>OY759274.1:25535014-25645014 GCA_963662155.1 Lamellibrachia columna | reverse complement strand
TCTGTGTGTCTCATTATGTCTCTATCTGTGCCTCTACAAGTGTGTCTGTCTGTCAGTTTGTCTGCCTGTCTGTCTCCCTCGCTCCCACCCTCCCTCCCTCCGTCCCCCTCCCTCCCTCCCTCCCTCCCTCCCTCCCTCCCTCCCCCCCCCCCTCTCTCCCTCCCTCCCTCCCCTCTATTTTAAAATGGAGATTCGAATGTACATCATAATTCTGGGAAACCGGAGATTAAATAGCACGTTGTCTAGTTGTAGACGTCAGCGAATGTGCAGGCGGTACATGATATACAATTGGTTCCAAACGGTTTGCACATAAATATGATCACAACAGAGGGTTGTCACAGTTCCTGTGCACGTGGCGAATGTTGCCAATGCTCTGATTATCGGGAAGATTTATCCATAATATGATAGGGCCAGAGCTATTACTGATAAACTACAACACTTCAGTATTGGTAGCACAAGATCGTTTTTTAGTAGGCAGGAAAAGTAATAACTATGACTTTGTTTGATCGCTTTGATGCCTTTACTACTGTGCAGTGTGTGAGACTGTCATATTGTCCAAAGTTGTAGTTAGCTGATATAGCATGTTTTTAGAGCAGCAGCGTTTCACGAAATGGCTAAGAAAGGATGTAGGGGTCAATGCGTCCTTGCCTGGGGGCACATATATCAGCAAGGCGGGCATTGCCACGCCATAGACTGAGCCTGTCGTTTCCATCATTGCAATTATGAAGAACGGCGTTAATAAGTTGGTGTTGTATTGCCCAGTGCTTATTTCGGTCTTGCTTCGTTTGCTTTTTTGTAGATCATAAGCAAAACAAAGTATGTTTAATGTACACCACGCGCCCGCTGTGATAAAACCTTCATTCTGATAACAGTGCACAACAACAACAACAACGACGACGCCGACGCCGACAATGACAACAACAACAACAATATACTTGGATAACCAAAGTCCAGGTAACACAAATATTTGCTTTATTTGACATTTAGTCATATCGATTCAAGTAGTCGGGAGGTCAATTCGGGATACGCTTGGCGGTTGGCGGAACCTAGCGCCATTTCCGGTCACGCTACTTTCAGTGGTGGCGTCACCTAGCGGTTTGTGTAGGAACTACATTAGCATCCCTAGTTGCACCCATTGCGGTTAACTAATTTGCATATTAAACTGTCTCTGTTCATTAAAATGAACTAAAATATGTAGAGAGATGTGCCTCTTCCGGATACAATTAAGCCACACCCTGACGGATGCTTCAGGTGTAATGTTCTGGTACTAGCGCCCCGGGTGGACATTATTTGCATGACGTACCTTTTTTGATGGCGTCGTCTTGCGACCCAGCTGTGAACGTGTTTCCTTGTAATTTATCAGATGGAAATTCGGTAAGTTAGCGTAAAATATATAATTACTGTGCCAGTGGCGGCCTCCAAATGTTTTATAATTCATTCTTCCAGTCTTGGATAATATCTTATTAAGCGCATCTAGTGAGTAGCTTCATAAAGAAAAAGAAAACGTTTTTAATAACCTTCTTTGCACTGAACGATGCGGTGTTTTTTATTGGCCACTAGTAAGAGTTTGTATAATTTTCCGCAGGCAGACACACAAGACGCAACATACTCTCAACGTTTTGAAAGGCCTGCGTGCCAATTCAACTGGTGAGCAGAAGAGCAATTAGTCGTCCCAGAATTTCTGACGAATACTCCGAAATGTGGAGAGTAAGTAAGCTCAGTAATTGTGGTTTAAAAAAAGTTACTCATCTTTTGGAATTGTTTACAAAAGAGTCGTACACAGTAGAGACGTTACCCGAAATAACCCGTGGCGCCTCTGGTGCGTAATGCAAGATTAATATAACGGTGAAGTCCACCCTCCCCAATAGTGGCGCCACTCACTATATCACCACTCAAACACTGGTTACATACTGAGTGGCATAGAGGATTGGTAAAACAATTGTTGTTTACGCCTTATCACGTCATTGCAATTGTGCACTGTGTAGATCATTTACAGAAATACGCGGAATATCAAATAGAATAAGTATTACTATTGCATATATATTATACACAAACGTATTGTAGACATATATTAGGAAACAGGTTTTGTTAATTATTAGTCAGAGGGAGTATTTTAGAGTAAGTTAGTTTCGGATTCTGTCAGGGAATTCAGCGAGCGTTAAGACCTAAATGGTTACTTCAGTTCAGTGTTTACCAAAGAAAATATTAGTTCATTACCAGTTGCTGATTCTAAATTTCAGGGGGCTAAATCTGACTATTTAGGACCGTTAGTTGTAACTCCAGAATTGGTAGCTAAGAAAATAAAGGCAATGAAGGATAACAAATCACCGGGAGTGGATGGGATTCATCCAAAATTACTAATGGAAACAGTAGATCAAATCAGTATACCACTTGCAAGAGTATTCAACTTGTCATTAAAAGAGGGAGTTGTTCCGTTTGAATGGAAAGAAGCAAACATCATACCATTATTTAAAAAGGGTTCGAGAAATAAGTCAGAGAATTACAGACCAGTGAGTTTAACGTCAGTGATTTGTAAATTATTAGAAAGGTTAATTAAAGACCATATGGTGGACTTCCTCGTTAAGCATAAATTATTAAATTCATCTCAACATGGATTCCTTAAAGCGAGGTCATGCTTAACAAATATGTTATGTTTTTTGGAAGAAATCACTAAGTGGATAGACGTGGGATCGCCAGTAGATATTATCTACTTAGATTTTCAGAAAGCTTTTGACAAAGTGCCACATCAAAGATTACAACTTAAATTAAAAGCCCATGGGATCGGGGATAGCATAACTGACTGGATAGAACAATGGCTGACTGACAGAAGACAACGAGTTGTAGTAGATGGAGAAGTTTCAAATTGGAAATCGGTTTTGAGTGGGGTACCTCAAGGATCAGTATTAGGACCTATATTATTCTTAATTTATATTTCAATGACTTGGACGACAGTATAACAAGTAACGTACTGAAATTTGCGGATGACACAAAACTGTTTAGAAAGGTTAATACTGATGGTGATAAACAACATTTACAAAACGATCTAGACAGATTAGTGAAATGGTCTGAGAAATGGCAGATGTTGTTCAATTTTGGGAAATGTAAATGCCTACATACAGGACATAGGAACTTGAATGTAAACTATAAAATGGGAGATACTGTTCTGGGTACTACTGTAAAAGAAAAGAACTTAGGAGTTACAATAAGCGCTGATATGAAAGTTTCAGAGCAGTGTGGTATTGCAGCTTCAAAGGGTAATCAAATTCTTGGATTGATTAGAAGAAACATAACATACAAGGGAAAAAAGTTAATTATACCTCTTTATAAAGCAATAGTTAGACCTCATTTAGAATACTGTATACAAGCATGGAGACCATATCGTAAGAAGGATATAGATACGCTTGAACGCATACAAAGGAGAGCAACTAAAATGATTCCAGAACTTAGAGACCTTAGTTATGAAGAACGCCTGAAAGAATGTGGTTTAACAACTCTAGAGACAAGGAGGTTAAGAGGAGATCAGATTGAAGTTTTTAAGATATTGAATGGGTATGAAAATATTGATAGAAATATGTTTTTCTCACTCAAGAAGGATAGCAGAACTAGAGGACATGAGGTAAAATTAGTAAAGGATCAATGTAGATTGGACATCAGGAAGCACTCGTTCGCACAGAGGACAATAAATGAATGGAACAAATTGTCTACAGATTGTGTAACTGCTAGCAGCGTGAATATGTTTAAAAACAAGGTTGACACATATCTCAGGAGGGCGGGTTATAAGTAGGTGAACATTGTTGGACTCTCGATAAGCCAATGGCTTCCTTGTCCACTTGCCATCTGGGCCTTTGGCTTGGATGGCAAATCTTGTTAAATCTTGTTAAATCTTGTTAATAGGGGTGTTTACAATTCGAAAATTGAGATAACGTAGTGAATAGTCAGTAACATTGAATATTGGTTAGAATAAGTATTAGTATTATACATATATTGTTCACCAACTTCTTGTAGACATATATTAAGAAACCGTTTTTGTTAACAGAGGTAGTATTTTTTTTCCCGGATTCAAACTCAACGAGTGATAAAAGGGAGTTTGTTTACAGGTCATTCAACCCGTGCATCGAGCTATCGTTTACATTGGCTAATATATATATAAGATAAAGTGATTTATTTACTTAAATTACATACATAAGGTAATATCTGACATAGTGGTAGTAAACGTTTTCGGTAAAAAGGAATTAACAGCAGGATTTTAGCGTAAATTAGTACACACTGACTTCGTTGTTTTGTTACACAGTGTTCTCCGTATTCGCTAGGTGGCAGGATTTTTTTTTTCTCATGCGAGGTTAATAGAAGACACAGTTAACAAGTATATTAGCCTAAAGTGTTATTTTGATCACAAAAACAGCCTTATTCAAGGCTAACGTAGCAAACTAATTAAAACTAAATTGTATGATGGCGCCGTGCAAACGGCAGTTAAAGGCCACAAGGCACTTAATTTGTGGCAGTTGCAGTAACTGGGTGGACTTCGTCAAGTCTGGGTGCGAGAAGTCCTGGGCTGAGGTCCAGGCAGATAGTTTTAGTTTTGAGTGTAGGGGATGCGCGAAGATGAAGGAACTAGAGGTGGAGTTGGAAGAGCTGAGGCTGCTCGTTGTGGCAATGGTGGGAAGGGAACAGGGGAGTTGTGCCAGTAGTTCCGGTGGGGGAACAGTAGACGATAAAGTGGGGAAAGACACAAGAGATGCTAGGGAGAGCTCACCTCAGCCTGGGAGGAAGCTGAGAGGAGGGAAGGTGACAGGTCATAGGGAGACAGGACGTAAGGAGACGGGAAGGAAAGGAACGGGAGGGAAGACAACCGGAGTGAAGGAGAGGGGAGTAGGGGAGACAGGAGGGAAGGAGAAGGGAGTGGGGGAGACGGGAGGGAAGACAACCGGAGTGAAGGAGAGGGGAGTAGCGGAGACAGGAGGGAAGGAGAAGGGAGTGGGGGAGACGGGAGGGAAAACAACCGGAGTGAAGGAGAGGGGAGTGGGAGAGACAAGAGCAAAGGAGTGGGAAGCGGGGGAGACAGGAGGGAAGGGGTCAGGACAGAATGTGATGGAGGGGATCGAAAGGAAGAGTTATTCTGCAGCAGTGATAGAAGGGGTGAGGAAGAGAGCGAGGGTGTTTGTGGGGGATTCGATAGTTAGGAAGACCGACAGAGTCTTAAACAAGGGAGATGATGTGGTGGTCTGCTTGCCTGGAGCCAAAATAGAGGCGATAACTGAGAGGGTAAAAAACATCGTAGGCTCGGGTAAGGGTGGATCTGTTTTAGTACACGTAGGGACAAATAACGTAGAGAGGGAGGGTACAACTGCCATAGTTAAGAAATATAGGCAGTTGGTCAGAACACTAAAACAGACGCGGGTTGAGCAGGTAATACTGTCAGGGATTTTACCTGTAATGGGCAGGAGGGGTCACAAATATCGAAATTGTCGGGGGATGGCAATTAACATGTTAGTCCAGAGGCTGTGTAGGGAAGAGGAAGTTGGATTTGTGGATTTATGGGGAAGTTTTGTTGGGAGGGCTGATATGTACATGAAGGATGGGCATCATTTAAGTGGAAAGGGGGCGGCAGTATTCGCGGACAAACTTTCAGCAGCAGTAGATAGCGACTTGGGTACAATGACAAATATTTTTGGAAGTAAACATTCTTTAAACTAGAAGTGCAGGGGGGTTACCTAGAGGTGTCTCAAGCAGAACAAGAGGCCACTAGCACAGACAAACCAATATCAAATCATCCGAAAAACATCTCTGAAAAAGGTTATAGATGCGTATGTTTAAATGCAAGGAGCATAGTAAATAAGAAAAACGAATTAAACAGTATGGTAGAAGATATTGACCCTCACATAATTGGTATAACTGAATCATGGGCCAACATAGATATAACAGATGCTGAATTAGGACTGACAGGATACGTAATGTTTAGGAAAGATCGAATAGGAAGAAGGGGCGGGGGAGTTATTTTATATGTTAAAGAATCTATTCAGGCTTATGAAATAAAACTAGAAAGGGAAGCAGATTGCGATGAAGCTGTTTGGTGCAAAATTGTTTCAGGAAATTCAAAATTAACTATTGGATTAGTTTACCGCAGTCCAAACATAAACGAAGAGGACAACACAAAAATAAAAAACGCTATAAAGGAAGTTAGTAAAGGGGAATGTATCATAATGGGAGATTTTAACCATGGACACATACAATGGAATTATCTAGAGAGCACAGGGATTGAGGATCAACAATTTCTATGTTTAATCCAGGATAGCTTTCTTACTCAGCATGTACTAGAACCAACCAGGGGAGAAAATGTATTAGATATAGTTTTGTCATCACAAAAAGAATTAGTGGACAATGTAAAAATATTTGAACCATTGGGTAATAGTGACCATAATCAAATACATTTTGACATCAATGTAAAATCAGAAAGTAAAAATAAGAAAACGTACAAGAGAAACTTCCACAAAGGTAACTACAAAGATATGAGAAAATACTTAGCAAAGCTAGATTGGAATAACATGCTAATGAATAAGACCGCAATTGAATGTTGGAATATTCTAAAATATGAAATTGAGAGTATCATCGATAAATTTGTTCCCTTCCAAAAACAAGGAAAACGGTGTAGAAAGAAACACTTGTCAAAAGAGGCAATTAGAAAAATAATGCTAAAACAAACTATGTGGAGGGTTTATAGGCGTACCAGAAAGGAAGAAGACTATGCAAAATACAAAGGGGCACTTAATGCAGCTACAACTGAAATCAGACAATCTAAAAGAAGCTATGAGCAAAAACTGGCATGTAACATAAAAAATGACAGCAAGAGTTTTTATGCATATGTCAGGAGTAAACAAAACGTACAAGACAAGGTTGGACCTCTAGAAGACAGTGCTGGAAATATAATATCACAGGGGTTTTTAATGGCGGAAGACATAAATGGTTACTTCAGTTCAGTGTTTACCAAAGAAGATATTAGTTCATTACCAGTTGCTGATGCTAAATTTCAGGGGGCTAAATCTGACTATTTAGGACGGTTAGTTGTAACTCCAGAATTGGTAGCTAAGAAAATAAAGGCAATGAAGGATAACAAATCACCGGGAGTGGATGGGATTCATCCAAAATTACTAATGGAAACAGTAGAGCAAATCAGTATACCACTTGCAAGAGTATTCAACTTGTCATTAAAAGAGGGAGTTGTTCCGTTTGAATGGAAAGAAGCAAACATCATACCATTATTTAAAAAGGGTTCGAGAAATAAGTCAGAGAATTACAGACCAGTGAGTTTAACGTCAGTGATTTGTAAATTATTAGAAAGGTTAATTAAAGACCATATGGTGGACTTCCTCGTTAAGCATAAATTATTAAATTCATCTCAACATGGATTCCTTAAAGCGAGGTCATGCTTAACAAATATGTTATGTTTTTTGGAAGAAATCACTAAGTGGATAGACGTGGGATCGCCAGTAGATATTATCTACTTAGATTTTCAGAAAGCTTTTGACAAAGTGCCACATCAAAGATTACTACTTAAATTAAAAGCCCATGGTATCGGGGATAGCATAACTGACTGGATAGAACAATGGCTGACTGACAGAAGACAACGAGTTGTAGTAGATGGAGAAGTTTCAAATTGGAAATCGGTTTTGAGTGGGGTACCTCAAGGATCAGTATTAGGACCTATATTATTCTTAATTTATATCAATGACTTGGACGATAGTATAACAAGTAACGTACTGAAATTTGCGGATGACACAAAACTGTTTAGAAAGGTTAATACTGATGGTGATAAACAACATTTACAAAACGATCTAGACAGATTAGTGAAATGGTCTGAGAAATGGCAGATGCTGTTCAATTTTGGGAAATGTAAATGCCTACATACAGGACATGGGAACTTGAATGTAAACTATAAAATGGGAGATACTGTTCTGGGTACTACTGTAAAAGAAAAGGACTTAGGAGTTACAATAAGCGCTGATATGAAAGTTTCAGAGCAGTGTGGTATTGCAGCTTCAAAGGGTAATCAAATTCTTGGATTGATTAGAAGAAACATAACATACAAGGGAAAAAAGTTAATTATACCTCTTTATAAAGCAATAGTTAGACCTCATTTAGAATACTGTATACAAGCATGGAGACCATATCGTAAGAAGGATATAGATACGCTTGAACGCATACAAAGGAGAGCAACTAAAATGATTCCAGAACTTAGAGACCTTAGTTATGAAGAACGCCTGCAAGAATGTGGTTTAACAACTCTAGAGACAAGGAGGTTAAGAGGAGATCAGATTGAAGTTTTTAAGATATTGAATGGGTATGAAAATATTGATAGAAATATGTTTTTCTCACTCAAGAAGGATAGCAGAAATAGAGGACATGAGGTAAAATTAGTAAAGGATCAATGTAGATTGGACATCAGGAAGCACTCGTTCTCACAGAGGACAATAAATGAATGGAACAAATTGTCTACAGATTGTGTAACTGCTAGCAGCGTGAATATGTTTAAAAACAAGGTTGACACATATCTCAGGAGGGCGGGTTATAAGTAGGTGAACATTGTTGGACTCTCGATAAGCCAATGGCTTCCTTGTCCACTTGCCATCT
Source organism: Lamellibrachia columna (assembly GCA_963662155.1). Lineage (NCBI taxonomy): Eukaryota > Metazoa > Annelida > Polychaeta > Sabellida > Siboglinidae > Lamellibrachia > Lamellibrachia columna. The sequence goes on along the minus strand of OY759274.1, from coordinate 25,636,389 downwards.
GGGCCTTTGGCTTGGATGGCAAATCTTGTTAAATCTTGTAAAATGAGTGTTATGTTATTTTGATCCTATGCGCATTTCCAATGTAAACACAGTTGTACGCAATTGAATTTGAGAGATTAAAAAAATAGGAGTTTACAAAATGAAATAAAATGGGCAGAATCTGATCATCAAATGTAGGTTGCGGCAATGGTGAAAAAGTTAGTAGCGCTACCCGTGAAGAGTTTGGGTGAAGTCGCAAGAAATTGTCGACGGAATATTATACGCCATTTTATACTTTGAATTAGAGAGTCGGAACTATGATGTATCCACGACAAACGACAAGAATGCAAATATTTCACGAATTGTTGTATCAACACAGAATACACCGTACCAACAATAACGTCTACTAATATTAAACAGAAAACACAACGCTAGCATCACGAACACAACAATCGGCTGATCTGGCGTTTGAATAACTTCGAAAGCAATTGAGCATGGGTTGGCACAGATACACGCTTGTTTCAGCGTAAGACTAAATAATTGCGCGAATCTATTCGGTAGGACACGTAATTTTAATTGATGATCCATGTTCTACATTATGGTGAAAATTTTCATAGTTTCTAAGACATGAAAAGAAACATATACCAGTAGGCAACCACGTACATTTGATAGAACATCCTGTCGACATTAGATGTATTCGCCGTCTGACGATTAACAATATGACATTTCAGGTACTGTCTATTGTCGACATTTATCTCTTCGTACAAAGCGTACTAATTGTCATACCCCCTCCACGAATGAATACTTTAACGTATTGATAATTTTCCAGAAAAAATATCGATGTAGCCTATTACAGCGCTGCGCGGTGAACAATATGAAACAACTGTAGTTCCGTTACAGTAACATTTCCATAACATGATACAAACAACATGTCAGGTGTTAAATTTATTTCAATAGCGTCACTCTAGCATACGATTTGCTTGGTTCAAATATAATTTTGCTGTTCAAGTGACATTTTTATATGCAATTTCCGAATGCCTTCTCGCATTTGGCTAAGCACTTTTCCCTTTTTCGAAGGCACACGTTAGCGCGAGCAGATTGGCGTTTTTGACATCCAGTGATGCAGATCTTAAAATTTCTCAGGCACACCGCTTTGCACGCATGGCACCGATGAACAGATGCTTTGGCAGCGGAACAAGGTCTTGCCACCAAGGCTGCTACGATGAGGAACATGATCTGAAAGAAATACGAATATACTAAGGCTGGTTCTGACGTTCGCTATGGTGGGTTTAACTAAAACGTGAAGCTCTTTTGATGAACACAACGTTTGTTACGAGACATGGCTCACACACATGAGATAACATCGTGGCTAAAAGCTCCGTGTGCGCCAAACAGTTAATCCCAAAGCATATAAAACTAAATCACGAATCGTAAATGATACATTACACTAAGTACTGTTGATACTTTTATCACAGCAGTACATTGTTAGTATTTGTATTGTTGTTGAATGGAAGTGGTGTTGGTGGTCGTTGTGATGATCATGATGTTGCCACTGCTGGTGGTTATGACGACAATGATGATGATGAAGAACATGATGAAGATGATGATGATGATAGAGGTGGTGGTGGTGGTTGGTGGTGGCGGTGATGGTGGAGGTGATGGTGGCGGTGATGGTGGTGGTGGTAGTGGTGGTGGTGGCGGTGGCGATGGCGGTGATGGTGGTGGTCGTGATGATAATGATGATGGTGGTGGTAGTGGTAGCGGCAGTTATGATGACGATGATGAAGATTGTGGTAATGATGGTATTAATGGTACTTGTGATGAAGGTGGTAGTGGACCAAACATGTTAGAACCCGCTGACAGACACACGCGCTCAAATCACCATTACAAGTACAAGCACATAAGAACCAACACACAGGAAGCCATGAAATTTCACCCCCGCCATGACTATTTGGATCATCATGGAGGCGGCATTGGCTGAGGCTATGGACGCCTCAAATGTCGAGGAAATGCTTGGTTATGCCCGATGCTGATAGGGGCGATACCAAATTGGTGTTTATCAATTAGGAAACATAAACATAAATTCCTGAAACAGGACACGGGTTTAATTATAAATCAATGTCAAACAAAATAGTAACATAATACACTTACGATGTATCCCTTCATGTTAAAACGGGTGTCTTCGTGCAACTCTATCGCGTGTCAACCACAAGCTCCTGTATTACCGCGATTACGACCAAATGGATATTTCGAAAGAAATACGTGCGTCGCACAACAGCTAAACAAACAAGGTCGAACACGTCTTCTTGAACGCACTTAGAACCCGAGTATTTAGAAGATACTGAAGAGCAGACACCCATGTTGCTGCCAGTCAATACACTGATGGCCTCTTGAAATTGCGACGTAATGCTGGCCGTGATAACAACGTCTGGCGACGCCTTTCCCTTGTGTGACTTAACTTCGGACAAATAAAGAAGAGACGCATGAAGCTGTGAATGTACACTACGTTATTGTTGGCGTAATTTTTCTGACAATTGTACGTACAACTACAAAGGGTAATTAAACTGTTCGTAGAAAAGGTAGTAGCGGGGTGAATTTCGAAGAAAAACAAACTCAGACGACCCGACCGTGGGCCGTAGATGAACCCTTGAAAGTTTGGTGCCCGAGATGCAAAGCGTCTAGGTGGAGTAAAGTAATGTACACATACATACATACATACATACATACATACATACATACATACATACATACATACATACATACATACATACATACATACATACATTCATACATACATATATACATACATACATACATACATACATACATACATACATACATTCATACATACATACATACATACATATATACATAATTACACACATTCATACATACATACATACATACTTACATACATACATACATATATACATATATACATACATACATGCATGCATGCATACATACATAAATACACAAGAACGAACACGTACGCACGCACGCCAGCACGCACGCCAGCACGCACGCACGCACGCACGTACACACACATAAAACTCAAACGCACACGCACACACACATACCACACGCACGCACGCACGCACGCACGCACGCACGCACGCACGCACGCACACACACACACAAACCACCACAAGCACAAACACGTACAAACACAGAGTCACACATATACACATATACACACATACACACACTCACTTTGTATTATAATAAGTAGGGCTGGAACGATTCACTACTCCAAGATACGATACGTATCGCGATGCAGAAATCACGATACATACCACATTGGGTACTACCGTAGGATTACACAATGACAATGAAACACATGTTTATTTATCAGGAAGGAGGGGCCATTCCCTTACAAATACAGAATTGGAAACAGTCCACCCCAGCTGCATATTGCCAACGTTCACGATTGTGACTGGTGCCTTTCAATGTACGCCTTCCTGTTTGTGGCATTTCCACATGTGAACGTGACTTTAACCAAACAAAGACGGCACGTTGTGCAATCTTTCTCGATGGTTTCAGCACCATTTTCACAACTTCAAACCCGACGTGCTTTCACACATAAGATCTATGATTGGCAGGAGGGGCTTCAAATTTAAGTTTAAGACCTTCGGTCGACGTCATTTTAGAGGCTAGCCGACCACGAGGCAATCAACAGGTAATCGTGTATCTAGTATCGTGATCAAGTAGACGGTGGGTACTCGATCACGATTGTTTGACTGCCCGTCCAGTCGCTGTCTCGCTGCATACTCCTATGAAAAACACAAAACGATATGTATCTTAACTGAAATATTATATTATATTTAATATTGCTATTGTAATTCACAAACAGAGTTTGGTGACAGACGACGAACAAATTAATTGTCGATTAGCTCTCGGTTTTTCGCTACGCGTCGCTACTGTCCGTTTTTAAATACCCGGACGAAATGTGGGTAAACGAAACAAACCAAAGAAAACCAAAGCAGATTAATTTGCGGTAATGATCTTAATCGGTGTTAGACAGAAATGTTAATCATTTGAATTAACTAATAAACCGATCAACCCCAATCAAGGAAACAAACGTGCAGCATACAATTAAATGAATTGGCGAATGGGAGCAGACCGGTGCTCCATGGACTAACGAACGCAATAGCAGACGTTACACGGTCAATCACACGTGGTCCAAGCTGTGCGCGGGTGGTGAAAACAAATAATTGTCGTAACCGTTGTTACATAATTATGGGTGAAACTTGCAGTAATAGTTTGCGTTGACTGTTTACTGGTTCAAAAAGCTGACGCGAATCATTAATTTTTTCTGCCGTTACCGTGTACTGTAGCGTACCGTAGCGTACTGCGATTAGGATATTGTGTATTGTGTACTGTACCGTGAGCCGCGTATCGCGATATTTCAGAATACTGGTATATCACTCCAGCACTAATAATAAGGTGTTGCAAATAAACTTACATACATAGAGAATGGTTGCGTTTCCACATTGGCCTCCCCTATTTATGACTTGTCTGAATTTATAACGATATAATCAATGCACGTAACAGGAAAAAGCGGGCAATGTCTGACTATGTCTGTCTGTATGTCTCATTCTGTCTCTATCTGTGCCTCTGTAAGTGTGTATGTCTGTCAGTCTCCCTTCCTCCCTCCCTCCATCCCTCCCTCGCTCCCTCCCTCCATCCGTCCCTCCCCCTTCCCCTGGGAAACCGGAGATTAAATAGCTCGTTGTCTAGTTCTAGACATCAGTGAATATGCAGGCGGTACATGATATACAATTGGCTCCAAACGGTTTACGCATAAATATGATCACAACAAAGGGTTGTCACAGTTTCTGTGCATGTGGCACACGTTGCCAATGCTCTGATTAAGGGGAAGATTTATCCATAGAATGATAGGACCAAAGCTATTATTGGTCAACTATAGTACTTCAGTATTGATGGCACAATGACTTTTTTAGTAGGCAGGAAAAGTACTAAATATGACTTTGTTTGATCACTTTGATGCCTTTATTATTGTGCAGTGCGTGAGACTGTCATATTGTTATTATTGTTATTATTGTTATTATTGTGCAGTGCGTGATACATGTTATATTGTCCAATGTTGATATAGTTAGCTGACACAGCATTATTTGTTTTATAGCAGCAGCGTTTCAAGGAAGAGCTAAACAAGGACGTAGGGGACAATACGTCCTTGCTTGGGAGTACACATTAATTAACCCAATTAATTACAGGTAAGGCAAAAATAAACATTGCAATCACAATGATACTCCGTTCACATAAATAGCCACCCTTTAACACGTGGAGCAAAATGCTTACAGAGCGGGCACTGTGCCTCATCAATCACTACACATTTCTGAATAGTGGATATGTGTAACATTAATTATTATTATTCCTACATACTCCAAGTGACGTATGGTGCACAAGGAATAACATTGGTATCAGGAGCGCACCAAAGTCCAGTTAGTTCCAGAGGCAACCTGGCCGTCAATTCGTGATACGCTTGGCGGTTGGCGGCGCCTGGCACTACTTCCGTGTCAAGTGACTTTCAGTGGTGACGTCACATAGTGGATTGCGTAAGAACTACCTTAGCGTCCCCCATGTGGACTTAATTGGTGCTTGCTGCACCCCGACGGGTTACCGTATGAACTAATTTGCATATTAAACTGTCTCTATCGAAAATGAACTAAAATATGTACAAAGAAGCGCTTCTTCCGGATGTAATTAAGCCCCACCCTGACGGATGCTTCAGGTGATATTTTCTGATACTAGCGCCCCGGGTGTATATTAGTTGCATGACAAACCTTTTTTGATGGCGTCACCATGTGGGTATTTGTGGTTAACCTAATGGTATTTGGCACTGGTGTAACAAGAACTGTGAGGGGCCTGTGAGCCAATAATTTCCGGTATAACACTTAATATGCCTGTGAACTTGTTTCCTTGTAATGTGTCAGCTGGGAATTTAGATATAACCCAACACGTAATCTTATATGACGACCCTTGTTCTACGCAGTGGTGAACATTCGTATTGCCGTAGCTTCTTGGTAGACGTCAGAAGAAACATAGACCATATCCATTTGATGGAACGTCCTGTCGACATTCGACGTATTCGTCATCTGGCGATTAATAATATGACATTCCGTTTCAGTTTCCAGCAAAAAACATTTCGAAGTAGCCCATTACAGCGGCGCGCGGTGAACGGATATACAATATAAAACAACAGTAACATGATACAAATAACATGTCAAGTGTTAAATTTATCTTAATAGCGGCACTTTAGCATGCTATTTACTTAGTTCAAATATAATTTTGTTGTTCACGTGACCTTTTTCTAAACATAATCCAATTAAGCAATTTCTGAATTTCTTCTCGCATTTGGCAATGCACCATGTCTTTTCGATGGTACACACCAACGCTAGTTGTACGGTATATTGGAAATTGTTTAATGCAATGCATGAAGTTTTGCTCGCATACCCGTTTGTACACCCTGCACCGACGAACAGAAGAATTGGCAGCGGAACAAGGGCTTCCCAGCAAGGACGTTGTGAAGAGGAACATGGTATGACAAAAATTTTGAATTTACTGCAGTTGATCATTTTATTACGACATTGTTAGTATTTATATTGTTGTTGAGTGGAAGTGGAAGTAGTGATGGTGTAGTTGAATATAAAAACTCTATGCCATACCAAACAATTGCAAGGCGTTGAATTCAAAACCAACCAAATAAATGAGGGGCAATCAGTAATTGTCTAAGCATAACAAATACATACTCTAAAATGGAAACTCGATTCTACATCAGCAAAATGACATGTTACTGTATTGGTACTCGCTGTTATTTATTATGTTTGTATGATTTATGCAATATTATTCATGTACAATATAATATAACACACATTACACATTACACATTACCAATAGTAATGACAGCTTTAGGGAGATCATAATGTAAAGTGTATGCCAGTTTGATTTAATCAGTTTATAATAACTAATCGTATTAAGTCACTCACTCACTCACTCACTCATCCACCCACTCACTCTTTTATCCCTTGACTGGACCGAACCATTGGAGTTTTCAGCGTTTTACTGTGCCCAAAAGCGGTTGTTGCGGTCTTGTGGTCCTGCGTATTGCCTCGGTGGAGTCACCCTCAGAGGAAATGATCGACGCGAGGTATTTGAATGATGTTACTTATTCGAGGCGTTCTCCACTAATTAATACAGTTCTTCTAGTTCTTGGCCCTATTCTGCTGTTGACCATGATCTTGCTCTTCTCTGCACCTATTTCCATTCTGTAAACATACGCTCTCCCTTCCAGTGTTGTTGTAAGTTCTTGTAGCTCCTCCTCTGTTCCAGCGATTAAGTCAATGTCATCTGCGAATCGGAGGTTGCTGATCTCTCTGCCGTTTACCGATATCGTGCCATAGAAGTTGTGTAGAGCTTCTTGCATGATATTTTCAAGGCATAAGTTGAAAATGGCGTGCTCCGACCGATGTTCGAAACGATTGTCCAATTTGTCCTTCGTGTGGCACTGCACTCGTTGATGGTCCATATAGGGATTCGAGTAGTGTCACTGGTTCTTCGTCAATGTCATAGCGTCGTATTTTGTGCCACACAATTCACCTCGCTGTCACATGTCTGCGAACAATCGATTTACCCTTTTGTTGTTATTACGTACAACTGTTCGCAACGCTATTTTAACCATTACGTACAATTGTTGACAGCGTCATGCGTCGTTTCTTCGATTGGTCGGGGTTACGTAATACAAGGCTAAGGCGTTGCTAGACGTTGCTACCACTGCCAGTATTACGTCGCAATTTCGACAGTTGGATTCCCAGAAGCCATCGAGATATTACCTGGCTGCACTAAGTGCCAATGCATAGATGGTTATTTCTGTGAAATTGTGTAAATATTGTTATCTTGACAGTCATTTGCGAACCACCAAGTTATCTCGTCAGGAGGATGGGCATTTTGCTACTATATATAACGATCCAGGAAAAAGAAATACCAGTGCAATACGAAATATGAAATAAATAGCTACAAGTGCCTATCGAATGTCATAGCAGATTTAAAATCAATAATATTAAAAGCTTTCTGGAATTTTAGATGTTGAGTTTACAATGATTTCATGTTATCTGTTCCAGGTGGACTCAACTCGATTACAAACTTTTATATGAAAGTTCGTGGTCGAAAGTTGCGTGCGTTGCACCGTAATAGAGGATTTCGCGATGTTCACGGGTCACTTTGGGCAATGACGGTCTGATGTAGATTGTACTCAGATCAGGATCATCACGGAGAATAATTTCCTCCACGAGAACTTCTCTGGCGGCCTAAATGCGGAAAGTGATTTTCATTAGTTGAGGTCGATTGCTTGTCTGCTGTTTAGGAAATCGAAACACACATTGTATATGTGATGGGTCGACACCAAGTTTTATAACTAGATGGCGGGCAAACGTGGAATCGTCTTGACGTCGTTCGAGTTTGGTGTGAGTCTCACTGTAGACCCACTGTTGTTTCTTAATTTATGTGATTTTCAAATCATATACCTGGACATGAGCTACATTAACACACATATAAAAAAGCATTTAACTCTTAAGTGCTACACATTGAAAATGTGATACTTCACTAAAAAATTAGTGGGTCATTCATACAGATCATGCCACAAATGTCAGAATAAAACGGCTAATTTCACTTTTAGTAAAACAATTAAAATAATATAAAAAGTATTATCTCATATGTGTATTTCAAAGCCAGGGAATGTTCAAACATGATATCGTTTAGTTTATTATTTAGTTCCTACCTCTGATCAGTAGATCGCAGCTGAACTGTTACTAGCAGACAGCGTGCGACTTTGTTTAACTGCAATTAGGAATTAGGTAAATGTGACTATTGCGACATGTATTGCCGAGCGGTGAACTGCTACGGAACTACTATTGTGTTGTGTTGCGTAACCGATCACCGCGCGGCGCTGTGATAGTTACATCGATATGTTTTTCAATCTGAAAATTATCAACATTTCAAAGTATTAATTCGGGAGGGGGTCTCAGATTTAGTACGCTTTGCACGAATATGTAAATGACGTCAATAGACAGTATACGGAATGTCATATTGTTAATCGCCAGATCGCGAATACGTCGAATGTCGACAGGATATTCCATCAAGTACAGGGGGTTTATGTTTCTTTTGATGTCTTAGAAGCTACGACAATACGAATTTTCACCATAGTGTAGAAGAAGGATCATCGGTACAGGTGTCGTATCGTGGTATATCTAAGCCCACGAGTAGCTGATATAATTTCGATAACTAGATTGGCCTACAGAACATATTCGCGCGATTATTTTGCTGTGCGATGAAACAATCACGTATCTATGTCAACGAATGCTCAATCGCGTTCAAAGTTATTCAAACGTCAGATCAGCCAATTTTTGTGTTCTGATAGTAACTTTGTTATTTCTGTTTAATATCAGTAGACGGTATTGTTGGTACGATGTGATCTTTACTGATGCAGTAATTCGTTAAATATTTGCATTATTGTTGCCACGGATACACCGTTGTTCCGACTCTCAAACTCTCTAATTTAAAGTACTATTTCTCGCGACTTCACATAAACTCCCCACCAATGGCGCCACTTACCATTTCACCACTGCTACAACTTAAATTTGATGTACACATTTTTATTTCATTTGGTAAACTCCTTCTCTTTGTCACGAAATATTTCAGTTTCAATTGCAAACAATTGTGGATATTGTCAGTACTAAAATGTGTCTAGAAACAACGTAATGCTCGTTTTTGTTTGAAACTATATTACTTTACCCAGTTGCTCGTTGCAATCACGTAACAAGTCGTAAACAACAATAACGTTGCCATGCCAACCATTTCTTTATACCACTCTGCAACTGTTCATTTTGAAGTGATAATAAAGTTGTGGCAGTGGTGATATGCTGAGTGGCGCCACTGTTGGGGATATTATATTAGCGTTATTTGATGCACCATAGGCGCGAAGGTTTAGTTCGAGTAGCAAACTCTCCACCGGTGGCTCCACTAACCATTTCGCTATTGCCCCAACTTACATTTAATGTGCAGATTCTGCACGATTTTATTTCATTTGGCATGTATAGACACAAAATAGCGTCCATTTTTTTGATTGAAACTTTGCTAAGTATATTCAATACAAACTCCCCGACACTGGCGCCACTCAGCATATCACCCCTGGTACAACTTGATTTTGAATTAAAAATGGAACGTGCTGAGTGGTATGTTGGCTTGGCAACGCGATTGTTGTTCACGAATTGCTACGTCATTGCAGCTGTGAAATTAAGTATACGTAACACTGTTTCAAACAAAACGAACGTTGTTTTGTTCCTATACCCATTTTCAATACAAACAATATCCACAGTTATATGCAATTAAAATTGAGAAATTGAGAACAAAATTGGAGTTTACCAATTGAAATGACAATGTGCAGAAACTGCACATCAAATACAAGTTGTGGTGCAATCGGCAGTGAGTGACGCAATCGTAGAAAACAGATATGATTTTTTGAAGATGTATCTTTTTATGGAGTATGTCCTGGCTTGGGGATTGACTATTGTCATTGGCGATGACTATATTAATGTTTTTACTGTACATATGATATCAACGTTGGTTCAGTAAGGTGTGGATAACCCAATCATTGTGTGCGTGGGATGTAACAGAGTTGCCCATATTGCATGTGTTTAAATGTAAATCTTTTAAATTAATAACTTTGGAAGGTGCCGCATTACATGTTACTTGTTTTATTTGACACGGCCCATATGCCTTTGTCTGTGGGGTTATGTTTTATGATTGACGTTGTTTTCTGGTTCACACTGTCTCCTCAACCAGAAAGCTAGCCTGGAAGACTTATATTCCCTGTGCAGGAAAAAATATTCAAGCTGGTGAACATTCGTCATAATAAATGACAGACCTGGGAACGAATGAAGGGGAAGTCTCCTGCCGCTCCAGCCTAGTCCAGGAAGTGGAACGACCGTCTGACAGACCTGGGGACGAATGAAGGGGAAGTCTCCTGCCGCTCCAGCCTAGTCCAGGAAGTGGAACGACCGTCTGACAGACCTGGGGACGAATGAAGGGGAAGGCTCCTGCCGCTCCAGCCTAGTCCAGAAAGTGGAACGACCGTCGATCAAAGTTTTGAAGAAATTAAGTACTTCGACCAAATATAACTGGATGACTTCAGGCTGTGGTCACCATTGGCACTAGCTTTAAAGCACTTTCTTTCTTTGTGGAAAACATTACAATGTTTGACTCTTGGGCAATCTAGGATCATTTTGTGTTCTACTAAGCATACTAATATTTATGCACACTTATACTTGTGCAACTGTATGGGTTTGTGCTAAACTACTTTACTACTATAAAAAAGGAACCCACATGGAACCTTCACACATATATTTGGCTTAATCCATCTGATATACGGTAGTAAATGTATATCAAGGACACGGGAACCATATTTCGAGAAGGTCACGCATGGCCTTCTAAACATATGAGAAGGGGAGTATGTGGAAGGACATGTATACATAATTGTGCTTCTAATTGTATATATGTTATATTGTACTAATTACTTTAACTACAACTGTATTATTATGGGCTAGCCGCCTGGCGGCAATGCAGCTTAGCTTTGTAAGGTGCTGCCACCACTCGGATAGATGACTTCGGACATGGATGAATAAACCGTTGCAGGCGTATACAATTTGTTCCTTGTTCAAAAGCACAGACAGGAAATTCGTAACGACCCACGGTTGAACCCAGCACACCTGGTAGGTGTACGTTAGAATGGCTACCATAATATGTTTAATCTACATAGTCAGTCTCAAACAGCACAGCACATTTACCTTTTGAGATATAACGTTACAGACGTCACTAGAGGATCACCAGCGACTAGAAGGGTGAACATTCGTCACATTTCAATAGTAAGGAGGAAATTGAGGCATAAACATATTTATGAAACACAATTTTAGTATATAACTGAAACATGGTGCTGATTTGCGACTGTATACATACAATTATAATACACTTTATTGGACGAAAAAACACTTTATTGGACGAAAAAGTTTTTTAGTATATTGATGTCTTGCGCAAAGATTTCTTCACATTTTGTTGGCCAAATGGCATATTCTCATAAGTGTCCAAGCTATATTATTGGTATATTTCTTCATGATCCATTTAATTAAAACGTAAAAATGCATTTGCCATTTGGTTGGCATTTTTGTAGAATTTTTTTTTTTTAGAAAGGGTCTGTAATTCTGGTACTATTTAGTTGTTATATGTGTGTATATGTAATTGCATTAACCGTTTTCGCCTCAGTTGAAAATAAGTAGGCCAAATCATGTTTACTTCCAAAGTTGTGTGCTATCTCTATTATTGATGTGAAAAACTGTCGAACTGCTCAAAAACTGCAAAAGAATGTATCCACGGACATGCTAAACGCAATTTTTTACTCTCAACTGGGTCAAATTCAACCACGTCACAAAATGGTCTCCCATCTGCAACATCGTGTATTTATCATCAAGTTGTCGCAGTGCGGATATGTTCAGTGACGCCGCTGGTGTTAAAATGATCTTACTAGCGTCTTAATCGGTTCAAATATAATTTCGCTGTTCATTTGGCCGTTTCATAAGCGGAGTCCAATTTGGCCGTTTGGCCGTTTCATTTGGCCGTTTCATAAGCGGAGTCCAATTTAGCCACTTCCGAATGTCTTCTCGCATTTGGCTTCGCACTTTTCACTTTTTCGAAGGCACACACGAGCGCGGGCAGTTTGGCGTTGTTGGCATCCTGTCATGCATTTCACGAAATTTTGCATACAGATCCGTTTGCACATATTGCACCGATGAACAGAAGGTTTGGCAGCGGAACAAGATCTTGCCAACAAGGCTGCTACGATGAAAAACATGATCTGAAAAAAATACGAATATATTAATGCTGGTTCTGACGTTCACTATGGTGGGCTTAACTGAAACAGAACTTTTATTGCAAAAATAAGTGAGATAACACCGTGGCTGGAAACTCCGTGGGTGTCGAACATACGAAGCCCAAAGCATACAAAACTAAATCACGAATTATACATTAGCAAACGGTACACCACACTAAGTACGGTTGATATTTTTATTACGACTTTGTTAGTATTTGTGTTGTTGTCGAGTGAAAGTGATGGTGATGGTTTTTGTGGTGATCATGCGGTTGCCACTGGTGGTGGTTATGATGAAGAACATTATGATGATGTTGATGAGATGATAATGATGATGATGATGATGGTGATGGAGGTGGTGGTGGTGGCGGCGGCGGCGGCGCCGGCGGTATTGGTAGTGGTGGTAATTGTAGCTATGAAGATGACGATTGTGGTAATGATGATAATAATGATACTTATGATAAACAGGATATTGGCCAAAAACATGTTAGTACCCGCTGACAGACGCACGCTCTCAAATCACAATTACAAGCAAAAGCAAAAGCACTGAATAACCAACACACAGGAAGCCATTAACTAATTTCACCCCGCAACGATTATTTGGAGCATCATGGATGCGACATTGGTTGACATTGGTTGACATTAAAGATGGTCGTGCCCGATTCTTATAGAATCGTTAACCAACCATCGGCGAGATACCCAGTTGGGGTTTGTCTACGAAGAAATATAAACAGAAACTCCTGAAACAGTACACGAGTTTAATTATTGATGAGTGTGAAGTCGACATAGTATCCATGCATATATTTCTGAATATATATATATATATATATATATATATATATAGGCTACGAAACGTAGTAACGATAAGATTATGACATGTAGTCATCGATGTTTGAACAAAAACTACGGGTTATCGATATATAGGGATTTTTGAATACTACAACAGCATGTCGATCAATCAAAATAGTAACACAATATACTTACAATGTTTCCTTTCATGTTAGAACGGGTGCAACCCTACTGTGTTTTAACCGTTCCTTGGTGGTGTACTATTGCGATTAGGACCAAATGGGCATTTCTAAAGATATTTGTGCGTCACATAACAGCTAAACAAACAAGATTGAAAGCGTCTTCATGAACATACATGAAACACGAGCATTTGCAAGATACTGAAGAGCAAACACTTTAAAGGAAATGCCATGAACTGGTGTGTCAAGAGGAAAGCACAAAGTATAACTTCTTCTCTTCTTCCAAAACTCTGCGCAGCCTCAGCATTCTGGGGATGCAGTCAGACCAAAAAATGAAAACACAAACAATAACCTATAGACAGTAATTTTTTACTGTACTGGCAAAAATGCCCATCCTTCGGAGGGGATAACTTGGTAGATCGTAAGTAAACTGTTAAATGTCAGGACAAACAACATTATAATATATGTATCCATAGATGCCTTGGTACATGGTGCTATCTGTCAATATATTGATGGCTTCTTGAAATTGCGACGTAACACTGGCCGATACAGTAGCGTGTAATGACGCCTTGCCCTTGTGTGACGTAACTTCAGAAAATGGAAGAAAAGACTCAGCGCTGCGGACAATTGTACGTTACAACTACAAAAGGTAACTCGAATAATCATAGAAAATGTAATAGCGGGATGAATATCGAAGAAATAAAATTGAGACGACCCGATCACCTGTGTACTTGACAATGACGACACGTTGTGCAAACTTTCTCAGTGGTCTTCGCACCAGTTTCACTGTTAACAACTTCAAACCTAAAGTGCTTCCATACATACGATATGCAATAGGCTTGTATATATGTAACTGCATTACCCGTTTTCGCCTTAGATGAAAATAAATCGTGTTTACCCCCAAAGTTGTGCGCTTTGCCTAACCCTACTCTATTATTGATGTGAAAAACTATCGAACTGCTCAAAAACTGCAAAAGAATGTATCCACGGACATGCTAAACTAAAATTTTTACTCTCAACTCGGTCAAATTCAACCACGTCGCAAAATGGTCTCATATCTGTGTTTATCATTAACTTGTGGCAGTGCGGATACGTTTAGTGGCGCCACTGGTGTTGAAATTATCTTAATAGCGTCTTAATTGGTTCAAATACAATTTCGCTGTTCATTTGGCCGTTTCATAAGCGGAGTCCAATTTAGCCACTTCCGAATTTCTTCTCGCATTTGGCTTCGCACTTTTCCTTTTTTCGAATGCACACATCAGCGCGGACAGCTTGGCGTCTTCGGCATCCTTTCTTGCAGTTCATGTAATTTTTCAGAGAGACTCCTTTGCACACATTGTTCCGATGAACAGAAGATTTGGCAGCGGAACAAGATCTTGCCAACAAGGCTGCTACGATGAAAAACATGATCTGAAAAAATACGAATATACTAAGGCTGGTTCTGACGTTCACTATGGTGGGCTTAACTGAAACACTACTTTTATTGCAAAAATAAGTGCGATAACATCGTGGCTGGAAACTCCGTGGGTGTCGAACAGACGAAGCCCAAAGTATACAAAACTAAATCACGAATTGTATATTAGTAAACGATACATCACACTAAGTACGGTTGATATTTTTATTACGACATTGTTAGTATTTATATTGTTGTCGAATGGAAGTGGTGATTGTGGTTATTGTGGTCCTCATGCGGTTGCCACTGGTGATGGTTATGATGAAGAACATGATGATGATGATAATGATGATGATGGAGGTTGTGGTGGCGGCGGCGGCGGCGGCGGCGGCGGCGGCGGCGGCGGCGGCGGCGGCGGCGGCGGCGGCGGCGGCGGCGGCGGCGGCGGCGGCGGCGGCGGCGGCGGCGGCGGCGGCGGCGGCGGCGGCGGCGGCGGCGGCGGCGGCGGCGGCGGCGGCGGCGGCGGCGGCGGCGGCGGCGGCGGCGGCGGCGGCGGCGGCGGCGGCGGCGGCGGCGGCGGCGGCGGCGGCGGCGGCGGCGGCGGCGGCGGCGGCGGCGGCGGCGGCGGCGGCGGCGGCGGCGGCGGCGGCGGCGCCGGCGGCGGCGGTGGCTTTAGTGGTAGTGGTAGTAATTGTAACTATAAAATGGTGATTGTGGTAATGATAATATTAATGGTACTCATGATAAAGAGGGTAGTGGCCAAAAACAATTTAGTACCCGCTGATAGACGCACATGCTCAAATCACCATTACAAGTATAACCACATAAGAACCAACATACAGGAAGCCATGAACTAATTTCACCACCGCAATGACTATTTGGATCATCACGGAGGCGGCATTGGCTGAGGCTAACATGTCGAGGAAATGCTTGGTTATGCCCGATGCTGATAGGGGCGATACCCAATTGGTGTTTATCGATTAAGAAACATAAAACAGAAATTCATCAAATAGGACACGGGTTTAATTATAAATCAATGTCAAACAAAATAGTAGCACAATAGACATACGATGTATCCCTTCATGTCAGACGGGCGTCTTCGTGCAACTCTATCGCGTGTCAACCACAAGCTCCTGTATTAACGCGATTACGACCAAATGGATATTTCGAAAGAAATACGTGCGTCGCACAACAGCTAAACAAACAAGGTTGAAAACGTCTTCTTGAACGTTCTTAGAACCCGAGTATTTAGAAGATACTGAAGAGCAGACACCCTAAAGGAAAATCCAGGAACTCCTGGAACTGGTTCCCCAAGAAAGCCTACAGTATCACTTAAACATTATTATACTGTACTAGCAAAAATACGCATCCTTCGGAGGAAATTGCGACGTGATAACAACGTCTAGCGACGCCTTGCCCTTGTGTGACGTAACTTCGGACAAATAAAGAAGAGACGCATGAAGCTGTGAACAATTGTACGTTATTGTTGGAGTAACGTTTCGGACAATTGTACGAAACAACTACAAAGGGTAATTCGAATGTTCGTAGAAAAGGTAACAGCGGGGTGAATATCGAAGAAATAAAACTAAGATGACCCGACCGTGGTGTCGTAGATGAATCTTGAAAGTTTGTCGAAGCGGCTAGGTGGAGTAACGTAATATTCAGGTACACATACATACATACATACATTCATACATACATGCATACTTACATACATACATACATACATACATACATACATACATACATACATACATACATACATACATACATACATACATACATACATACATACATACATACATACATACGAACGTACAAGCACGCACGCACAATGAAACATATGTTTATTCATCAAGAAGGAGGGGCCACTCCCCTACAAATACAGAAATGGAAACAGTCCACCCCAGCTGCATATTGCCAACATCCACAATGGTGACTGGTGCCTTTCAATGTACGCCTTCCTGTTTGGGGCATTTCCACCTGTAAACTTGACTTTAACCAAACAAAGACGGCACGTTGTGCAAATTTCTCGATGGTTTCAGCACCAGCTTCACCACTTCAAACCTGAAGTGCTTAAACACATAAGATCTATGATTGGCAGGAGGGGTTTCAAATTTACGTTTAAGACCTTCAGTCGACGTCATTTTAGAGAGCCGACCACGAGGCAATCAAAACGTAATCGTGTATCTAGTATCGTGATCGAGTAGACGGTGGGTACTCGATCACGATTGTTTGACTGCCCGTCCGGTCGCTGTCTCGCTGCATACTCCTGTGAGAAACACAAAACGATATGTATCTTAACTGAAATATTATATTATATTTAATATTGCTATTGTAATTCACAAACAGAGTTTGCTGACAAACGTCGAAAATATTAATTGTCGATTAGCTCTCGGCTTTTCGCTACGCGTCGCTACTGTTCGTTTTTAAATACCCGGACGAAATGTGGGTAAGCGAAACAAACGAAAGAAAACCAAAGCAGGTTAATTTGCGGTAATGATCTTAATGGTGTTAGACAGAAATGTTAATCATTTGAATTAACTAATAAACCGCTCAACCCCAATCAAGGAAACAAACGTGCAGCATACAAATAAATGAATTGGCGAGTGGGAGCAGATTGGTGCCCCATGGCACGGACAAATCAACGCAACAGCAGACGTTGCACCGTCACTCATACGTGGTCCAAGCTGTGCGCGGGTGGTGAAAACAAATCAATGTTGCAACCATTGTTACATAACTCTGGGTGAAACTTGCAGGTGTAGTTTGCGTTGATTGTTTACTGGTTCACAAAGCTGCGTATCGCGATATTTGGGAATACTGGTACATCATTCCAGCCATAATAATAAGGTGTTGCAAATTAACTTACATACACAGTAAATGGTTGCGTTTCCATATTGGCTTCCCCAGTTTAAGGCTTGTCTGAATTTATAATGAATTAATCAATGCACGTAGCAGGAAAAAACGGGCAATGTCTGCCTCTGTCTGTCTGTATATCTCATTCTGTCTCTATCTGTGCCTCTGTAAGTGTGTATATCTGTCAGTCTCCCTCCTTCCCTCCATCCATCCCTCCCTCGCTCCCTCTCTCCATCCCTCCCTCCCCCTCCCCCCCTCGCTATCTTAAAATGGAGGTTCGAATGTACATCACAATTCTGGGAAACCGGAGATTAAATAGCTCGTTGTCTAGTTGTGGACGTCAGTGAATGTGCAGGCGGTACATGATACACAATTGGCTCCAAACAGTTTGAGCGTAAATATGATCACAACAGAGGGTTGTCACAGTTTCTGTGCACGTGGCACATGTTGCCAATGCTCTGATTCTGAGGAAGATTTATCCATAATGTGGTAGGGCCAGAGTTATTGGTGATCAACTACAATACTTCTGTATTGATGGCCCAATGACGTTTTTTAGTAGGCAGGAAAAATAATAAATATGACTTTGTTTGATCACTTTGATGCCTTTATTATTGTGCAGTGCATGATACATGTTATATTGTCCAATGTTGATATAGTTAGCTGACATAGCATTATTTGTTTTACAGCAGCAGCGTTTCAAGAAAGAGCTAAACAAGGATGTAGGGGACAATACGTCCTTGTTTGGGGGCACATATTAACTGACCCAATTAGTTACAGGTAAGGCAAAAATGAACATTGCAATCACAACGATACTCCGTTCACCTACGTACCCCTCTGAACACGTGGAGCAAAACGCCCACTGAGCGGGCACTGTTCCTCATCAGTCACTAGACATTTCTAAATAGAGGATATGTGTAACATTAATCATTATTATTCCTACATACTCCAAGTGACGTATGGTGCCCAAGGAATAACACTGGTATCAGGAGCGCACCAAAGTCCAGTTAGTTCCAGAGGCAACTTGGCCTTCAAAACGCTGCGATGGAAATTCATGCCCCCACAAACATCCGTTATCTGCCCCGATGGGAAGATAGGAGGAAACATAGGCTCATCAAGACGGGCATTGCCACGCCATAGACTGAGCCTGTCGATTCCTTCATTACAATTATGAAGAACGACGTTGATAGGTGGGTGTTGTATTGCCCAATGCTTATCTCGGTCTTGCTTCGTTTGCTCTTTTGTAGATCATAAGCAGAATAAAGTATGTATAATGTACACCACGCGCTCGCTGTGATGAAACCTTGATTCTGATGAAAATGCTCAACAACGACAACAATAGCAGCAGCAGCAGCAGCAGCAGCGGCGGCGGCGGCGGCGGCGGCGGCGGCGGCGGCGGCGGCGGCGGCGGCGGCGGCGGCGGCGGCGGCGGCGGCGGCGGCGGCGGCGGCGGCGGCGGCGGCGGCGGCGGCGGCGGCGGCGGCGGCGGCGGCGGCGGCGGCGGCGGCGGCGGCGGCGGCGGCGGCGGCGGCGGCGGCGGCGGCGGCGGCGGCGGCGGCGGCGGCGGCCGCTAGGATAATCAGGTAATACAAATATTTGCTTAATATGACATTTCGACACATCGATTCAAGTAGTAGGGAGTTCAATTCATGATACGCTTGGCGGTTGGCGGCGCCTGGCGCTACTTCCGGTCACGTGACTTTTATTGATGGCGTCAACTAGCGGATTGCGTAGGATCTACCTTAGCGTCCACATGTGGACTTCATTGGTACTAGCTGCACCCCTGGCGGTTAACGTATCAACTAATTTGCATAATAAACTGTCTCGATTGAAAATGAACTAAACTCTGTACAAAGCAGCGGTTTTTCCGGATGCATGCTATTTACTAAGTTCAAATATAATTTTGTTGTTCACGTGACCTTTAATAAGTGGAATCCAATTCAGCAATTTCTTAATTTCTTCTCGCATTTGGCCATGCACTTTGCCTTTTTTGATGCCACACATCAGCGCTAGCTCTACGGTATAATGGATATTCCATAATGTAATGCATGAATTTTTGCTCGCAGACCCGTTTGCACATACGACACCGATGAGCAGAAGCATTGGCATTACTTATTATATTAGGATATTAGGATGATTCTTGTATTACGACATTGTTAGTATTTGTATTGTTGTTGAGTGGAAGTGGTGATGGAGGTCGTTGTGATGATCATTCTATTGCAACTGTTGACTGATCATGACTGATAAGAACATGATGATGACGATGATCAAGTTGATATTTATATATATATATATATATATATATATATATATATATATATATATATATATATATATATATATATATATATATATATATATATATACATATATATATATATATATATATATATATATATGTATATATATATATATATATATATATATATATATATATATATATATATATATACATATATATATATATATATACATGCATATATATATATATATATATATATATATATGTATGTATGTATGTATATATATATATATATATATATATATATATATACATACATACATATATATATATATGCATGTATATATATATATATGTATATATATATATATATATATATATATATATATATATATATATATATATATATATATATATATACAATGACAACATTCAAGAGTGACCCAATCTGGAGCACCAGATTGGGTCACTCTCAAATGTTGTCAATGTACATTTGTTGTGGTCGTTTTCTGCCGCTTTTGACCGTGCCTAGTAGTATTTCTTTGACAAGTATATTGTGTATGGATGTATGACCGAACCATCGGAGTTTTACTGTGGCCAAAAGCGGTTCTTGTAGTCTTATAATCCTGCGTATTTCCTCGGTGGAGTCACCCTCAGAAGAGATGATCGACCTTAGGTATTTGAATGATGTTACTTCTTCGACGCGTTCTCCATTAATTTATATAGTAGTTCTTGGCGCTACTCTGCTGTTGACCATGATCTTGCTTTTTTCTGCACTTATTCAATTCTGTAAGGGCGCGCTCTCCTTTCCAGCGTTGTTGTCAGTTGTTGTAGCTCCTCCTCTGTCCGGTCCATCTCCCAAGTACTGACTTTTTTCGGTAAGGAGGGTGCCGTTTTTGTCCTCGATGCTTGACGATCGGGTTGACCTTTTTTTTGGTGAGGGCTTTCATGATGGAATAAGCCTGTCTGGTGTTGTATCCCTTCATCCCAGTCTCTATTTCAGTGCACCGTTCGTTTATCCAGTTGTTTTTTGTTTTCTCATTCTTTTTCTGATGTCTTTATTTAGTTCTCGGTATTGTTTGTGCGCTTCTTCGTTGGTGGTTCTTTTCTTTTTAGCTCTCGTCTGTGGTCGCAAAGCTTGAATACATCGTCAGGTACCCATGGTTGTCGCTTGATCTTTGGTTTGCCTAGGACTTCCTTAGCGGTATTGGGCATTGCAATGCCTAACGAGTTGTTGATATCCGGTTCCAAGAAGCTCAGCAAATCGTTCACAAATTATCGGTTTAAATGCATTGCAATATTTGGATGTTGCAGTTTATCTATGTTAAATCTTGTCAGATGGTTCTCGTTTTACTGATTCTTTTAAAACCTCAGATTTATTGTCATCATTACACGGTCGTGGTCACTTCCTACATCAGCGCAGAGAAAAGTTTTTGTTTTCGGCTTGTTGATGCTAGACTTGAATCGCTGACGTGTCAAGATGTAGTCGATCTGGTTGTGTGTTTTCTCGTCAGGAGAATGCTATGTTGTTCTCGTGGATCTCTTATTAGTGTGTTTGCTATGGTAAGATTTTTACTGCATGTATATTCTATGAGTTGATAATGTTTAGAGACATTTCAGTCGTCCCTTGTGGAAAACAAATACTGCCGTCTAATCCTGAAATTTGCTAAATTGCTTTGACCTCGGAGGTCAACATTAGGGAACCGAAGGAGACCTGGGAACCCTGGATTGGCACAGCTTCAAAAACTTAATTTGCAAGGAAACTTCAGGCAAACTTGGCAAAGAAACATCAGAAAGATTTCACTGTCCAGAGGTTGAGACGGTGGGTGGTTTAACAAGTTGACCAACAGTAAAGCGTATTGGGTATTTAAGCAATCGTAGCGCCTCTAGTGACGGTGTCTGAATTTGGTAGACTGAGAGTATAAATACCCTTTAATTTTGTTATCGAAATTCACCTCGCTGTCACACGTCTACGAACAATCGATTTACCCTTCGTTGTTATTACGTACAACTACTCGCAACGCTATTTTAATCATTACATAAAATTGTTGACAGCGTCATGCGTCGTTTCTTCGATTGTTCGAGGTTACGTAATACAAGGCTAAGGCGTCGGTAGACTTTACTACAACTGCGTCCCAATTTGGAGTGTTGGATTCCCAGAAGCCACCAAGATATTGAATGGCTGCACCAAGTGCCAAGGCATAGATGGTTATTTCTGTGAAACTCACGCACGCACGCACGCACGCACGCACGCAAGCACGCAAATGACATGACAAAAAACAGGGTACAAGAACGTTTTTCATGTATCCATAAAAATGTGCAATAAGATTCGATATGAAATGAAAAAGTGCCTATCGAATTTAACAACAGATTCAAAATATATAATATGCAAAGCTTTCTTGGATTTTAAAGGAAAGGACAACACAATATTTATTTAACGGAAAGTCATCTAGCCCACTCAGAACAATATAAAAACAAATTATTTGTATGATTTTGACCAAACTTTGTGGGTACATTTCTGGGGGTATGGTGAAGTATTGTTGCATTTTACGTGTTTCTCTTAACGTTTTGACTAATTGTCACGAGGTTCAGTTTCATAAAAAAATACAACAACCTATGAAATTGCACACATATATGCTCATGGATTCATAACCGAAACAGAAAATGCTCTGACAGTTTCGGTGAAGGTCAATGTGCCAAAACTTAACTGGGTTACATAAAGTATCAACACAAAATCGGATTGGTCTAGCCATATGGGGCAAGTTAGGCATGACAGTCATCTGGCAACGTTTCCCGTGAAATCGCCCTTTAACTCGTTGTATGCGATTGCTTACGAAACTAGTGAGCCATCGCAAAATGTTGCCGCATATGACATACATGGGTAATACGTATACATTAGGATGAGGCATCGTGTTAAACGTTTTAAAAAAGTTGATATACACAGTGTCGACAAACCGATTTGCGTATATATCCTTAACCCACAAACTGCTGCAGTTCTGTAGCTGCAGTTCTGTAGATCACCCTTTGACAAAACCGTATTGGGCATATGTAATTAGATGATTTTGTTACAGATGGTAATTGATGTTTTCAACCGCAGTTCATGCGAAAGGCATTTTAGAACAGCGGATGGTATGCCGTACGGTTCTGTTCTGGGGCCTTTGCTGTTCACTCTTTACACTATGCCACTCAGCTCTGTTATCCAAAATCATAATTTGGACCACCACCTTTACGCAGACGATACACATATCTACTTTTCTTTGGCTACGTCGGATACAAATCGCTCCCTAAATCAGCTCAGCGATTGTCTCCAGGATATCTTCCTCTGGATGACTGACAGCAAATTAAAGTTAAACGCAGACAAAACTGAATTTCTCATCATTGGTACTCCAAAGCAGTGTGGCAAACTTGATGGTTTTTTTCCCGACATGTATCTTGAATCAAACTATCACACCAGTAGCCTCAGCGAAGAATTTGGGAGTCACTTTTGATAAGAATTTCAACTTTAGACAACATATTTCTCAAACGTGTCGTTGCTGTTTTTACCATATCCGTGATCTTCGCCGTATTCGTTGGTATATGTCACTTTCTGTCGATAAATCTATTGCAACAGCTCTTGTTAGCAGCAGGCTTGATTACTGCAATTCCCTCCTTCATAATATTGCTATCAAGGATATTACAAAACTTCAACGTGTCCAAAATTGTCTGGCTAGAGTAGTTACACGATCTCCTCGTTTCTCTCGCTCAGTGCCACTTCTAAAATCATTGCATTGGCTCCCTGTGCGATATCGCATTATTTTTAAGATCTGTACAATTACCTATCAAGCCCTTTCAACCAAACAACCTGCATATTTACATTCAATGCTCACTCCAGCAAGACAGCCCAGACAGCTTCGGTCGTCTGGTTCTGGTTTACTTTCTGTTCCCAGAGTTAAGACAAACGCTGGAACTCGAGCTTTCTCGGTTGCCGCACCAACCCTGTGGAATTCACTCCCCGACAGCGTAAAATCAGCAAGAAATATAGCTTCATTTCGCCGTAATCTGAAAACCTATCTTTTCACAACGGCCTATCCTCCTTAGCTTCTTGGCACCTCCATCCATCGGTTGACGACTTTTTGCATTGTACATGGTTACGAGAATGCCTAATCCTTTGGTTTTGTTGCGCCACTGAGCTCGGATTTTCCGAGGATATTGGCGCCAAAGAAGTCTTTTTATTATTATGATTATTATTATTAAAGAGGTTAATGTTTGATAACGGAACATTTGTACGCATGTTCAGTTCGGGTAAAGTCTCATCGTCTTTAGCGAACACAGTCGAAACTTGTTTGTTTACGACAATGTTTTATAGGTATTACCAACTGCTAACTAATCACAGGTTTTAAGTAGGGGGCTACTCCGTCGTTGCATACGCGCCGATGGTATACGTATTTGTAGAAGGCAAAACTGTCATCTGATTGCAGTGTTGCTCGCTCCTTACTCATCATAAATTGCTGGACAGCTAGCAAGTATTCGTTTTGTACAGCACGGCATTTGTAAACACCGTTAGGTAGATGTTTTCATTTGGATAGGTGTTTACATTTGGTGCGCAGTTTAACAATATGCTTAGGGTAGTTTGTAGAAGTTATCTTAGGTCGGCTTGTGACAGGCACGCACTGAGAATATATGGACAAGAACGTGTCCATGAAAGCCGTGAGCATTGTTTTTCGCGAGACACTCAGACAGCAGTTCGTGTCAGTTTATACTGGATAACAAAATACGGATACGTGTGGCAATCTTAAAGTCTATACATACAGCCTCAACGTCATCGATGTGTTCAGGAAGGCTTAGACGGACGGGATTTAACCCATGCTTACAGAAGGCGGCCACACCTCCACCAGTACGATTATTTACCATTGGATCCGACTGCGCACTTAAATGATGTGTCGTTACTGGATAGGTATGTTTAAAAAAGTTATATTATTGCATATTTAGCGGTGCTAAAGAACATCTAAAGTGCAATGGTTTCGTTGCGAATAGTGCGCGCATTATCATAGTCAACTTTGCATACGCTTACAACAGTGTTCAGGTGGTCGAGTATGCTGCCGGTGTTTAGTTGACTAGTTCAAGTATGTGATTGAACTCGCTCGGTCCGCGGATCGCTTCGCACACGGGCCGTTGACGGACGGCGCTGCTGCGCGTCGACCACTGACAGCAGCTTTCCAGGCTGAGTACGTCGGCTCGCTGTAGGGGACGGTGGTCTTCCAATCGACGCAATCAATGTTACGTTCTTCGTCGTGGAGGTCTTAGCTCGAAATTTTCTCTTCGAGAGCTATAGACACATTTCACTATCTTGTCGTGGTCGAAAGTTGCGTGTGTTGCACGCATATAGGATTTCGCGATGTTTACGGGTCAATTTGGGCAGTGATGGCCTGACGTAGATTGTACTCAGATCAGGATCATCACGGAGAATAATTTTCTCCACGAGAACTTCTCTGGCGGCCTCAATGAGGAAAGTGATTTTCATTAGTTGAGGTCGATCGCTTGTCTGCTGTTTAGCAAATCGAAACACGCGTTGTATATGTGATGGGTCGACACAACGTGTTATAACTATATGGCGGGCAAACTGGGAATCGAATGGACGTCGTTGTAGTTTGATGTGAGTCTCATTGTAGTGCGCTCCGGTGACAACAACTAATCATTTCATGTCGTCAGCATCGGAAAGACCCACTGTTGTTTCTTAATCCGCTGCCATATTGCATTGGCAGTAACCCCATTTGACGTAGTGGGAGCGAAAGACAACAGCTTTGGTTGTGATCTCCCGCAAATGTTAGTTTGAGAAGGTCACTTGTATCAGGGTCTCGGAATGAGCCAACCATGGTGCTTGTTAGAATGTCCAGTTTCAGTTCGATGGTGCGTATGGTTGTTGTGAGATTGTTGTGTTGTGTGGCGTTGTCAGGTTGCTTGTCATGGCGAGTTGAATAATTGTCGAAGGTATAGTGGGGATCCTGGCTGCGCCAGCCTTGTCCTTCAAGATAGTGTGCCGCCTTTAGACAAGCAAGATAGATTTTTAACTGCAAAGTGTGAATTGTGTCGATCGATTTTCGTCGGCAGTTGTCTTGGTGCAGCGCATGAAGGTAATTCATGGTTCGGTGCAGGGGCTTTCATTGATTCTCGCAGAGTTGACGGACGCGTGTGGACGTGACGAGTGGAACGCTGCTTGCATTCGTTGGTATGTCGAGTCCCGGGTTTAGCTCAATGCTGCCCACCAGCAACGACGAAGCTAGCCGACGTGAAGACACAGCATAGCAGCGAGCCGGGGCGCATGACCCCTCCATCCGTCGGTTTGTTACGCATGGTTCGCCTACGTATGGTTCGCCCGGCGCTGCCATTTGCTTTTCGTATGGCATTCGATACGAAACACCCGATTCGGGTTCTCCATGTTTCCGTGGAGACACCCATACATATGTTATTTTTGCCCCTTGCTGTGTACGAGTTTGTCAGTTTTCGCTAAGCCACACTAGTGTCGCTGTTCAGCGGCTGTAATACACGGGAGGCAGCAGTTTCGAGTGATAAGCCCAAGCGAAGGGAACGAGCGCTAGGGTATGCTTCCGAGGGTAGTAGGGATCATCGTGTCCCGTTGGTCAGCTGTCGCCCGCCTCAGACGGGGTAGTCCCAGTCCAATAAAGTGCTGACCGGTCGCAGTCTGTCTGTTTCAATGTTGGGAGGTTCATCGCTTGACAAGCAGACTGCATCAACGTACCAGGCAAATAAAAAAGTTTGCAAAAGAAGACGCCAATTCCTCGACTTGAAGTAATTCAGAAGATTTTTGGGGAGAAGGAATTATATTTTTACAAAATAAAAGTTCCTAGTGACCTATATATATAAATTTCAAGATTACTTCCACATTTGTTTCCACTTTTTTCATATATCTTCTGCTAAACTACTTACAAAGTTGAATTGTGTTGCTTAAGTAACATTTTCAGTGGCAAAGAATTCAGCTATGTGATTTTTCAAATCATATACTTGGAAAAGCACACCAGCTGCATTAAAACACTCAAATGGAAAAGGCATTTAACTTTTAAATGCTACACACTAAAAATGTGATACTGCACTATGAAATTGGTGGGTCATGCATGCAGTCCATGCCACATATGTCAGAATAAAACGGCTAATTTCACTTTAAGAAAGACAATTAAAATACTATAAACAGTATTCTGTCATCTGTGTATTTCAAAGTCAGCGAATGTTCAAACATGATATCGTTTAGTTTATTATTGCGTTCCTACCTCTGATCAGTAGATCGCAACTAAACTGTTACTAGCAGACAGCGTGCGAGTTTGGTTACCTGTGGTTAGGAATTAGGTAAATGTGACCACTGTGACATATAGCGCCGCGCGGTGAACTGCTACGGAACTACTATTGTTTTATGTTGCGTAACTGATCACCGCGCATAGCTGTGATAATTACACCGATACGTTTTTCAATCTGAAGATTTATCAACATTTCAAAGTATTAATTCGGGAGGGGGTCTGAGATTTAGAACGCTTTGTACGAATATGTAAATGACGTCAATAGACAGTATCTGGAATGTCATATTGTTAATCGCCAGATCGCGAATACGTTGAATGTCGACAGGATATTTAATCAAATAGTGTTTGTGTTTCTTTTGATGTCTAAGAAGCTACAACAATACGAATTTTCACAATAATGTAGAAGAAGGGTCATCAGTAAAGATTTCGTATTGTGGTATATCTAAGCCCAAGAGTGGCTGTTATAATATGGATAACTAGATTGGCCTACAAAACATATTTGCATGATTATTTTGCCGTGCGCTGAAACAATCTTCATGTTCTGATGGTAGCTTTGTTATTTCTGTTTAATATCAGGAGGCGTTATTGTTGGTACGATGTATTCTTTACTGATGCAGTAATTCTTTACATATATTTGCATCGTTGTTGTCATGGATGCACCATTGTTGTTGTCATGGATGCACCATCGTTGTTGTCATGGATGCACCATTGTTGTTGTCATGGATGCACCATCGTTGTTGTCATGGATGCACCATTGTTGTCGTTATGGATACACCATTGTTCCGACTCTCAAACTCTTTTTAATTTAAAGTACTATTTCTCGCGACTTCACATTAACTCTCCACCAGGGGCACCACTAGCTTTTCCACCACTGCCACAACATACATTTGATGTACACATCTTTATTTCATTTGATAAATTCCTACTTTTCTCAAGAAATATTTCAGTTTCAATTGCAAACCATTGTGGATAGTATCAGTATTGAAAATGTGTCTAGAAACACCATAATGTTGGTTTTTGTTTGAAACTATATTACTTTACCCAGTTGCTTGTTGCAATGACGTAACAAGTCGTAAACAACAATAACGTTGCCATGGCAACCATTTCTTTATACCACTCCGCAACTGTTCATTTTGAAGTGATAATAAAGTTGTGGCAGTGGTGGCATGCTGATTGGCGCCACTGTTGGGAATATTATATTCGTATTATAGGCGCGAAGGTTTTGTTCGGGTAACAATCTCCCCACCAGTGACGCCACTAACCATTTCACTATTGCCCCAACTTATATTTAATGTGCCACTCAGCATATCACCACTGATACAACTTGCTTTTAAATTCAAGTGAGTGGTATGTTGGCTTGACAACGAGATTGTTGTTCACGAATTGCTACGTCATTGCAGCTGTGAAGTTGAGTATACGTAACATTGTTTCAAACAAAACGAACGTTATTTTGTTCCTGTACCCATTTTGAACACAAACACTATCCACAGTTATAGGCAATTAAAATTGACAAATTGAGAAAAAATTGGAGTTTACCAATTTAAATGACAATGTGCAGAATCAGAATGAAAGTTGTGGTGCAATCGGCAGTGAGTGATTCACATTATACTCACTATATGGCGCCACTGGTGGGGAGTTTGATTCAAGTGCACAGTTTCAATGACGCAATACGAGCTAAACACGCGGTACGTCACTGGTGGGAACGATTTAACGTGGAAAACAGATATGATTTTTTGAAGACGTAATTTCTGTGGAGTATGTCCTGGCTTGGGGATTGACTATTGTCATTGGCGATTATTATATTAATGTTTTTAATGTACATATGATATCAATGTTAGTTTAATAAGGTGTGAATAACCCAATCATTGTGTGCGTTAGATGCAACAGAGTTGCCCATATTGCATGTAAAGCTTTGGATCGTGCCGCATTTCATGTTACTTATTTTAATTGACACGGTCCATGTCCCTTTGGCTGAGGGTTATATTTAATTTTTGACGTTGTTTTCTGGTTCACACCAACCAGC
This sequence comes from Lamellibrachia columna, assembly GCA_963662155.1. NCBI lineage: Eukaryota > Metazoa > Annelida > Polychaeta > Sabellida > Siboglinidae > Lamellibrachia > Lamellibrachia columna. The sequence goes on along the minus strand of OY759274.1, from coordinate 25,606,711 downwards.
AAGATAGACTAGAAGACTTACATTCCCTGTGCAGAAACAATATTCAAACTGGTCAACATTCGTCATACAAAATGACAGACCTGGGGACGAATGAAGGGGAAGGCTCCTGCCGCTCCAGCCTAGTCCAGGAAGTGGAACGACCGTCTGACAGACCTGGGGACGAATGAAGGGGAAGGCTCCTGCCCCTCCAGCCTAGTCCAGGAAGTGGAACGACCGTCGATCAAAGTTCTGAAGAAGCTAATTACTTCGACCAAATATCACTGGATGACTTCAGGTTGTGGTCACCATTGGCACTGGCTTTAAAGAACTGTCTTTCTTTCTTTGAGGAAAACATTACAATGTTTGACTCTTGGGCAATCCAGGATTATTTTGTGTTCTACTAAGCATACCAATATGTATACACACTTAAACTTGTGCAATTGTATGGATTTGTGCTAAACTGCTTTACTGCTATAAAAAAGAACCCACATGGAACCTTCACACATATATTTGGCTTAATTCATTAAACTATCCTCAATATCTGATATACCGTAGTAAATGTATACCAAGGACACGGGAACCATATTTTGAGAAGGTCACGCATGACCTTCTAAACATATGAGAAGGGGAGTATGTGGAAGGACCTGTATACATAATTGTGCTTCTAATTGTATATATATATATATATGTTATATTGTACTAATTACTTTAACTACAACTGTATTATTATGGGCTAGCCGCCTGGCGGCAATGCAGCTTAACTTTGTAAGGTGCTTTCATCATTCGGATAGATGACTTCGGACATGGATGAATAAACGCGTATACAATTTGTTCCGTGTTCAAAAGCACAGACAGGAAATTCGTAGCGACCCACGGTTGAACCCAGCACACCTGGCAAGTGTACGTTAGTATGGCTACCATAATATGTTTAATCTACATAGTCAGTTTGAAACAGCACAGCACAGTTACCGTTTGATATATCGCTTTACAGACGTTACTAGAGGATACTCCAGCGACTAGAAGGGTGAATATCCGTCACATTTCAATTGTAAGGAGGAAATTCAGGCATAAACATGTTTGTGAAACACAATTTTAGTATATAAATGCAACATGTATATTTGCAAAATTAATTTAATTTTCTGTTAGTTTTTTAGAAAATGCATGATGTCTTGCACAAAGATTTCTTCGTATTTTGTTGGCCAAATGGGGTATTTTCATAAGTGTCCTCATAAGTGTCCAAACTATATTATTGGTATATTTCTTCATGTGCCATTTAATTAAAACGTAAAAAAATGCATTTGCCATTTGGTTGGCATTTTTGTAGAAGTTTTTTTTTAAGAAAGGTTCTGTAATTCTAGTACTGTTTAGTTGATAGATGTGTGTATATGTAACTGCATTAACCGTTTTCGCCTCAGTTGAAATTAAGTAGGCTAAATCGTGTTTACCTCCAAAGTGGTGTATTTATCATCAAGTTGTCGCAGTGCGGATATGTTCAGTGACGCCACTGGTGTTAACATTATCTTACTAGCGTCTTAATCGGTTCAAATATAATTTCGCTGTTCATTTAGCCGTTTCATAAGCGGAGTCCAATTTAGCCACTTCCGAATGTCTTCTCGCATTTGGCTTCGCACTTTTCCTTTTTTCGAATGCACACATCAGCGCGGGCCGCTTGGTGTCGTCGGCACCCTTTCATGCAGTTCATGTAATTTTTCAGACAGACCCCTTTGCACACATTGTTCCGATGAGCAGAAGGTTTGGCAGCGGAACAAGATCTTGCCAACAAGGCTGCTATGATGAAAAACATGATCTGAAAAAATACGAATACACTAAGGCTGGTTCTGACGTTCGCTATGGTGGGCTTAACCGAAACACAACTTTTATTGCAAAAATAAATGCGATAACACCGTGGCTGGAAACTCCGTGGGTGTCGAACAGACGAAGCCCAAAGTATACAAAACTAAATCACGAATTGTATATTAGTAAATGATACATCACACTAAGTACGGTTGATATTTTTGTTACGACATTGTTAGTATGTGTATCGTTGTTGAGTGGAAGTGATGGTTATTGTGGTGATCATGCGGTTGCCACTGGTGGTGGTTATGATGAAGAACATGATGATGATGATAATGATGATGATGATGATGATGATGATGGAGGTGGTGGTGGTGGTGGCGGCGGCTGCAGCGGGGGCGGCGGCGGGGGCGGCGGTGGAAGTGGTGGCAATTGTAGCTATAAAGATGACGATTGTAGTAATGATGGTATTAATGGTACTTATGATAAAGAGGGTAGTGGCCAAAAACATTTTAGTATCCGCTGACATACGCAGACGCTCAAATCACAATTAAAAGCACAGACAGAAGCACATAATACCCAACACACAGGAAGCCATAAACTCATTTTACCACGGAACGACTATTCTTAGCATTACGTAGGCAATATTGGTTGAGATTAAAGATGCTTCAAATTTCAAGGAGATGCTTGGTCGTGCACGATTCTTATATAGTAGTTAACCAACCATCGGCGCAATAACCATTTGGGGTTTGTCTATGAAGAAATATAAACAGAAACTCCTGAAACAGTACATGGGTTTAATTATCGATGAGTGTGAAGTCGACATAGTATCCATGTATATATTTCTGAATATATATATGGGATACCAAACGTAGTAACGATAAGATTATGACAGATAATCGTCGATATTTGAGAAAAAAAACTACGGGGTATCGATATATAGGGATTTTTTAATACTACAACAGCATATCGATCAAAATCAAATCAAAATAGTAACACAATATACTTACAATATATCCTTTCATGTTAGAACGGGTGTTTTCGTGCAACTCTACTGTGTGTCAGCCGTTCCTTGGCGGTGTACTATTGCGATTAGGACCAAATGAATATTTCGAAAGAAATATGTGCGTCACACAACAGCTAAACAAACAAGATTGAAAGCGTCTTCATGAACATACATGAAACACGAGCATTTGCAAGATACTGAAGAACAAACACTCTAAAGGAAATGCCATGAACTGGTGTGTCAGGAGGAAAGCACAAAGTATAACTTCTTCTCTTCTTCCAAAACTCTGCGCAGCATCAACATTCTGAGGATGCAGTCAGACGAAAAAGTGAACACTCAAACAATAACCTATAGACAGTAATTTTTTACTGTACTGGCAAAAATGCCTATCCTTCGGACGAGATAACTTGGTAGTTCGTACGTAACTGTTAAATGTCAGGACACGCAACATTATAACATGTGTATCCATAGATGCCTTGGTACATGGCGCTAACTGTCAATATATTAATGGCTTCTTGAATTTGCGACGTAACACTGGCCGATATAGTAGCGTCTAGTGACGCCTTGCCTTGTATGACGTAACTTCAGAAAATCGAAGAAAAGACGCAGCGTTGCGGACAATTGTACGTAACAACTACAAAAGGTAACTCGAATAATCATAGAAAATGTAATAGCGGGATGAATTTCGAAGAAATAAAACTGGGACGACCCGACCACCTGTGTACTTGACAATGACGACACGTTGTACAAACTTTCTCAGTGGTCTTAGCACCAGTTTCACAGGTAACCACTTCAAACCCGAAGTGCCTCCACACATACGATATTTATTTAGCAGGGTGGGCTTCAAGTTTAAGTTTATCTTCAGTCGACGTCATTTTGGGCGCTAACCGACCACGAGATGACATAGTTTACGCCTAGTGGCTGCACCTGTTACAGGGTGTGCGATCAGTGTGGATTTTGAAGTTTTAAACCATTTACAGTATTTCAACTTTACATATAGTTTTACGAATGTACGTACCAAGATTAGATTGGACTTCGTGTTTCCGCAAGTGTTTACGCCTTTTTATAATATGAGACTTTTAATTTTGTTTTTACTTTGTTACTTGTACATTAATTTTATGTGTGATCACAGCAGCCAGAATAATAATAATCAAGCATGACCTCTCTCACAGCAGAATGTCTGCATTGTCTATGCCCCAGCAGACCCATTCGCCTGAACAATGGTGCCTGGAGAGCGGCGTGCAATACAGGGGTGCAACTACATCACTCTACCCGACGGGGTTGTCTTGCCCACAAGCAACGACCTATTCACGTGGTTGTGTCTACACGACCGACAACTTTCGCCAAGCCGCCAAGGGTTAACATGACAATTTAACACACGTTCCATCTGTAAAATGGCACTTGCTTGTAATAGTGAATACAAATGTAAGTTGTCTAGTTCCGATATTCACAACACTATCACAAGGGTTAAATTGAACTCCACAGATGTTGCAACAGTAGCAGAGACATGATGTAGGGACCTGACGAATCCATTTGTGTGACCGGGTATTTCCCCATCAGGAACGATCGTACTGGCAGACGTTGTGGAGGGGTCATGTGCCTAATAAAACATGGCATTCCTTTCAATGAATGGACAGAACTACGAACAAGTGACATGGAAATGTTGTGGATTTCACAAATTACCGCGACAGTTTACATACATTAACGTTGGGGTGATATATCCCCCACCTAATGCAGACAACAACATTATGATAAACCACATTTCTCATTGCCTGGATTATATACTACAACGCCATCCCCGGCCTGGCATTATGTTATCTGGTGATTTCAATTAGCTACCCAAATGGCATCTGAAAGCCCACTACAGTCTGAAGCAGATTGTGAATGTTCACACCCGAGGGGTCGTCCAATATGGACGAACATTACCGACAGCTTCACACCAGTTGCCCTGTCGGTAGTGCTGATAAAGACGTGGTAAGCCATATGTTGATCCACATTTCAACTCTAGCTGTCGACAAGAAGTGACAACCAAAGAAATGGGGCAAAACGAGCGTGTCATGTGTGCTGCAGATTTGCAAAAATCAAATGGGAGGCCCATTGCCAGCTACCGTCATGAGAAGAACAACTGCAAATGTTAACATCCAACATAAACTGACAACAACATTAAGAAGCAGAAAATGTAAGAAACATAAATAAGAAAAACTGACCCTCACATAATTGATCCGAATCATGGGCCAACAAAGACATACCAGATGCTGAAATAGGAATGACAGGATATGTAATGTTTAGGAGAAATCGAATGGAAGAAGGGGAAGTATTTTGTAAATTAAAAAATATATATTCGGGCTTACGAAATAACGTTAGAAAGGGAAGCAGATCGCGATGAAGCTGTGTGATGCAATATAGTTACAGGAAGTTCAACATTAACCATTGGATTAGTTTACCGAAATCCAAACATAAATGAAGAGGATAGCACAAAAATACAAAACGCTACAAAGGAAGTGAATAAAGGGGGATGCATCATTATGTGATTTTAACCACGGACACTTACAATGGACATTTCTAGAGAGTACAATGAGGACCAACAGTTTATATTTTTAATTCAGGAAAACTTCCTTACTAAACACGTCCTAGAACCAACCAAGGGAGCGAATGTATTATATATAGTTTTGTCTTCCCGAAATGAATTAATGGACGATATCAAAATACATGAACCATTGGGTAACAGTGATCATAATCAAATACACTTTGACATCAAAATAAAAACAGAAAGTAAAAATAAAAAACATACAGGAGAAACTTCCACAAAAGTAAATGAGAAAATACTTAGCAAAGCTAGATTGGAATAACATGCTGATGAATAAGGAACATTTTAAAATATGAAATTGAGAGTATCATTAATCAATTTGTTCCCTTGAAAAAACAAGAAACGGTCTAGAGAGAAATACTTGTCAAAAGAAGCTATTAGAAAATAATGTAAAAACAAACTATGTGGAGGTTTTATAGGCGTACCAGAAAGGAGGAAGACCACACATTACAAAGAGGCACTTAATGGAGCTGTGACTGGAATATAACAGAAGCTATCAGCAACAATTAGCATGTAACATTCAACAATGACAGCAAAAGCGTTTGTGCATATGTCAGGAGTAAACAAAATGTACGAGACAAGGTTGGACCACTAGAAGACAGTGCTGGAAATATTATGTCATAATGTTTTTAATGGCGGAAGAACTAAATGGTTGCGTCAGTACAGTGTTTGTTGTAGCAGATGGGGAGGTTTCAAACTGGAAATCAGTTTCGAGTGGTGTACCACAAGGATCAGTGTTAGGACCTTTATTATTCTTAATATATATCACTGACTTGGACGATGGTATAACAAGCAACGTATTGAAATGTGCGGATGACACATAAGTGTTTAGAAAGGTTAACAATGATGGTGATAAACAACATTTACAAAAACGATTTAGACAAATTAGTTAAATGGTCTGAAAAATGGTAGATGTTATTCAATTTTGGGAAAAGTAAATGCTTACATACAGGACAGGCAAATTGGATGTAAACTATAAAATGTGAGATACTGTTCCATGTACTACTGTAAAAGAGAAGGACTTAGGAATAACAATAAGTGCTGATATGAAAGTTTCAAAGCAGTGTGGTATTGCAGCCTCAAAGGGTAGTCAAATTCTTGGATTTATTAAAATTGTTGGACTCTCGATAAACCAATGACTTCCTTGTTCACTTGCCATGTGGGTGGCCTTGGGAGGCAATCTTGTTAAATATTGTTAAGCGAATTATTGGATAAGCATTTCCCACTAAAGACACAAAACGGACAAGCCGTGGATGTCGGACAGGTTCCGAGACCTGATTCGTCAGTGTGGACGTCAGTTGACCAAGTTTTGTACCTTCTCTGCAGAAACAAGTAAACCATCTGAGAAAACCCCGTTGCTTCATTTCGCCAATCAAGTATGTGAACGTGATCTGCATGACCTCAGCCAACAGGTAAATGACTTCTTCAAGTCAGTAAGTGATTTTCTACTTTCTCTGAGTGCTGACAATGACTACCGTCAGCCTGAAGTACCATCTGTATCCGCTAAATATGTTATCTCGGTTGAAGAGGTGGAACACCACCTTCACACACTTGACGCGTGTAAAGCACAAGGTCAGGACTTACAGATGTGTCCACGTCGCTTGCCAGTCCAGTTGCTGCGATATACAAGAGCTCACTTCGCGAGGGGCATGTTCCATGTATCTGGCGTTCTGCGAACGTCAGTCCCCTTCCAAATAAGCAACCATCAGAGCAAGTCGAAACAGATCTCAGACCAATTTCCTTAACGGATGTACTCTGTAAAGAAATGGAAGAGTTCATTATGAAATGGGTCTAGGACGTTGTGCAAGACAAAGTTGACCCAAACCAATATGGCTTCATTGAGAAGTCATCCACTACACACCCTCGTCGACCTACTACATCAGTGTTATACAATCACAGATGCATCCGAGCAATTTGCTAGGATACAATTACTTGACTTTTGTAAGGCATTTCACTTAATCAATCACAACATTTTACTTGAAAAATGTGCAAGTGTCGGTCTTCCTAATATACTCATGAAGCGCATTGCCAGTTTCCTTACCGAAAGGAAAGAACAAGTGAAGCTATGCAACATAGCATCCGGCTGGAACCACATCCACGGAGGAGTTCCACAAGGCACAAAACTAGGCCCCGTACGTTTATTATTTGATAAAATATTTACAAACATCGGGTGATTCTTACATATACATTGATTATACGTGCATCGTCTACACTGGATGCAGACACCCAGACGTCTACATTGGATCACACACCCAGACGTCTACACTGGATCAGACACCCATACGTCTACACTGGATCAGACACACAGACGTCTACATTGGAGCAGGTGCCCAGAGGTCTACACTGGATCAGACACCCAGACGTCTCCACTGGATCAGACACCCAGACGTCTACACTGGATCAGACACCCAGACGTCTACACTGGATCAGACAGCCAGACGTCTCCACTGGATCAGACACCCAGACGTATCCACTGGATCAGACACCCAGACGTCTCCACTGGATCAGACACCCAGACGTCTCCACTGGATCAGACACCCAGACGCCAGGCCTCCAGGAACCAGCTGATGTGGCGTACAGTTGGACAACCCCAAATGACATGAAAATCAACCAAATTAAGAAAAATAACTTATTACTGATTTTTAAAACAAGAAAAGATTTACAACCCATGCATATCAATGGAACAGAAACTCAGAGAGTAACTGAAGCAAATGTACTTGGCATCACTATTATTAGCAATCTGACATGGGATGTACACGTTTAGTGAAATCACACGAAAAGCATACACGAGGCTGTTTCTACTGCTCTAAACCAAAAAGTCTGGTATTCCCGTTAAAAACCTTTTAACGGTATACATGACGGTAGTCCGGTCCACGCTGGAATACGCCTGCCCTGCATGGTCCACTTCGCTCACACTGGGTCAACAAAGTGATATGGAGCGAGTGCAAAGACGTGCTGTGAACATTATATACCCGGACACGCCCTATATCGAGGCACTAGCACACGCGCTATAACGAGGCACTAGGACACGCCCTATATCGAGGCACTAGGACACGCCCTATATCGAGGCACTAGCACACGCGCTACGGGTTACTTTGAAAGCGAGTCGTACACAGTGATGTGAGCACTGTTTAAAACAAATCGAACAACCACAGCATAAACTGCACAAACTCCTACCAACTGGAAGGGTTGCGGCATATAGTATGCGATGTTGTACACGCTACCCCTTACCCAAAGTAAAAACAAACAGGATAAAGAATCGTATATTAACTGGTGCCATTTTTAAACAATAGCATTTATAATTATTATATTTATTTTTGCCCGGAGTGACGACTTTTTAAATATATGATACTATATTTATTCATCATACATTTATAATAATTTATGTTTGTATGTACCGTGTGTGTGTGTGTGTGTGTGTGTGTGTGTGTGTGTGTGTGTGTGTGTGTGTGTGTGTGTGTGTGTGTGTGTGTGTGTGTGTGTGCGTGTGCGTGTGCGTGTGCGTGTGCGTGTGCGTGTGCGTGTGCGTGTGCGTGTGCGTGTGCGTGTGCGTGTGCGTGTGCGTGTGCGTGTGCGTGTGTGTGTGTGTGCGTATGTGTGTGTCTACATGATACACAATTGGTTCCAAACGGTTTGCGCATAAATATGATCACAACATATGGTTTTCGCAGTTCCTGTGCACGTGGCACATGTTTCCAATGCTCTGATTCTGGGGAAGATTTATCCATAATATGACAGGGCCAGAGCTCTTATTGATCAACAACAACACTTCAGTATTGGCGTCACAAGGATGTTTTTCAGTAGGCAGGAACAGTAATAACTATGACTTTGTGTAATAACTTTGATGCCGTTATTATGTCCACGCAGTGTATGAGACATACACTGTTATATTATCCAATTTTAGCATAGTTAGCTGACAAAAGTAGTATTATTTGTTTTACAACAGTAGCAGTTTAAAATGGCTAAACGGATATGGGCACAAAGCGTCCTTGTTTGGAAACACGTATGAATTGACCCACTTAATTACATTTAATGCGAAAATGAACATTGCAATCATAGTGATACTCCTAAATGGTACAATAGCCCCCCTCCTTCTAACACGTGGAGAAAACTCCCATACAATGGGTACTGTAGTGGATATGTATAACATTAATAATTATCATCCCTACATTTGACTGGACCTTCCTTATTTATAATTATGTAGAACGGCGTTTATTATGATGTGTTGTATTGCCTAATGTTTCTATCCGTCTTGTTTCGTTTGCATTTTTGTAGATCATAAGCAAAATAACTCACGTTTAATGTACACCACGCTCCCACTGTGATAAAACCTTCATTCGGATGACCATGCAAAACAACAACAACAACAACAACAACAACAACAACTACTACTACTACTACTACTACTACTACTACTACTACTACTACTACTACTAGTACTACTACTACTACTACTACTACTACTACTACTACTACTACTACTACTACTACTACTACTACTACTACTACTACTACTACTACTACTACTACTACTACTACTACTACTTGAGTAATCAAAGTAGAAACAACACAAATCTTTGCTTTATTTGACATTTAGATATATCGATTCATATGTCAGAACAATTCGCCAAAATGACCTTCTTTCCCTGGATGACATTATAAGCTCACGCTTCTTGGTCAGTTAAATGGCAGCAGTTTTAAATAAACGTTAATGTGTATATAATATCTTAGAAGCATAAGGTTAGCCCACCCCCCACTATTGCGTGTACATTCACTAAAAAAGTTAACCTGACCTATTGGCGCTATTGTGGAACTTAGAAACCTTGTCAAATATTTTCACGCGAGAGATCATCAACAATGTACCGGTTGACTACCGCTAAAAGGGAAAGGCCATGTTATCTAATAGCTCATTGAGCATGATGTCCATACTGGTCATCTTTTTGAAAATTTGCTCATATTAAAATACTTACATCAGTGCCAGTGCTCGCTCTCACGGACATCAGACCGATTTACTTTTGCCTCAGAGACAATAAACATCATTCATAGTTTTTATGCCTTGAAGAATTAACAGATTTTGGGCGCTTAATTTTTCTCGGCCTATGGTAAACAAATGGCCGCGAACCCGTATTATCACTCAGCCGGGAGCGACTAGTTCTCGTTCCTGCCGACAGATATAGGATGAACGGTGTTGTGGGATGTGATAGTTGTCATTAATTACTTACAGCAAACACAAGTACCGCTTCAAAACACACATGTTCGCCTCTAATAAAACTGCAATACATTGTTGAAAGGTGGCTTTCAAATAACGTGTAACGTGTTTACAAACATCTTGCGTGAAATACTGACATATCTAACCATCAGTGAAGACCACAGAACTTGGCTTAGTCTTTCACAGTCAGTGACGTGGCGGTTTCGTCGCGGGCGCTGTTTGCTCTGATCTTTTGTGACGTAAGTGACATTCCAGACAAGGAGAACAATTCCAAGACTATGTATATTATATGAAATTCAGCACAAACAGACACACATACCACTAGACAAATACATCAAACACAGTACTAGGAGCTCACATAAACACAATACTAAATTTCTTCAAATTAGATACACTTCCAATACATTTGGAAACAAATTTTTCGCCATCTATTGTTAAAGATGGGAACTTTCTACATGAAACACTGTCTCGTGTAATTCTTTAGACTCGTTCAAGACAAGTATCATTCAACATCTAAGAGTCTAGGTGATCAGCTAACCGCCATGCGCACTGGCGTGATGTGTCCTTGAGGATATTACTTGCTAGTACAAACACATATACAGACACAGAGGTTGTGTCAAGTCACTATGCATAACACTGGAAGTATCAGCACCCACGTAGCAGCGGTCACACCCCGTGCTCTTGCGGTCGTCTTCAGAGCTGACGAATTGGGTATATCTCCAGATGTCGATACTTCCGGTTCATCGGAATGAGATCTGAAATAAAGCCGGTCAAGGTACCAACGTAATATTAGTATCCACTACGACATGCTAGCTCCTTTGAGCAACTTTAGTATGTGCTTTCTGTGAAATCATCAGACAAATTATTAAAATATTTAATGCTTGATCCAGCATTTATTGAAATAGTGACGCTGAAAACTCTCGAATTTCACAGTTGGTGAAATGTCAAAACTTTGTCACGCGATTGGCGAGAGGATGGGAGTCACACCCATGATTGGCATTGACCCACACAGTGTTTGCCATTTTGGATATGCACTATTTTGCGCCTATGCAGATCGAACGACTAAATTTTATTCTTTCGATGATTAGAACAACGACTGCGGATATTACTAATTCACACACTACATATTAGTATCACGTGAAGGTTAACCCTCACAGGGAACACTGACTGGTTGGACAAATTGGTTAGTGTGAACGTATCTAAGTTGATATACTGATGTCACTCTGAAACTATCGGTGCAACTTTTGTTCTGCCAAGCTAAAAATTGGTCCCATTAAAAATCGGTCCTGGGGTCTATTTTGGCGGCCAATGAATCCACTGGATCGATTGAGGCAGTCAAAACTGGCCCCCTGAATATAACTAGTCCACCAGACCAATTTGACCGCCAAAGTCATTCCGCCCGGACCGACTTCGGCTGCCCCATTTGGTCCCCTTGAGTTAAACTAATCCCTAGCAGATAAGTTTGGGCTGCAAAAAGGTAGTCCATTGACGTCAATTTCAGACGGGTTAAAAACATGAAACAGATCAAGTACTGGACATATGGCTCAGCTATTGGTTTCTCGCTCTGTGTGTCGCAGGTTCCGTAACTTATATGGACTGAGTCAGCTGAATTTGCCGGTCACGTGTTCTCAATAAGTTTCGCCCCGAGATACGCATACGTAATTACGGACAGAATTGCATCCATTGGTGAATACACTATTATCGGTTTCTAGACGTTATTAACGGCCCCGCATCGGGATAACCAACAACCATCGATGATTGGTTGTTGCTCTCCTCTTTATCCCTGTAGCCTGGGGTGAGGCTGGCACCGATACCGGTCGTCGATTTGTTTCCCCTGTTTCTTCGTCACTGATCCCGTTTCACGCTTCCACCAACCGTCTCTACTTCACTCATCCCCAGCTCTCATTCTGCCCCCACTCTCGCCAAATCTCTCTTCACACAGTCGGTCTCCCTCTGCTCCGTCTACCCTCCACTTTAAGCGCATCCAGTCTCTCCGTCAACCGTTCTCCTTCCATTCTTTCCACGTGTCCAGCGTTGAAGGCATTCGTGTGCTGGTGTTGATTGCTGGAGTAAACAGGGTTTACAGGGACCTTTGCATGAACTACGGTTCACTAAAGGTGCGGGGAAAATCATAGGTGCAACAATGGCATTGCGTCACTTCAAAGATATGTTCTCCTATGTCAGATTTGAAGAAAGATTTATCAGAGCAGAGAGAAGGGAAAACAATTCATTAGTGTCTGGGAGATGTTCGTGGTTGACTTGTGCTGGTATTACACGCAAGACGTATACATTGACCAGCAACTGGTGCCTGTCAGAGGAAAGTGCCCCTTTCGCAAGTACTTACCAACAAGCCAGCCAAGTGTGGTTTATGTGTTTGTTTGTGTATGTGGTGTAATTATTTATCATATATATGCCGATAAAGGATGGCTGTGAGTATTTATTTTGCATAGTGTTCGTTTCAATTAACAATGTTGAAGTGCTGGAGATGCCGACAGTTGTTCGATGTTGAAACGCCATCAAATGTGTTTGTGTGAAAGTGGGTGGTGATCAGTAATGAGGATATACCTTAACGGCACGAGGTAGCAGCCCATTCCATCCATTCGACAATCCAAACATTTGAGCAATTGATCACCCACCACGCCTGTGTAGTTCATTCCGATGTCCACCTCTAAGGTAAAGTTGCCCTTAGTGAACACGCAGTACAACTTGAAATCTGAAGGCACATAGGGTGTCATTATTAACATTCAACATAGGGTGTCATTATTAACATTCAACATACTCGACCATACGAACACAACACGTTATACATATGATACAGTTGAACTGTTTTCTTAGTGCTTTGAATGGCAAATGTTCATTTATTATAATAGGCACAATGACGTCTTCTTTATTGCAAAGGACATGCGTACAAACTGGCATTACAATTCGAATAAGTAAGTTGGTGTCTAAATACACACGTTTTAATGAACATTCTCCACAACAAATTTATCTTCCTGTTTATTCTGTAGTACCGGATTGTTTGGAGAATCTTTGTGTCAGACTCTTTATCGAAGGTTTTACTGTCCAGAAAGATAACATACACTTCCGGTAACCATGTTGGTTAGTTGTAAGGGAAACCGATCTATAATTAAGCGGTGTGGTCTTGTCAACTGTTTTGTAAATCGCCGATATACGTAATGTAGATCAAATAGATGGGACGGTGCCTTCCTCGCAGGACTGCTGCAACATGACGGATAGCACACCAGAGATCACCTTGGCCGTCTCCTTTAGAATTCTTGTCGGAAATTCATCGGGGTCTGCAGCTTTAGTTTGGTTGATGTTCTTCAATAGTATCTCAATCGCTGGTAGAGTGAAGCGAATGCTGTCCATCTCGAGGTATGGAGACGGTGATTTTTCAAGCATGTATCTACCATCGTCCCGTGTAAATACTGCCACTGAATACTAGTAACGTGGATACCATATGTATCAGAGAGTATTTCATAGTACTACGAAAATGTGAATGTTACTTACGTGTTGCGTTTACCTCGCTGCGGAATGGATAAGTCATCAAATCCAGGACCAAACTATTTTGTTCATTATGCGGATTTGTCGGATTCGCCTCCTCCAACCGGGGCATGGTGTCCTGTGAGTCCGGGGATGGCGGTGATGGTGATACTCTGGACGACGACGCCCAGCAGGAGTCTGCCGTCCGGCTGACGGCGGCCAACGCGATCAACGAAATAAACAGGTCCATGGCAAGAACGCGTGTACCACGTAAAATGGCGAAACCCGCGTATTGCTCGATTAAATACAAATAGGCCTGCTTGACATTTCGGGAGATTGATGGAATACTTTGCGACTCCGCCTTCGACGCATAGGTCACTGTGTCAGCTGTAACCGTTTGTACAGCTTAAATATGCATTTGTCAATAGGTGCGGTCTTGGTTGTCACAACGACGACGTAGTGACCAACTTTGGCCTCATGTGAAGTCATTGTAAACTCTAATGCCAATAAAGGTCATGCGAGCAACATTTCGTTAATGTAAATAATAATGTCAACTTGACTGAAATGTCACTATACCACGGAAACAGTAATAACAGACAGAAGTCCAGCAAATTTGGCAACAGGCTTAGAAAAAGTCAGATATGTTGTTATTTCTTGAAACGCTAACGAAGTGGGGGTATTTTAGTAACCTTTACATAACGATTTAAAAAATAAAACGTTTTGGCTCGTTTAGCTGTCGACATCATACTGATCAGCAATTGCCATAGCAGCAATTGCCAATACGAGTGTCGTCAGCGTAGCAATACAGGGAAGACTTCCAAAGGGCTTCATTATTTGTATCATTGCACTTATTAAACTTATTACACATGGATATTTTATGCTATTGTTTATCATTAGTTATACAGACTTATATTCCACACGTGAACTATGAGCCAATGCAGACATGCAACTAATATAAAAATAGATGTAGGCCCTATGCATATTAAGTGGGAGCTTTCTCAAATACGTAGTTGGAGGGGGGGTACAGGCTAGCATTACAAGAGTGTGCGGGTGCGGTCTCCAAAACGTAGTTGGAGGGGGGTACAGGCTAGCATTACAAGAGTGTGCGGGTGCGGTCTCCAAAACGTCCAAAAGTAGCGTGACGTACTTTATGAATATCCTCTAATGAACATACGTTTTTGCCAATTGGTATGCACTTCAAGCACACCCGTAAACATATATTCAATCGAGTCGCAGGTTTACGCTCTACTGATGTGTATCACTGATACATGAGCGAACTTGTGGGTTGTTGTTATTGTGACATTTAACTTGTGTGTTGTTGTTCTTGTGACATTTAACTTGTGTGTTGTTGTTCTTGTGACATTTAACTTGGGTGTTGTTGTTCTTGTGATATTTAACTCCAAACAGCCATGCATAACCTAACACAAGAGTGGTTTATTTCAGAGTATTCCTTCTCTAACAAAGTAACAAGGTAAATATGTAAAATAGTAGTAAAGTGAAAAAAAATAATAAGCTAAAACACTGAGACAGTGCATAACACGTTTCTGACCAACTGCGGGTAAATGCCCCACAAATCTCTCATATCACAGTCCGAAACGCATTATCTCGGTAGTTGGAAGTCGATAAATGACTTTCCCGTGAAAGTCAGGGTATCCACATGCTATTCACACGTGGGCGTCAAGTCGTATTGTCCTCCGACCATCCGTCAGAATGACGGCGGGCGACCAACACCCATGCGTTAATGAATACCGCTCCATTTGCCATTGACGCCGGCTCTACCTCAGCCTTGGGTGATGCCAGTAATGATGATGAAGACATTATTTAATTGTTTCGTTTGCTCATGGTAATCAATACTAGTTCATTACAAATCATATGTAATTATATAGTAATTATATTAGTTAATGATTTCACGAAATTCAGATGTCGTTCCTGGATTAGAAAAAGAGGAATACTTTTCTGAAAATACATATGATTCTTTTTAGGTACATAGAAATAGTCTTGTTCTTTTTTTGGTCCAAATTGCAAGCGAAAAATCTACTAAGGGTCCAACGTTTGAAAAACAGCAAATGACAAAATTACAAAAACTATCGAGCCATTGCTCTTAGTGGCCCGCTGCTGAAAATATTTGATTGGGTTATAATGACAAAAAGTGCAGATGCTTTGAAAACAGGTGATTTAGAGTTTGGTTTTAAAAATCATAGCTCTACAGCCAAATGTGCATTTGCATTAATGGAGACTGTCAACTATTTCCAGCAGAATAAATATGATGTTTATGTGTTATTGCTAGATGCTACTAAAGCATTTGATAAATAAATTATGTTAAACTGTTTTATTTACTGATGGATCGAGGAATGAATCCCCTTCTTATCATATGTTTACTTTATATGTTCACTTGTTCACTAATCAACATTTAAATGTATCATGGAACAATTCCATGTCAATGTATTTCTCCACTACCAATGGAGTGACGCAGGGTGGGGCGCTGTCCAACATTTTATTCTCTATCTATATTGATGAAATGTTAACAAGACTACGCATGTCTGGTTTCGGTTGTATGTTTGGTCATAAGTACTATTGTCCAGTTGGCTATGCTAATGATATATCTCTAGTAGCTCCATCAATATATGCACTGAACAAAATGTGTTATATATGTCTAGAATTTGCATATGAATATGATTTACAATTTAACCCGTCAAAATGCCAACTTATCAAATATCAAAGTAGTACCGACTGCCCATTTTACTTTGATGGCAGTTGGTGAAGAGTTGTATGTAGGCCACATTATTGGTCCTGGCACTCACCAGGCTATGGTTAAAGATATGTGTCATGACTATATATGGCGTGTAAATGTATTATCTGCTAATTTTGTAATATAAGCACAAAACGTCAATTATTTATGTTGTACTCTACGTATTCTATGGTGTATGTCTGTGGAACTTACAAGACAAATGTGTTGATGAGTTTTATACTACGTGGCGCAAAGGTATCAGAAAACTGTTCAATCTACCAGTTTGCACTCATTGTAATATGGTGCCACTTTTAGCAGATTGTTTACCAACTCAAATTCAGATTATGATTCGAATGGTGCGATTGATGCAGAGCTGTTTAAAATGCATTAACACCAGTTTGAAAATGCTCTCTCATCTAGCAGTTCAAGGTAGTGGCTCATATATGTCTAAAAGCTTGAATTACATCTTGTCCAAGCTCAAACTTGATACCATGACTTTCTGTAGTATGAAATCAATGCGCGCAGCACTTCTTTTTTCTTCATAGACGAGTTGCGCTCAGTGCTTGCTGCTTTTGTACTCAATAGCTTATATACACTGGTTTAATCGAATTGTAAAATTATAGTACGAATAAAATATATTATTATTATAAAGTGCAGAAAAATCCACCAGTGTTACATTACAAGGTACACCCGAAGTGATGAGAAGGACTGTATCGATAAGATATTTACGTTACTGGTGTCTACCTTTGGGGAAACCCGCAGTAATGCGCAGTTGAAGAGAGAATTATACGATCGGGTACAGGGTAGTAGAGAAAGTGTTAGGGAGTTCTCCAGACCGCTCCTGGAAATTTCTGAAAGATTGACTGATAAGGCTGAAAGTAAGGATAATATGTTGATAGAAGTGTTCTGTGAAAACATGTTAGAACATAAGATAAAACGGGAAATAAAGAGACTACATCGGACTGACCCAAAATGTCGTTTGCCTCATTGCGTTCCGAAGCAATTCAACTAGAGGAGGACAGTTTGAGTTGGCCACACAGGGGTGGACGTGTGAGGGAAGTTCGCGAACCCCGCCACGCCTCCGATGACCCGAGTCCACTGGACCGAATTGCGGCATAGTTGGAACTACTCGCGACCACTCAGTCGGAAATCGTGTGTTTGTTGCGAGCACAACAACAGACGGCCGCGGGGGTGGCTGCGAGACCTAGCAGACCGGAACCCCGCAGCAGCGGATCACTTCATTGTGAGTACTGCAGGCGAAGGGGTCATACCCCGAATACATGTTGGAAGCGGGCAAGTGATAGACGCCCTACCGATGAACAGTCAGGTGTTCATACGTACGGGGATCAGTCAGATACCCGTGCAACGCGGGGTGGCCCAATAGCGCGATCTATGTCGGTGTGTTAGTGGACGCTATAGTGGGTAAGACCCCTATCATTTCATGTGATATAGCAGGCAAAAAAACAGTATGGTTTTATATATGGGTTCGGAAGTAAATCATCACAGACTAACTTCGGGGATACTGGGTATGAATGTCACATCTAAAGGTACGCACACCAATGCATAGCATTGTGGCCAGGGAACCTTTAGAAGTAATCCCCATCGATTTTACAGTACTCGGGCCTGCCAGTAACGGTATGGAAAATGTTCTGGTCATGACGGACGTATACAGCAAATTAACTATAGCAGGGCCGACTAGGAATCAGACAGCGCAAACGGTAGACAAAGCTCTGGTACGGGAGTGGTTCTTCCTTTATGGAGTTCCGTGTCTGATACACTCGGACCAGGGACGGTGCTTTGACGCCAAAATTGTCACCGAGTTGTACAAGATTTACGCGATCCAGAAATCCCGAACAACCCCGTACCATCCGATGGGAAACGGACAATGCGAGAGATATAACAGAACAATGCATGCATTGCTTCCCACGTTGACACCCACTCAGAAATCCAAGTGGCCAGAGCATTTGCCAGAATTAACATATGCCTACAATGTAACACCTCATGTCGCGACTGGGTTTAGTCCATTTTACTTCATGATTAGCCGGGTTCCGCGTTTACATGTTGATATTCGAATGCATCGTGACGATATGCTACAGTCGCAAGTGGCCCATGGAGGCAGCGACGTAATGCAGGCTACCATAGTAACCCCTTTCGGGATCCTAGATTAGTGCTTAATAATTAGACATATTTCAGACGCGGACGCCTACATTTCAAAGTGGGGGAAGATGTAATCCTGATGGATTTAGCTGCTTTATGTATTTGTTACACTAGTCACTAGGGGGCGCTATACCCCATGTCACTCCCAGCTTAACAATCTGAGCCAGTTTTAGCAAATAGTCATAACAGTTCGCCCTGGGCCAACTCTCGCCACTGTCCACGGTCGAGTGCGCGTAGTGCTTCGACTTCAGCTTGGCAACGCAGTTGGCGTCCGATACGCCGCAAGTCCGCGCTCAACGCCTTCAGCAGTGACGTGCGCGGCCGACACCTGCACGACGTGGCGCCTACTGCAAAGTAGTAATACTGTAAATTACTATGGATAAATCTTTCCCCCGAATCAAGGCATTGGCAACAGATGCCTCGGGCACATGAACAGTGACAACCCGATATTGTGATAATATTTATTTCCTCCATATAATTGTACAGGACAACACATCCTGGCGGACACAGTACACAAGACAATTGTAACGAGAACATGATGAACATTTATGGACGCTCGCTCCTGTTTTGTCTACTGTGCATTAGTTTCACTGTAAACAAATTTTGCCATACAGTTTGGTACACAATACACAGGGAGGGGGAATTGGAGGCTGCGGAAGCGAAACAATCATTGTAAGTTTATTTGATACATTATTCTGTTTACTAATTTTATACTGTATTTATTACAGAAATTCGTAAACAGTGCCATTTGTTGTATTGTACTAATTACATTAACTACAACTGTATTACTATGAATTTGCCAAACTGCACAGCAGAGTTATAGTTTGATATATCGCGTTACAGGCGTCACTAATGGGTACACCAGCGACTAGAAGGGTGAATATCCGTCATATTTCTATTGTAAGGAGGAATGTGAGGCATAATCATGTTTGTAAAACATAATATTGGTATATAAATACAACATGGGGTACATTGGCGACTGTATATATATATATATATATATATATATATATATATATATATATATATATATATATATATATATATATATATATATATATATATATATATATATATATATATGTATATATATATAATCGCCAATATATATATATATATATTTACACACAACATAATACACTTTATTGGACGAAAATTTATTCAACCATCCGTAATCAATATATATATATATATATATATATATATATATATATATATATATATATATATATATATATATATATATATATATATATATATATATATATATATATATATATATATATATATATATATATGAGTAACGATTTTCTTCAAACCACAGCTACGGAGCTTGCTTGCTATCAACCTATGGGACGGTCTGTTGCCAATTCAACAAACGTACAGAAGAAGAACTCGTCATCCCATAATTCCTGATGAAAGCAGCCGAAACGTTGAAAATAAGTAAGCTCAATAGTTGTGGTTTGAAGAAAACCGTTACTCATCTTTAGCAAGTGTTTACAAAGGGACGTTTACAATAGACGCTATAGGAAATAATCCGTGGCGTGGTGTATAATATAACACTAATATAACGGTAAGCTCAGCCTATCACCATTCAAACACTGATGATATACTGAGTGGTATAAAGGATTGGTTGGTTGGTTGGTTGGTTGGTTGGTTGGTTGGTTGGACAATATAATTGTTGTTTACGCCTTGTCACCTCACTGCAATTGTACACCTGAGTATACGTAACATAGTTTTAAATAAAACAAACATTTCACATAATCTTTATTGATGAATATATCACGAATTATTATATCACCAAAGATTACATCGTACCAACGATAATGTCTACTGATATTCAACAGAAATCACAACGCTAGCATCAGAAAAAACATCACCTGATCTGACGTTTGCATAACTTCAAACGCGATTGAACGTGCTTTGGCATATATACGAGATTGTTTCAGCGCAATGCAACGTAGTCGCGCGAATCTTTTCGGTAGGATTATGTAATTGTTCATTTTATTCAAATGATATCAGCCACTCAAGGATTTAGATATAACAGGACACGTAAGCTTTATTGACGACTTGTTCTACATAGTGGGGAATATTCGTATTGTCATAGTTTCTATAACATAAAAACAAACATAGACATTCGACGTATTCGGCATCTGGAGCCGGTTTCAAGAGACGGCGTCAGTCCTATTCACGACGTCGTAAGTAGAAATGGTCGGTAAGTTACGTTAATATAATATCAATCCTAGTTGAGCGTAAACTTACGCCGTCTCATGAAACTGGTTCCTTGCGATTAACAATTTGACATTCCAGCTAAAGTCTATTGTCAACAATTATTTCTTCGTACAAAGCGTACTAATTATCAGACCTCCCTCTCAGAATTAATACTATAATATACTGATACTTTTCCGGAGTAAAACATATCGACATAGCCTATTATAGCGCCGCTCGGTGAACGGCTACGCAATATAAAACACCAGCAGTTCAGTAACATGATACAAACAACATGTCAGGTGTTAAACTGGTCTTAATAGCGTCACATTAACGTGCTATTTACTTCGTTCAAATATAATGTTGGTGTTCATGTGACCTTTTTATGAGCCGAATCCAATTCAACAACTTCCGAATCTCCTCTCGCATTTTGCTTCGCACTTTGCCTTTTTTCGATGGCACACATCAGCACTAGTTGTACGGCGCGGTGGATATTCTTTAATGCATCTCATGAAATTTTGCTTGCAGATCAGTTTGCACGCCTGGCACAGATGAGCAGAAACTTTTGCAGCGGAACCAAGTCTTGTCAGCCAGGCCGCTACGATGAGGAACATTATCTGAAAAAAAACACGAATTGTGGTGGAAGCGGTGGAGGTGGTGGTGGCGGTAGTGGAGGAAGTGGTGGTGGTGGAGGTGATGGTGGTGGTTGTGGTGTAGGTGGTGGTGGTGGTGGTGGCGGATGACTGAATAATACTATTTATTTGAAAACTTTTTAGCAATTCCTGATAATTTTCATCAAGTTAGTAGATATATATGAGTAACGATTTTCTTCAAACGACAGTTATTGAGCTTACTTCATCTCAACCTATGGGACGGCTTTCCTAGCGTGTAGAAGAAGAACTAATCCTCCCAGAATTCCTTACGAAAGCTACCGAAGGATTGATTGGTTGGACAATGTAATTGTTGTTTTAAGCCTTGTCACCTCATTGCAACTATGCACTTGCGTATACGTAACATAGTTTAAAAAAAATATATATATTATTTTGTTCCTCTACACATTTTCAATGCAAACACTATCCACAACTGTGCGCAATTGAAATTGAGAGATTTCTTGAAAAACTTTAGAGTTTACCAAATCAAGTAAAACTGTAAATTGTGGCAGTGGTGAAATCGATAGCAGCGCCACCGGTGGGGAGTTTGAGTGAAATCGCAAGAAATTGGCGACTGAAGTACTACACGCCATTTTGTACTTCAAATTAGAGAGGCGGAACTATGATGTATCCACGATAAACGACAAGACTGCAACTATTTCACGAATTATTATATCACCAAAGAATACATCGCACCAACGGTAACGTCTACTGATATTTAAAAAAATCTCAACGCTACCATCAGAAAAAAATCACCTGACCTGAGGTTTGATTAACTTCGAATGCGATTGAACATGCGTTGGCAGAGATACGCGATTGTTTCAGCGCACGGCAAAATCGTCGCGCGAATCTTTTCGGTAGTCCTAATTAATTGTTCATTTTATTCAAATGATGTCAGCCACTCATGGATTTAGATATAACACGATACGTAATCTGTATTACCGACCTGTGTTCTACATAGATGTGACAATTTTTATTGTCATAGTTTCTATAACATTGTAGCGGTCGGCTACTTATGATAGCACCCCTTAGTGTCTCTCGCATTTCCGGCTACAAACGATCGACACACGTGCCATTTCGCTCTATCAATAAAGTAGTTTTTAACGTGACTTCTTGTGTCGCTACATTGGTGACCCTGAGTACCAAGACGGATTCTTGGTAAGCAGCACGCACACAAGCCGAGAAACCGAACTTTGATACGAAAATGGACAAGTTATTCGCATTTTGCCGAACATTCATTGAATAGCCGAAGACCAGCGCTTAACGCGCCGGTCACGCTCTACTGCACAGCTAGCGCACGGCTAGCACAATGGAAATGCCGGACTCGAACGCAGTCGCATTGAAACTGCCGGTCTTTTGGATCGACCAACCCCGGGTGTGGTTACAACAGGCGGAGGCCCAGTTCGCGCTGAAAAATATCACATCGGACGTGACGAAATATCACTACGTGGTCGCCGCACTCGATCAAACCACTGCACTGCGCGTAATTGATGTACTGGAAGATCCACCACAGCATGGCAAATACGACAACCTCAGGCGACGCCTAACGGATGTTTTCGGCCTGTCGCCGAGGCAGCGAGCGGATCGTCTGCTCGAATTTGGCGCGCACAGTCTCGGTGACATGCGCCCATCTCAACTGATGGACGAGATGCTCGGCTTACTCGGTGGGCATAGACCGTGCCTGCTTTTCGAAAGCCTGTTCCTGAAGTCGATGCCAGAGGACGTGCGAATGCAACTAACAACAGCCAGCTTCGACGACCCACGAGTCCTCGCGAAGACCGCCGATGCGCTGTGGCAAGCAAGAGGACAGGCATCCGTGGTGTCTGCTGCAGATAACCGCTCTCCACCAACTTCAAACAACCGCACTCAACGAAACGCGCGACCGATAGCGACCGACATCTGCTACTACCATCGGCGATTCGGCAACGCAGCCAGGAAGTGCAAACCACCGTGTACGTTCACGGGAAACGACGGAGCCGGTCGTCAGTAGTAGCTTCGGCGGCCGGCCAACGCAACAGCCTGTTGTTCATCGTGGACGACATCTCAGCCAAGCGTTTCCTGGTTGACACGGGAGCATCCGTCAGCGTGTTTCCTGCATCGCACAAGGACAGACACGGTGGCGTACGCACGCCTTCCCTTGTCGCTGCCAACGGGACGAACATCGCTACATACGGAACCAGAGAGATGTCTCTCAGTCTAGACAGGCGCAACTACACGTGGCCTTTCATCATCGCTGATGTGAGGACACCGCTTCTTGGCGCAGATTTCCTACAGGCCAACGCAATACTCGTCGATCTACAAAGCCGACGTCTGATAAACGCCACTTCATTCGCGTCATCAGCACTACAGCAATCTGACGAGCCGGCCCTACATCTGCACCACGTCACTTCAGACGACCCCTACATGCGTATACTCGACGAGTTTCCGGCTATTACACGCCCTGAGTTTGCGAGCCCTTCCGTTCGCCACGGCGTTGAACACTTCATCACAACGACAGGCCCTCCCGTATACGCCAAGGCCCGCAGATTACCACCTGATAAACTCGCAGTGGCCAAAGCAGAGTTTAACACTATGGAAGAAATGGGCATCATCAGGCGATCTGACAGTCCGTGGGCGTCACCTTTGCACATGGTGCCAAAGAACTCTGGCGGCTGGAGACCGTGCGGCGATTATCGGAGACCTAACGATATCACTGTGCCTGACAAGTATCCAGTTCCACATATTCAGGACTTTTCCTCGCAACTTGCGGGCGCCACTCTCTTCTCGAAGATCGACCTAGTACGTGGGTATCACCAGATCCCTGTCGCGCCAACGGACATCAGCAAGACGGCCGTCATCACGCCGTTCGGCCTTTTCGAGTTCCTGCGTACACCCTTCGGCCTTAAGAATGCAGCACAAACCTTCCAACGCCTCATGGACACTGTCTGCAAAGGACTCACGTTCGTGTTCGTCTATCTAGATGACATCCTGGTTAGTAGCGCAACTGCCGAGGATCACGTGTCGCACATACGAACAGTTTTCGAGCGCCTGGCTTCACACGGGTTGGTGATCAACGAGAGCAAGTGCCAGTTTGGAACACCGACTATCGACTACCTCGGTCATCACATCACACGTGAAGGAGCAATTCCGCTACCCGCTAAGGTAGACGCTATTCGAACGTTTGAAAGACCGACAACAGTGAAGGGACTCCAACAGTTCGCCGGTATGGTCAACTTCTACCATCGTTTTGTACCGAACGCTGCTCACATCATGCGTCACATCTACGCTGCGTTGGCTGGCAATCCTGTCAACTTGGAGTGGTTGAGCGACCTCGAAGACGCTTTCAACGCCGCCAAAGAAGCTCTAGCAAGGGCAACGATGCTCGTGCACCCACGCGCCGATAGACCCACCGCACCGACAGTTGACGCATCGGGAACAGCGATTGGCGCCGTTCTTGAACAGGACCTTGGTCGTGGAAGCCAGTGGCGTTCTTCAGTCGCAAACTTCGACCTGCAGAACAAAAGTACAGCGCTTTCGATCGCGAGCTTTTAGCTATGTATCTAGCCATTCGTCACTTTCGATATTTTCTCGAAGGCCGCACCTTCACGCTTTACACGGACCACAAGCCTCTGACCTTCGCGATTTCTAAAATCAGCGATCCGTGGTCGCCGCGACAACAGAGGCACTTGGCATACATCTCCGAATTCACCACAGATGTGCGACACATAGAGGGGAAGAATAACACCGTGGCAGACACCTTATCTAGAGACGGCATCTCAGCAATCAAGGCACCTCTTCATGGTGTGGACTACGAGGCGATGGCAGCAGCCCAGCTCACGGATGACGGCATTGCCAACATGCGGTCAGCTCCGACGGGTCTTGTCGTACGAGAAATTCCGCTCAATACGAACGGCCCATCGATCTACTGTGACGTCTCCACTGGCCGACCTCGACCTCTCGTCCCCGACACGTGGCAGCGCACCGTTTTCGACGCAGTGCACGGCCTCTCTCATCCTTCGATCCGAACCACGAGGAAGATGATCGCAGAAAAGTTCGTATGGAGAGGTCTCAACAAGCAAGTCGGCGCATGGGCTAAGTCATGCCTCCGTTGTCAGGCAGCTAAAGTCCATCGGCATACAGCGTCTCCCGTGGCAGACTTCGCCCCAACGACGCGTCGTTTCGACCATGTGCACGTGGACTTAGTCGGCCCTCTTCCGCCTTCGCAGAACCACCGCTACCTGTTCACCGTCGTTGACAGGTTCACGAGATGGGCGGAGGCAATTCCTCTAGTCGACGCACAGACCACCACATGCGCGAGAGCCTTTGCTGCTCACTGGGTGGCTCGTTTCGGTGTGCCAGCGGACATGACGTCTGACAGAGGATCGCAGTTCACATCTGAATTGTGGTCGGTACTGTCGCAGCTACACGGTACACGTTTACACCGCACCTCCGCGTACCACCCACAGTCGAACGGACTGGTGGAAAGGTTTCACAGACACCTCAAATCCGCACTGATGGCTCGTCTCGATGGACCTAATTGGCTCGACGAACTGCCATGGGTCCTGCTCGGTATTCGCACGGCGCCCAAAGAAGATCTCGGGTGTTCATCAGCGGAGCTGGTCTACGGCGCGCCACTGACGGTCCCGGGAGATTTCATCCCTCGTGGGCAAGAGACTCAGGAGGCAGCACGGTTCCTTCCGCGACTACGCGAAAGGGTTCGCGACCTGGCACCGAGACCTTCCATCCCGCACGGCACCAGACCGTCGTCTGTGCCGTCCACTCTGGCACACAGCGCCTACGTCTTTGTGCGCCGCGACAGCCACCGTCCACCCCTCACACCGCCGTACGAGGGACCCTACAAGGTATTGACGCACGGCGAGAAGTCGTTCGTACTCGACTACGGCAATCGACACGACCGCGTCAGCATCGATCGCCTGAAACCTGCCCATCTCGACTCGGATATTCCAGTCGATGCAGCTAAGCGAGCCCCCCGGGGCCGTCCAGCTGCCGTGCACACACGATCTGGCCGCCAAATCAGACGACCAGAACGCTATGCCCCGGGTGACGGGTGCTAAGGGGGGTTGTGTAGCGGTCGGCTACTTATGATAGCACCCCTTAGTGTCTCTCGCATTTCCGGCTACAAACGATCGACACACGTGCCATTTCGCTCTATCAATAAAGTAGTTTTTAACGTGACTTCTTGTGTCGCTACAACATCAGCATAAACATAGACTACTAGACAACCACAGTCATCTGATGAAACATCCTGTCGACATTCGATGTATTCGTCATCTGGAACCGGTTTCATGAGACGACGTCATAAGTAGAATTGGTCGTAAAGTTACGTTATTTTAATATCAAGCCTAATTGAGCGTAAACTTACGCCGTCTCATTAGCGAAACTGGCTCCTTGCGGTTAACAATTTGACATTCCGGCTAAAGTATGTTGTCGACTTTTACGACTTCGTAGAAAGAGTACTAATTCTCAGACCCCCCTCTCAGAATTAATATTTTAATATATTGATAATGTTCCTGAAAAAAAAACATATCAATGTAGCCTATTACAGCGCCGCGCGGTGAACGACTACGCAATATAAAACAACAGCAGAGCAACAGTTTCGTAACATGTACAAACAACATGTCACATGTTAAACTGGTCTTAATAGCGTCACATTGACATGCTTTTTACTAAATTCAAATATAATTTTGCTGTTCATGTAACCTTTTTATCAGCCGAATCCAATTCAGCAACTTCCAAATTTCTTCTCGCATTTGACGTCGCACTTTTCAAGTTTTCGATGGCACGCTGATACGCTATCTAGGCGGCGTGGTGGACATTCTTTAAGGCATCTCATGAAGTATTGCTCGCACATCCGTTTGCATATCTGGCACCGATGAGCAGAAGTTTTGGCAGCGGAACCAAGTCTTGTCAGCAAGGCCGCTACGATGAGGAACATTATCTGAAAAAAATACGAATTGTAGTGGAACAGGTGGAGGAGGTGGTGGTGGTAGTAGTGGTGGTGGTGGTGGTGGAGGAGGAGGAGGCGGAAGTGGTAATGGTGGTGGTGGTGGTAATTGTGGTGGTGGTGGTGGAAGGGGGTGGAGGTGGTGGTGGTAGTAGTGGTGGTGGTGGTGGTGGTGGTGGTGGTGGTGGTGGTGGAGGAGGCGGAAGTGGTAATGGTGGTAATGGTGGTGGTGGTGGTAATTGTGGTGGTGGTGGTGGATGGGGGTGGAGGTGGTGGTGGAAGTGGCGTTGGCGGTGGTGCTGGTGAAGATGGTGGTGATGGTGTTGGAGGTAGTGAATATGGTGGTGGTAGGGGTGGTGGTGGTGGAGTAGGTGGTGGTGGTGATGGTGATGGTGGAGTTGTTGTTGTTGGTGGTGGTGGTCGTGATGATAGAAGTGTTGGTAGTAGTGGTAGTGGTGGTGGTGGTGGTGGTGGTGGTGGTGGTAGTAGTGGTGGTGGTGGTCGTGATGATAGAAGTGTTGGTAGTAGTGGTAGTGGTGGTGGTGGTGGTGGTGGTGGTGGTGGTAAAGTATTAGTAGGTGTTGCTTGTGTATGTAGAAAAACCGTGAAGAATATGCCTATCAATTTAATACACATTGCATAGTGGCATTTTTCGATGTAAAGCTGATTCCTACATGAAAACATATAGGACCACTTTTATGCACGAATTTATGAGAAAAAAAATCAAGTTATTTTCCCGAATATTTAAGAAGCGGCTCCTTAGTGGAATAGACCAGGAGACAGTAAACTAATGTCATGTGTTTTCTCAGAAACAAGGAGTACACAAAGAGACTGGATACATGTGTGATCATCTCGGCGGGCAGAGCACGGTGAAGTTGACTCAGGAGGGTCGTGTAGCCCAGAGTGGGCGCTCGGATGTCAAGTGAAGGGCACGTGTCAGTCAGCCTTGTGAAGACTTTGTGTACGTCGGTAGAATTGTATATTCTCCTCTAAAGTTTAGAGTGAGAAGGGGAAACTTAAGAGAAATAGTGATCGAGCACACGACCGAGAGGCGCAACTAAGATTGAAAGGGGAGATGGACGCCTGTCCATTGCGTATATACTCGTGAGGCAGACGGTACGATTTTCGACGGCGGACGGCGCGCGGGGCGAGGCAGACGGTACGCTCTATGATGGCGCGCGGCAAGGCAGACGGTATGCTCTATGGCAGTGGACTGTACGCTCTACGGCAATGGACTGTACGCTCTACGGCAGTGGACTGTACGCTCTACGGCAGTGGACGGTACGCTCTACGGCAGTGGACGGTACGCTCTACGGCAATGGACTGTACGCTCTACGGCAGTGGACGGTACGCTCTACGGCAATGGACTGTACGCTCTACGGCAGTGGACGGTACGGTCTACGGCAATGGACGGTACGCTCTACGGCAGTGGACGGTACGCTCTACAGCAGTGGACGGTACGCTCTACAGCAGTGGACGGTACGTATTAGGTGCCTCAAAATCGACTGTGATGTTGTCTAGGCATTTATCTGCCTAAAATGTAATTAGAATGTTGTCGTTGCATTATATGCCTTAGAATCAACTGTGTAGCTGTGGACACAGGAAAACGGTTGTAGGACTAGTCACGTGAGATAAGCCAATGTGGTAGATCTCCCTGCGGGAGTATTGATGAAACAGGTTTTGGTTTGAGTTCATGTTAGAACAGTTTTTGCATTAGGATTAGATGTTAGTAGACGTTTCTACGATTACACTGGGTGATTAACACCGGTCCGATTGTCAGAGGATCGGAAGATTATATTATATTACATATACCCAGGAGTCTACTTGTTTCATTGTAAATTAATTAATAACTATCGTGTGCTGAATGTTTATTTTTCTTTCACTTGTCTTTTTTGTCTTGTTCACTTGTGCAGCCACCATTCACGATAGTTGATTCAGCGAAATGGGGCATCCCAACTATCACCATTGCAAACACAAGCACACAAAAACAGACATGCAGGAAGCCATAAACTCATTTAACCCCCGCAATGACTATTTGGAGCATCATGGAGGCGGCATTGGTTGAGGCTATGGACGCCTGAAATGTCGAGGAAATGCTTGGTTATGGCCGATGCTCATAAAATAGGTAACTATAATAGCCAACCATCGGTGCGATACCCACTTGGTGTTTGTCGATTAAGAAACATAAAATGAAACCCGTGAAACAGTACACGGGTTTAATTATCGATTAATGTGAAGTCGACATAGTATCCCTGGTTGGTACGTGTATATATTTCTGAATGTATATGGGCTACCAAACGTAGTAACGGTGAGATTATGACAGTAAATCATCGATATTTAATAAAAAAAATAACTACGGGTTATCGATATATAGGGATCTTTGAATACTACAGCATCATGTCGATCAATCAAACTAGTAACACAACATACTTACGATGTATCCTTTCATATTTGTACGGGTGCATCTCTATCGCGTGTCAACCGCAAGCTTCTTGGTGATGTACTAACCGTATTTCAAAAGAAATGTGTGCGTCGCACAACAGCTAAGCAAACAAGGTGAAAGTACTTGAAACCCGAGCGTTTCGAAGATACTGAAGAACAGACACTGTAAAGGAAATTCAGCCCTTAAGTGGGGGTTGGGCCGCCACCTGCACGATGGTGGGGCCGGGGGTGTACCGGCACTGTCGTGTATACCATTGTAAATACTCTAGCTAGCACTATATACATATAATTATGTATGCTTGTCTGCACATAGGTATATTTTCCTTTGGACTTGTACACCGTCACTTTGTATAACAACAGCAAGGTTTTGTTTGGTAAAGACTGTACTTGACAGTTTGCTAGCTTCAGTGGAAAATATCACTACTGTTAACTTTATCTGGTATTGTATACCAATTGGTCATACATACCAGCTTGTGATACATCTTAATCAGTAATTTACTCATGTACCAGGCTATGCACAATCTGTAGCAGACTTTGTGAAACACTATTATTGTGTGCACAGCGGCAATCCCTGTTGGATAGTAATACAATTAGATTGCCCGATACCAACCTACCAAGTAGTTAGTGTATTTATACAAACAGAGAAAGGGCTGCATGAACGTGTCCCCATTTCATTATAAACACAAATACACGGGGGTCAACGGGGTATCGAGCTGCGAAAACAAACGAAAGGAAATTCCACTAGTACGCCAATAGGAAAGCACAAATTATCACTTAAACATTGTTATTCTGTATAGTAAAAATAATGCCTATCCTACGGACGGGATAATTCGTAGTTCGTACGTAACTGTAAAATGTCAGGATAAACAGCATTTTCACAAAATTGAGGCGACAATCTAAGAAGAGACACATGACGCTGTGAACAAGTGTACATAATTGTTGGTGTAGTGTTGCGGACAATTGTACATAATAACTACAAAGGGTAATATTCGTAGAAAAGGAAATAGCGGGGTGAATTTCGAATAAATAAACAGGACGACCGAATGTATGGGGCCCGAGATTCATAGTGTCTAGGAGGAGACACACACGCTCGCACGCACGCACGCACGCATGCACATTGATACTTATGTGAGCTTTATTACGGGCAACAGTTTTTGACAACTGGCTTACATTAAGATGGTCGCCAAGTGTGGTTTATTTCTCGCGTTACTTGCAGTAAACTGAGGATATCCAGACAACAGCTGAATTTGTTAATGAAATATGCTGTTGAAATTGTAGTGTTACAATTGTTTGATGATCAAAACATGTTGTGAACTTTAGTGGGGGGGGGGCTTTCTGCCCAGGATATTTGATGATGATTATTGCCAGTACATGAAGTTGTCCTGTTCGTAGTTTAATTTTAAATATTATATATTAAAATTGAAGATACATAAATATCTCATACTAGCAGAGCAGGTTTTTCATACAGGCAATTTTTTTGATAATTTCCAATGTTGATACAGTTATCTGACATCATGTTATTGTTGTTTACAACAGCAACATCGTTTCAAGAAAAGGCTAAAAAAGGATGTAGGGGACAAATCGTCCTTGTTTGGGGGCACATGTGAATTGACCCACTTCATTACAGGTAAGGCGAAAATGAGCATTGCAATCACAATGATATTCCGTTCACCTAAATAGCCCCCCTTGAACACGTGGAACAAAACGCCAAAGAGTGGGCCTGATCAGTCACTAGACATGTCTAAATAGTGTATATGTACAACATTAATTATTATTATTCCTACATACCCCTTCAAGTGACGTGTGGTGCCCAAAGAATAACATGGGGAGGAGGGGCGCTCCAAAGTCCACTTTGCTCCAGAAGCAACCTGGTTTGCAAAATACTGCGATGGACATTTACCCCTCCCTGAGCATCGTTGCTTTAAATTGCTCCGATGGGAAGATAGACGGAAGCATTGGCTCAGCAAGGCGGGCATGCCATCCCCATTGACTGAACCGGTCAATTCCTTATTTATGATTAAGTAGAAAGGCGTTTATAAGTGGATGTTGTATTGTCCAAAGTTTTTGTCGGTCCTGTTTCGTTCGCTTTTTTGTAGATCTTGAGCAAGATGAAGTACGTTTAATGTACTCCACGCGCCCGTTGTGATAAAAACTTAACTAATTCTGAAGACCATACACAACAACAACAACTACTACTTGAATAATTCAAGTACGGGTAACACAAATCTTTGCTTTATTTGACATTTAGATATATCGATATCGGAACAATTCGCCAAAATAACCGTCTTACACTGGATGACATTATAAGCTCACGCATCTTGGTCAATTAAATGGCAGCGGTTCACAATAAATGTTAATGTGTATATAATATATTACAAGCATAAGGTTAGCCCACCCCCCACTATTGCGTGTACATTCACTACAAACGAACAGTTAACCTGACCTATTGGCGCTATTGTGGAAGGTAGAAACCATGTCATGTAGTTTCACGCGAAAGGCAAGCACAAGATCACCACAATGTACCGGAGAGTCTACCACTAAATCGTAAAAGTCATGTTATCTAATATGTTATTGTCCACTTTATTCCTCTTCTTAAAAATGTGCTCATAATAATTCGTACTGTCATACTTTCTATAACATAAAAACAAACATAGATTACTAGACAACCACAGGCATCTGATAAAACACCCTGTCGACATTCGACGTATTCGGCATCTGGAGCCGGTTTCAAGAGACTGCGTCAGTCCTATTCACGACGTCGTAAGTAGAAATGGTCGTTAAGTTACGTTAATATAATATCAATCCTAGTTGAGCGTAAACTTACGCCGTCTCATGAAACTGGTTCCTTGCAATTAACAATTTGACATTACGGCTAAAGTCTATTGTTGACAATTATTTCTTCGTACAAAGCGTATTAATTATCAGACCCCCTCTGATAATTTTCCGGAGTAAAACATATCGACATAGCCTATTAAAGCACCGCTCGGTGAACAGCTACGCAAAATAAAACAACAGCAGTTCAGTAACATGATACAAACAACATGTCAGGGGTTAAACTGGTCTTAATAGCGTCACATTAACGTGCTATTTACTTCTTTCAAATATAATGTTGGTGTTCATGGGACCTTTTTATGAGCCGAATCCAATTCAACAACTTCCGAATTTCCTCTCGCATTTTGCTTCGCACTTTGCCTTTTTTCGATGGCACACATCAGCACTAGTTGTACGGCGCGGTGGACATTCTTTAATGCATCTCATGAAATTTTGCTTGCAGATCAGTTTGCACGCCTGGCACAGATGAGCAGAAACTTTTGCAGCGGAACCAAGTTTTGTCAGCCAGGCCGCTACGATGAGGAACATTATCTGAAAAAAAAACACGAATTGTGGTGGAAGAGGCGGAGGTGGTGGTGGTGGTGGTAGTGGTGGCGGTAGTGGAGGAAGTGGTGGTGGTGGAGGTGATGGTGGTGGTTGTGGTGTAGGTGGTGGTGGTGGTGGTGGCGGATGACTGAATAATACTATTTATTTGAAAACTTTTTAACAATTCCTGATAATGTTCATCAAGTTAGTAGATATATATGAGTAACGATTTTCTTCAAACGACAGTTATTGAGCTTACTTCATCTCAACCTATGGGACGTCTTTCCTAGCGTGTAGAAGAAGAACTAATCCTCCCAGAATTTCTTACGAAAGCTGCCGAAGGATTGATTGGTTGGACAATGTAATTGTTGTTTTAAGCCTTGTCACCTCATTGCAACTGTGCACTTGAGTATACGTAACATAGTTTAAAAAAAAAAAATATTATTTTGTTCCTCTACACATTTTCAATGCAAACACTATCCACAACTGTGCGCAATTGAAATTGAGAGATTTCTTGAAAAACTTTAGAGTTTACCAAATCAAGTAAAACTGTAAATTGTGGCAGTGGTGAAATCGATAGCAGCGCCACCGGTGGGGAGTTTGAGTGAAGTCGCGAGAAATTGGCGACGGAAGTACTACACGCCATTTTGTACTTCAAATTAGAGAGGCGGAACTATGATGTATCCACGACAACGACAAGACTGCAACTATTTCACGAATTATTATATCACCAAAGAATACATCGCACCAACGGTAACGTCTACTGATAATAAAAAATCTCAACGCTACCATCAGAAAAAAAATCACATGACCTGACGTTTGATTAACTTCGAACGCGATTGAACATGCGTTGGCAGAGATACGCGATTGTTTCAGCGCACGGCAAAATCGTCGCGCGAATCTTTTCGGTAGTCCTAATTAATTGTTCATTTTATTCAAATGATGTCAGCCACTCATGGATTTAGATATAACACGATACGTAATCTGTATTAACGACCTGTGTTCTACATAGTGGTGAAAATTGTTATTGTCATAGTTTATATAACATCAACATAAACATAGACTACTAGACAACCACAGTTATCTGATGAAACATCCTGTCGACATTCGATGTATTCGTCATCTGGAGCCGGTTTCATGAGACGACGTCATAAGAAGAATTGGTCGTAAAGTGACGTTATTTTAATATCAAGCCTAACTGAGCGTAAACTTACGCCGTTTCATTGGCGAAACTGGCTCCTTGCGGTTAACAATTTGACATTCCGGCTAAAATATATTGTTGACATTTACGACTTCGTAGAAAGAGTACTAATTCTCAGACCCCCTCTCAGAATTAATATTTTAATATATTGATAATGTTCCTGATAAAAAAACATATCAATGTAGCCTATTACAGCGCCGCGCGGTGAACGACTACGCAATATAAAACAACAGCAGTTCCGTAAGAGCAACAGTTCCGGTGGTGGTGGAGGTGGTAGTGGTGATGGTGGTGGTGGAGGTGGCGTTGGCGGTGGTACTGGTGAAGATGGTGGTGGTGGTGTTGGAGGTAGTGAATATGGTGGTGGTAGTGGTGGTGGTGGTGGAGTAGGTGGTGGTGGTGATGGTGATGGTGGTGTTGTTGTTGTTGTTGGCGGTGGTGGTGGTGATGGAAGTGGTGGTGGTGGTGGTGGTGATGGAAGTGGTGGTGGTGGTGGTAAGGTGTTGCTTGGTGTATGTAGAAAAACCGTGAAGAAGATGCGTATAAATCTAATACACATTGCATAATGGCATTTTTCGATGTAAAGCTGGTTCCTACATGAAAACATATAGGACCGTTTTTATGCACGAATTTATGAATAAAATGTCAAGTTATTTTCCCGAATATTTAAGGAGTGGCTCCTTAGTGGAATAGACCAGGAGACAGTAAACTAATGGCATGTGTTTTCTCAGAAACAAGGAGTATACAAAGATACTGGATACATGTGTGATCATCTCTGCGGGCAGAGCACGGTGAAGTTGCCTCAGAAGGGTCGTGTAGCCCAGAGTGGGCGCTCGGATGTCAAGTGAAGGGCACGTGTCAGTCAGCCTTGTGAAGACTTTGTGTACGTCGGTAGAATTGTATATTCTCCTCTAAAGTTTAGAATGAGAAGGGAAACTTAAGAGAAATAGTGATCGAGCACACAACCGAGAGGCGCAACTAAGATTGAAAGGGGAGATGGACGCCTGTCCATTGCGTATATACTCGTGAGGCAGACGGTACGATTTTCGACGGCGGACGGCGCGCGGGGCGAGGCAGACGGTAGTATTGATGAGACAGGTTTTGGTTTGAGTTCATGTTAGAACAATTTTTGCATTAGGATTAGATGTTAGTAGACGTTTCTACGATTACACTGGGTGATTAACCCCGGTCCGATTGTCAGAGGATCGGAAGATTAGATTATATTACATAGACCCAGGAGTCTACTTGTTTCATTGTAAATTAATTAGTAACTGTCGTGTGCTGAATGTTTATTTTTCTTTCACTTGTCTTTTTTGTCTTGTTCACTTGTGCAGCAACCATTCACGATAGTTGATTAATCGAAATGGGGCATCCCAACTATCACCATTGCAAACACAAGCACACAAAAACAGATATAAAGGAAGCCTTAAACTCATTTCACCCCAGCAGTGACTATTTGGAGCATCATGGAGGCGGCATTGGTTGAGGCTATGGACGCCTGAAATGTCGTGGAAATGCTTGGTTATGGCCGATGCTCATAAAATAGGTAACTATAATAGCCAACCATCGGTGCGATACCCAGTTGGTGTTTGTCGATTAAGAAACATAAACTGAAACCCCTGAAACAGTACACGGGTTTAATTATCGATTAATGTGAAGTCGACATAGCATCCCTGGTTGGTACGTGTATATATTTCTGAATGTATATGGGCTACCAAACGTAGTAACGGTGAGATTATGACAGTAAATCATCGATATTTAATTAAAAAAATAACTACGGGTTATCGATATGTAGGGATCTTTGAATACTACAGCATCACGTCGATCAATCAAACTAGTAACACAACAGACTTACGATGTATCCTTTCATATTTGTACGGGTGCATCTCTATCGCGTGTCAACCGCAAGCTTCTTGGTGATATACTAACCATATGGACCAAATGGATATTTCAAAAGAAATGTGTGCGTCGCACAACACGTAAGCAAACAAGGTGAAAGTACTCGAAACCCGAGCGTTTCGAAGATACTGAAGAACAGACACTGTAAAGGAAATTCAGCCCTTAAGTGGGGGTTGGGCCGCCACCTGCACGTAGGTGGGGCCGGGGGGTGTATCTGGCACTGTTGTGTATATCATTGTAAATACTCTAGCTAGCACTATATACATATAATTATGTATGCTTGTCTGCACATAGGTATATTTTCCCTTGGGTTTGTACACCGTCACTTTGTATAACAACAGCAAGGTTTTGTTAGTAAAGACTGTACTTGACAGTTTGCTAGCTTCAGTGGAAAATATCACTACTGTTAACTTTATCTGGTATTGTATTCCAATTGGTCATACATACCAGCTTGTGATACATCTTAATAAGTAATTTACTCATGTACCAGGCTATGCGGATATATATTATGGTTGGATGGTGTAACCAAAAGAAGTGCTGGCTGTGCTTTCCGTCTGAATTCGCGCTAGTATAGCGGATCACAGTGGTGAACCCGTACGTAGATATCTACAAAGCTAATGAGACTTTTCACTTCAAACCTTCATTCCGTGCCTATCAATATATGTTGGCATCAATCGGTTTTTTATTGACTTTTACACTGCGACTTCTCGACAAACTATATTATCACTCGTTGCTATGGCGACCGACGATGTTGTCGTCATTAACGAACTTTTATGTTTTTACATTAATCGAATGGACGTTTTACCACGATCTATTCTTAACCGCATTATATTGGTCAACTTTAACGATGAAGACATATTAAGTGCCAAAGACACTTTACATTCACATGTTTCTACCACTTTGAAACATCGTCGGATTAAACGACAAGTGGCCGATAGAGCCAAACACAACGTTGACGACATTTCGAAAATCTTGGACGAAGTTGACCCTGACGCAATACCGATCTATGTCGCCCGTGATCTTGGCAAACTACCGACCATTGATTTTAATCATGTCGACATGTCTACATTGTCACGTGAAATCACCACGTGCAAAAGCAAATTATATGACACTGAACTATCTCATAAAACTCTTGTCGATTCAGTGTCTGAACTTTCTACGCAAATCACCACTCTTGTGTCATCACTGCTACCGGTACTTTCTTCACTGAACGTGACGCCAGCCACAACGACTTCTGCTTCTACATCTTCTCCATCACCTGTCATACGTGAGATGTCTCCGAAATCTGCCGTATCTACTTCTTCAAAAGTTCGATCTGCCCCCAAGGCAACTGCTCCGTTGAACATGGCTACTATTTCTTCACGATCCGCCGTGTCTTCTTCTCCAATTATTTCTACACGATCTGCCGTATCGACCTCTCCAACTACTACTTCTTCACGATCCGCTGTGTCGACAACTGCAACTTCTCTTTCAAGACCTGCTGTGTCGACCTTGACAACTACTTCTTCACGATCCGCTGTGTCGACCTCTGCAACTACTTCTTCACGATCTGATATGTTGACAGCCACTCTGTCAGCTACTACATCTTCTACATCTATCACTGGTAGCACTACTTCGCCACTGTGGACAGCAGTAATCTCCAAAAAGTCTCGCAACACTGTTAAACCACTGACATCTAATCGTAAGTCACACACCATGACCGCAGGAAACTCTTCCAAGTGTAGTCTTAAGTGTGCACCGGTGCGACTTATACCTGCGGAGTTCTTTCTCACAGGATTCCATGCGGACACAACTTGTGAAGAATTATATACACACGTGTCATCAACTTTGAGCTTGAAATGCTCATGTGAGCGATTACCAACCCGACACAACTCATATTCTTCTTTCAAGCTGTGTGTTGACATTCCTAAACCTAACTCACTTTATGAAGCTGATCTCTGGCCTGCTGGAACAAAGATTGGACGGTATTGCCCACCTAGGAAACACACACTAACAGATTCAACACACTTATAGACTTTCCCCTCCGTATTGCTGCCTTTAACTCCAGAAGTATACGGAACCGTGCTTTTGACGTGGTTGACATCTTAAACTCTTTAGATATACTTGCTGTGCAGGAACACTGGCTCTCTAAACAGAGCCTTTCTTTCCTTAATTCTGTTCACTCTGACTTTAACGCCAGAGGAATTACTTCCATTGATTACGGTGATGGTTTGAGTGGACGTCCTCATGGTGGACTCTGCTTTTTATGGAGGCGTTCACTCGACCCCTTTATTGAACCGTTGATTTATGTTGACGAGAAGAGACTCCTGGGTCTAAAAATTACCAGCTCTAACGCCACTATTCTACTTCTTAATGTATATCTACCATATCAGACTGATGACAATGCTCATGAATATCTAGAAATTTTAGGCAAAATCCAGGCCATAAGCGATTCATTTGAATCAACCAATATATTCATCATTGGTGATTTTAATGCGGATATTAAGAACCCCAGTCTTTTTACTCCATTTCTCAATGCTTTTATAAATGAATGTCACCTTATCGCAAGTGACACATTGCTTCTCCCCTCTGATGCTTTTACATATGTTAGTGATGCGCACGGTTCAAGGAGCTGGCTCGACCACGTGCTCACCACCCACTCTAGTCACTCATCGATATCTGATATGGAAGTTAAATATGACTGTGTCTCTTCCGACCACTTACCTCTATGCTTTTCTATATATGTCAAGTTATATGTCAAATTCATGCACCCCATCCTGTGTGGAATGCTGCCTCCCCCCAGGATCTCCATAACTATCATACACAAACCAGTTTGCTTTTATCTGCTATTGATGTACCTCATGAGGTTTTAAGATGTACTAACCCTAATTGTAGTGATGAAGCCCATCGCACTTTGCTAAGCAATCTTTACAGTGATATTATAAAATCACTTAAAGACGCTGCCGAGGTAATCCCTACTAAGGCTAACAACACGTCTTCTAAGTATACTGTTCTAGGCTGGAACGACCTAGTCAGAGACTCCCATCAAGCTGCTAGAGAATCCTTTCTCTTCTGGCGTTCTGCTGGGAGTCCGCGGCATGGTCCTTTGTATGATATAATGAAAATTAGACGCGCTCATTTTAAACGCAACAAAAGACTATGTGAAAAAAATGCTGAAATTCTTAAAGCTGAAAGACTTGCTTCTAAACTATGTATTAATGACTTCAAAAACTTCTGGAAGGACATAAAACATATGAATAACGCCAGGTTGCCAAATCCTAGCAATGTTGGTGGTGCTTCCGGTGTCGAAAATGTAAAGAATATGTGGCTTCATCATTACCAATCCCTACTTAACTCTATACCTGGCTCACCAGTCAACATCAAGAAGATTAATGAATACTGTAGCAATGTACAGCTTAATGTTCAAATGATTGTTAATGTTAAGGAAATTCAAGATATAATACATGCAATGCCTGTAGGCAAAGCCCCGGGTTATGATAGTGTAAGTAACGAACATTTTAAATATGCGAATGAAAAACTTCATGTTCTCATGTCACTTTTATATAGTAGCATGTTTATTCATGGTTTTTTACCGGATGCTATGATGATTACAATCATAGCCCCCATAATTAAAAATAAGGCGGGTGACCTGTCTGATAACAACAACTACCGACCCATTGCTCTAGCCACAATGGCTAGTAAATTATTTGAATCCTTGATATTATCCAGGGTTTCTACTTTTTTTATCTACATGTGTAAACCAATTTGGATTTAAAAAGCATCACTCAACTGAAATGCTCATATTTTTATTAAAAGAACTCTTTCGACACTACATAGCGAATGGCTCATCTATGTATGTTACCATGCTGGATGCCTCTAAGGCCTTTGACAAAGTCAATCATAGTAAGCTATTCACCAAACTAATTGACCGGGGATGTCCTTCTTTTATTGTTCGTATTCTTTATTACTGGTACAAAACCCAGAAATTCACTGTCAGAAGGTGTTGTAGCTTCTCAGAATTTTTTACCGTTTCAAACGGTGTTAAGCAGGGTGGAATCCTTTCTCCACATCTTTTTAACGTTTACATGGATGACTTAAGTGTAAATTTTAATAAATTACAAATTGGCTGTCTTTATGCAGGAACCATAATGAATCATATGATGTATGCCAATGACCTTTGTGTTTTTTCACCTAGTGTTGCGGGGTTGAGAAAACTCACCGATTGTTGTGCCAAGTATGGCAATATGTTTGATATAACGTACAATGCCAAAAAATCTGTCTGTATGGTTATTGATAACAAACCTAGGGACAAGAAAAATATTCATCCTGTTGTTATCAATAACCATACACTACCTTACACTGAAAAATGTAAATACCTTGGCCATATTATAAACAATAATCTTACTGATGATGACGATATTGCCAGGCAGAAAAGATGTATCTATACTCAGGCAAATGCTTTAGCCAGAAAATTTTACTTATGCAACAATTCCATTAAAACAACTTTATTTAATTCATACTGTGGTTCAATGTACACCTCAAGTCTTTGGTGTCATTTAAAAAAACAGAGTCTGAAAGGTATTACTGTCGCTTATAACAACAGTTTTAGAATTATACACAACCTGTCACCGCGCTGTAGTACAAGCCATATGTTCGCAACTAATTATGTTAAATCCTTTAATGAACGTATTCGCTCATCAATTTTTAGCCTTTTATGCCGGTTGGAAAAATCCGACAATATACTTTTTGTGAATTATCTTCACACTTTTATTTATTATCGAAGTCCATTGATTAAACATTGGATTGATCAATTGTATGCTTTTAATTCATGATGTTTGTACTTTTATACAAATATATTTTTTATCCTTACTTATCTTATATATATATTTTACTACACGTCATGTATGTATATTTATATATATATATATATATATATATATATATATATATATATATATATATATATATATATATATATATATATATATATATATATATTTCTCACTACATGTACCTCTATTGTTCATCATGCGTGTATATGTATGTTTTTTTTAACCTGTATGTATTTATAATATTATGGGCTCTTGCCTGAAATAAAACATTATTATTATTATTATTATTATTATTATTATTATTATTATTATGCACAATCTGTAGCAGACTTTGTGAAACACTATTATTGTGTGCACAGTGGCAATCCCTGTTGGATAGTAATACAATTTTATTGCCCGATACCAACCTACCAAGTCGTTAGTGTATTTATACAAACAGAGAAAGGGCTGCATGAACGTGTCCCCATTTCATTATAAACACAAATACACGGGGGTCAGCGGGGTATCGAGCTGCGAAAACAAACGAAAGGAAATTCCACTGGTACGCCAACAGGAAAGCACAAATTATCACTTAAACATTGTTATTCTGTATAGTAAAAATAATGCCCATCCTACGGACGGGATAATTCGTAGTTCGTACGTAACTGTAAACTGTCAGGATAAACAGCATTTTCACAAAATTGAGGCGACAATCGAAGAAGAGACACATGACGCTGTGAACAATTGTACATAATTGTTGGTGTAGTGTTGCGGACAATTGTACATAATAACTACAAAGGGTAATGTTCGTAGAAAAGGAAATAGAGGGGTGAATTTCGAATAAATAAATAGGACGACCGAACCGTGGGGTCGTAGATGAACCCTTGACAGTTTGGGGCCTGAGATGCAAAGTGTCTAGGAGGAGACACAAACGCACGCACGCACGCACGCACACACGCACGCACGCACGCACGCACGCACGCACATTGATACTGTGTGATCTTTATTACGGCAACAGTTTTTGACAACTGGCTTACATTAAGATGGTCGCCAAGTGTGGATCATTTCTCACGTTACTTGCAGTAAACTGAGGATATCCAGACAACCGCTGAATTTGTGAATGAAATATGCTGTTGAAATTGTAGTGTTACAATTGTTTGATGATCAAAACATGATGTGAACTTTTGGGGGTGCTTCCTGCCCAGGATATTTGATGATGATGATTGCCAGTACATGAAGTTGTCCTGTTCGTTGTTTAATTTTAAATAGCAGATATTAAAATTGAAGATTCATAAATATCTCATACTGGCAGAGCAGGTCTTTCATACAGGCAATTTTTTTTTTATTTCCAATGTTGATACAGTTATCTGACATCATATTATTGTTGTTTACAACAGCAACAGCGTTTCAAGAAAAGGCTAAAAAAGTATGTAGGGGACAAATCGTCCTTGTTTGGGGGCACATGTGAATTGACCCACTTCATTACATGTAAGGCGAAAATGAGCATTGCAATCACAATGATACTCCGTTCACCTAAATAGCCCCCCTTGAACACGTGGAACAAAACGCCAAAGAGTGGGCCTGATCAGTCACTAGACATGTCTAAATAGTGTATATGTATAACATTAATTATTATTATTCCTACATACCCCTTCAAGTGACGTGTGGTGCCCAAAGAATAACATGGGGAGGAGGGGCGCTCCAAAGTCCACTTTGCTCCAGAAGCAACCTGGTTTTCAAAATACTCTGATGGAAATTTACCCCTCCCCTAACATCGTTGCTTTAAATTGCTCCGATGGGAAGATAGGCGGAAGCATTGGCTCAGCAAGGCGGGCATGCCATCCCCATCGACTGAGCCGGTCAATTCCTTATTTATGATTATGAAGAATAGTGTTTATAAGTGGATGTTGTATTGTCCAAAGTTTTTGTCGGTCTTGTTTCGTTCGCTTTTTTGTAGATCTTGAGCAAAATTAAGTACGTTTAATG
The DNA here is from genome assembly GCA_963662155.1 of Lamellibrachia columna. Classification (NCBI taxonomy): domain Eukaryota; kingdom Metazoa; phylum Annelida; class Polychaeta; order Sabellida; family Siboglinidae; genus Lamellibrachia; species Lamellibrachia columna. The sequence goes on along the minus strand of OY759274.1, from coordinate 25,563,294 downwards.
TACTCCACGCGCCAGTTGTGATAAAAACTTCATTAATGAAGACCATACACAACAACAACAACTACTACTTGAATAATCAAAGTACGGGTAACACAAATCTTTGCTTTATTTGACATTTAGATATATCGATATCGGAACAATTCGCCAAAATAACCGTCTTACACTGGATGACATTATAAGCTCACGCATCTTGGTCAGTTAAATGGCAGCAGTTCACAATAAATGTTAATGTGTATATAATACATTACAAGCATAAGGTTAGCCCACCCCCCACTATTGCGTGTACATTCACTACAAACGAACCGTTAACCTGACCTATTGGCGCTATTGTGAAAGGTAGAAACCATGTCATGTAGTTTCACGCGAGAGGCACGCACAAGATCATCAACAATGTACCGGATAGTCTACCACTAAATCGTAAAAGTCATGTTATCTAATATGTTATTGTCCATGTAGGTCCTCTTCTTAAAAATGTGCTCATAATAAATACTTACTATTTTTAGTATCTTACTAAATAGTATCTCAGCAGTTTGTATGTTTTTTAGAATATTGATATTCATATATGTGTGGTGATATTTATACATATACACATTCAGTATGATTTACTCTTAGCTTCATTATAGCAGACCACACGTACTATACAAAGAGAACAAAGTTTTAGGAAGCCGAATGGCGAGGACGCTTGGGTACAGCGAATGTAGTTGTGAATGCTAAGTACACACCAACTCGATCCGACCGAATCGGTCCAACCAATGGTCTGGAGTCGGACCAAAAATGGTTGGTCTGTTTGGTGTGTAATGAATTCCCAACTCCCAACTCCTGACGATTCCCGATTCAATTAACGTATCGGTTTTCCGGAGGATAGGCCAACAATAGATGGGTTAGGTTGGTGTGGTACACCTGGTTTAAACCAACAAGGGCCGAGTTCGACTTACCGACCAACACCGACCAGTGGTCGATGAACAAAACCAACGTATCACGTATTAATAACACTAATATCGATTACTATTCTAGCACAAACATAAAAATAATTGTATATTATGAAACAAAACCGACACGAAGAAGATGAAATACGGACAAATGCTCTTGTTAATGTCTACTTGTTTCCTACGACGCTATGTCGGTTGCCATGTTGACCACTGGTCGAACAAAGCTTCCACTACCTGCAGTCAGTAGCAAAGTTGGTTGGTCGGTGTGACGTAATTCTGACCAAACCGGGTTAGACAGAATGCGTTCGGCTTACGCTGGTATTGACTAGACCGACCACTGGTCGGTGTTAGTCCCGAAATCGAACTCGACCTAGGAGTTGGGGATCAGTCCAATGAGAGAGCACCACGTGGTCACATGAACACGTGTTTAGTGTCGGGTGCACAGTTCGCAATTTTCATGCCAGGGTCAGAACAGTGCGTCAATGGGTCAGTCTGGTTGGTGTGTAACGACCAGTCGGGTGTATCACTGACTATCTCCAATTTCCTCCAACTACCGATGGTTGGTCCGTCGGCCTGATGTGTACTTAGCATAAGTCGTCGCCTGTTGGCAGCAGTGCTGGCTTCCCTTATGCTGCCATCGATGTCAATCGTAGTCGCCGGGCGTTCCTCAGGGTCGGGCCTTGGGCGGGGTATGAGATGTGCCCACTCTCAGCCGAAACATCAGTGCTCACTCTCCCGGACATAAGACCGATATACGGTTGCCTCAGAGACAATCAGCATCATTCGTAGTTTGTGTGCCTTGAAGAATTTACCAGATTTTGAGCGCTTCATTTTTCTCGGCCGACGGTAAACAAACAGCCGCCAACCCGTATTATCACTCAGCCGGGAACGGCTAGTTCGCGTTCCTGCCGACAGTAGTAGGAGGAGCGCTACTATGGGTAGTGATAGTAGTCGTTAATTACTTTGTCTTACAGCAAACACAAGTACCTCTTCAAAACACATATTCGCCTCTACTAAAACTGCAATACATTGCTGAAAGGTGGCTTTCAAATAACGTGTAACATGTCTACAAACATCTTGCGGGAAATATTGTCATATCTGGCTTAGTCTTTCCACAGTCAGTGATGTGGCGGTTTCGTCGCGGGCGGAGTTTGTTCTACTCTTTAGTGACGTACGTGACTTCTAAGACAAGGAGAAACAGTTAAAGACTGTATATTATATGAAATGCAGCACAGACAGATATATATATATACCACTAGACAAATACATCAAACGCAACACTAGGAGCTCACGTAAAAACAATACTAAATTTCTAGACACACATCCGACACATTTAGAAACAGTTTTCCCCGTCTACCGTTAAAAATAGGAACTCTCTACCTGAAGCACTGTCTCGTGTAACTCTTTTCTTTAGACTCATTCCAGACAAGTCTCATTCAACATCCAAGAGAGCCACCATAGGCACAGGCGTGATGTGTCCTTGAGGATATTACTTGCCAATACAAACACATATACAGATGCAGAGGTACACCCGTGTTACCATTCTTTGTCAAGGCACTATGCATAACATTGGAAGTATCAGCACCCACGTAGCAGCAGACAGACCAATTGCTCTTGCGGTCGTCTTCAGAGCTGACATATTGGGTATGTCTCTATATGTCGTTGCCTCCGGTTCGTCGGAATGAGATCTGGAATAAAGCCAGTGAAGTAACCAACGTAATGTTATATGAATAAATTACAAGTTGAACGAATCAACAACGTATGCCACCAAAATCGGTCCCGGTGATAATTTTTGGCGGCCAATGTATACACCCGGATCGACTGTGGCAGTCAAAATTGGTCCTCTTTAGATATTGCTAGACCACCAGACCAGTTTTGACCGCCAAAGTCGGCTGCCCCAATTGGTCCCCTTGAGTCAAACTAATCCCTAGCAGATCAGTTTGGGTTGCATAAGGTAGTCCATTGACGTCAATTTCAGACGGGACAAAACATGAAACAGATCAAGTATTATACATAATTAAGGTTCAGCTATAAGTGTTTCGCTTTCCGTATCGCTAGTTCCGTAACTTATATGCGCTGACGTCAGCTGAATTTGCCGGTCACGTGTTCTCCATAAGTTTCGCCCCGAGATCCGCATACGTAACTACGGACAGAATTGCATATATTGGTGAATACACTACTTATCGGTTTCTAGACGTTATTTCAAAGAAGATATGCTTTAGTTTTCGGTGAGATGTAATATAGGTATCGAAGGCATGTATCTACCATCGTTGCGTGTAAATACTGACACAGTGAATACTAGTAATGTGGAGACCATTTGCGTAAGAGAGTACTACATATTTTCACATCCTGCCACATCCCTCAAACTACCACTTAATGGGTAGTTTCACTTACAGCTAAAACTGCAGTACGGCTACGTATTAGATACGTGCAAAGTATAGCTTATATATTGTCGGTGCCACAATAGGCTTGCGTCACTTCAAGGATATTCTCCCCTATATCATATTTAAAAACAAGGTTATCTGAGCAGAGATGAGTGAAAACGATACATTAGTGTCTGGGAGATCTTCCTGTTTGGCTTGCGCAGGTATTACAGGCATAGATATAACAGTTGACAAGCAACTTGTACCTGTCAACAAAGTGGCCCCTTCGCCTGTCCTTACCAACAAGCCGGCCAAGTGTGGTTTATGTGTTTGTTTTTGTTTGTTTCATTGTGTATGTGGTGTAATGATTTAACACATATACGGCGATAAAGGACGGCTGTGAATAACCATTGTGCATAGTGTCCGTTTTAGTGAGCAATGTCGAACTGCTGGCTCGTCCTCCGATGGAGATGCCAACCGCCGTTCGAAGTTGAAAAGACATCAAATGTGGTTGTCATAGCGAAAGTGGTTTGTGATCAGTAATGGGGAGTTACCTTAGGGGTGTGGTGTAGCAGGGCATTCCACCCATGTGACATTCCAAACACGTGAGCACTTGGTCACCCAGCACGCCTGTGTAACTCTTACCGATGTCTACCTCTACAGTATAGTTGTCCTTAGTGTACACGCAGTATAACCTGAAATCTGAAGGTAAATCCGGTGTCATTATTAACATTGAACCTACTCGTCCATACACAAAACAACACGATGTACATGTCATACAATCTAACTTTTCATAGTGCCTTGAATGGTAAATTTGTCTTTACGATGACGTCCCCTTTATCGCTAAGGGCGTACAAACTGATATTGCAATTCGAATAAGTAAGAACATTGGTGTCCAAACCTGAACGTTTTGATGAACCGTGTGAGCATTCTCAAAACACGTGTAAAACATACGTTTTGTTAAAAATCAATTGTAAACACAGGTATAGAGAAGAAAAGTTAATCTCAAGTATCACATTAGCTATCATTTTTGAATAAGTCATGCCCTTGTATACGAAGTTGTGACAACATCCATGTGAATAAAAATGATGCTGACATCGAAGATGTAGAACAAATATTAAGTGTTATAAAACGTGGGTTCGTTGTATATACTCTTCCTTGTGGATCTCCAGAGAGGACGTCGGCTGACCGCGAAGAATGGCCGTTGCCAGCAAATTGTTGACTGCGGGAACCAAGAAATGCACCGAACCAGGCATTTGGCTTTTCGTTGATTCCAGTGTACCGGATATTGCAGAGAAGTTTACGTGAAACAATTTATCGAAGGTCTTACTGAAGTCCAGAAAGATGCCATCTGTTTGCCTCTTTAGATTGATGGAGTAAGCCAATTCGTGTATAATAATGACTACCTGCGTCTATTTTCAGAAAACGTTCGACAAAGTATCACATTAAACATTACTACTTAAATTAAACGCCCATGACATCGGGACCGATATACGCGCAGTAGACCATTCAGATGGGATGGTGCCTTCCTCGTAGGACTGCTGGAAGATTAATGATAGCACACCAGATATCTGCTTGGCGGTGTCCTTCAGCGTCAGAATTCTTGCCGGGAATTCATCGGGGTCTGCAGCTTTAGTTTGGTTTATGTTCTTCAATAGTATCTCAATTCCTGGTAGTGTGAAGCGGATGTTGTCCATATCGCGGTAGGGAGAAGGTAATTTTACAGGCATGTATCTACCATCATCGCGTGTAAATACTGACACAGTGAATACTAGTAATGTGGAAACCATTTGCAAAAGAGAATACTGCATAGCGTTGCGTTTCCCTCGCTGTGGAATGGATAAAGTGTAAAATTCAGAACCAAACTATTTTTCTCATTATGCGGCTTCTTCGGATTCGCCTCCTCCAACCGGGTCATGGTGTCCTTTGAGTTCGAGGATGGCGCTGATGGCGATACTCTGGACGACGACGCCCAGCAAGACTCTGCCGTCCGACTGATGGCGGTCAACGCGATCAACGAAATACACAGGTCCATGGCAAGAACGCGCGCACCACGTAAAATGGCGAAACCCGCGTATTGCTCGATTAAATACAAATAGACCTGCTTGACATTTCATGAGATTGATGCGACTCCGGGTTCGACGCATAGGGCACTGTGTCAGCCGTAACCTGTAGTCATGTTTGACGGTACGTCACAGGAAACCCGGTTGTTATAAAGTCTATTGCCGATAAAGGTCATGTGAGCAACATTGTGTTAATATAAATAACAATGTCAACTTTACCGAAACGTCGCTATACCACGACAGCACTAATAACAAACAGAGGTTCTGCAGGGGCGGGGTGGTACATGCTAGCATTAAAGGGGGCGGGGTAGCACATGCTAGCATTAAGTTGGCGGGGGTGGTACATGCTAGCATTAAAGGGGGCTGGGTGGTACATGCTAGCATTAAGGGGGTGGAAGTGCGGTGCAGTCTCCAAGACGTCCAAAAATAGCGTGACGTACCTTATTTTACGGATAGCCTCTAATGAACATATGCTATTGTCAATTGGTATGCGCTTCAAGCATATATTCAATCGAGCCGCAGCTTTATGCTCAAAAGATGTGTATAACTAATGCATGAGTGAACTTATGTGATGTTGTGACTGTGACATTTAACTTGGGTGTTGTTGTTCTTATGACATTTAACTCCACAAAGCCCTGTCTAAGGGTAACACGGGAGTGGTTTATTTCAGCGTATTCCTTTTGTAGCAAACTAACAACGCATATTACGTAAACTAGTAGTAAAGCTGACAAATAATAAGCGATTTTTTTCGCAAAACAAGACAAATAAAGTATTATACTGGATTATACAGGTACACATTTAATAGGCCCGCTACATCAAACTGATTTTGATTTTGGCAATAAAAAAATAATACAATGAGACAATGCATCACGCGTCGAAACGCAAAATCTCACTGTTGTATGTCGATAAGTGGCTACCCCGTGAAAGGGTATCCACATGCTATTCACACGTGGGCGTCAAGCCGTATTGTCCTCCGACCATCCGTCAGAATGACGGCGGGCGACCAACACCCATGCGTTAATGAATACCGCTCCATTTGCCTTTGACGCCAGCTCTGCCAGTATGACGATGAAGACGCTGCTTAAATGTTTCGTTTGCTCATAGTGAGATGAGATCTATATACTTGTTCATTACAAATCAGATATATTGACATAGTAATTATTTTGATTAATGATTTCACGACATTGATAAGTTGCTCCTGGTTACAAAAAAATGAATTTTTTTTCTGAAAACACATATGGTTGTTTTGAGGGACACAGAAGAATTGTCTTGCTCTTTTTGTGGTCCCAATTGCAAAAGAGAAAACAACTAAGGGCCCAATTTTTTTTAATTTTTACAATGTTCCACACTTATTTGAGCTTTATACTTTTTATATGTTTTCTAGGATATATCTATGCTTACAAAACTGCCAAAATAGTTTCTGGTGCATTTAGTTCCGATCCGACCCCACCTTGACCATAACAGTCCTGGACTATTTAGACAAATGAAGAATCTATGTTATTGGAAAATTCATTATCGCTCTAAGAGATACCGGGTCTAGTTGTAGCAAAAACAGCATATCTCAGGATTGTGATTACACATATTAGCCGATCGAAAATTATTTAATGCCACCGAAACCGCAAATATCTTCTGCAGATAGCAAGTGCATAAATAAAATAAAATAAAATAAATAAATGCTTAATACAAGTTTAATGTAATGCACATTTGCGCAATGACATTTTATGAAGCGTTACAAGTGTTTCAATTTACCATAATGCAGCACAAGTTGTAACTGCTTTTTATAAATCATCAAACATCACCCAAAAAAATAACTATAACATATTTATTAAACTGTAATGTTATATATTATTTCATCCATATTTTGTGAAGAAATGGTGAAATATTAAAGACATCTACTCAAAGTATTCAATTCAAAGAAAACATAGAACAGCAGCCCAGCTACCAAATTACCGTTTTTCTTTAACATTTCTTTAAAGTTTACCTTTTCAGCGGATCCACGTGATATCACGTGATATCACGTGATATCACGCATGACATGCTTAAGTATATCGATAAACATTCAGCTACCTCGCCTAATAAATTGCATTAGTATTTGGGTTGTATGTAGGACGTTTGTTACAACTTCTCCGTATTACAACTAGCCCCGGTCTCCCCTACATGTAATTAAGTGCGTAAATTTGTCGCTGTTTCCATATCCTCTTCCAAATATAAAAAAATTTCTTCAAAAGCTGCTACAGTACAATTAAAATAATTAATAATTCCTATGTTAATTAGACATATCAATGTTAAATATGACATATTGTCACACACTGCGCGGAATCCTAAAATTGCCCCGACAAGCATTGCAATTACCTTTTCTACCAACACATAATCGCTGAAGTGGCTGTGATCAATCATAGCGATGACGTTACTATAAATTATTATTAGAGAGAAGCGAAATACGCGTATTTCGCCTATGCCGTTCCGTTAGGGGCTAAACAGTTAAATATGTTAATAAATAAATATATAAATAATACAATTTCCAATTCATACAAAGTGCGTTAAAGCAAACATTGAAAACACACTTTAAAAATTACTCAAAATAAATAATAATTAAATAAATAAATAGAAAAAAATAAATAGATAAAATAAATCAAAATGTCACTGTTGTCACGAGGTTCCGCCGCAACTTTCGCCACTGTCCGCGGTCGAGTGCGCGTAGTGCTTCGACGTCAGCTTGGCAACGCAGTTGGCGTCCGATACGCCGCAAGTCCGCGCTCAACGCCTTCAGCAGTGTCGTCCGCGGCCGACACCTGCACGACGTGGCGCCTACTGCGAAGTAGTAATACTGTAAATTACTATGGATAAATCTTGCCCCCGAATCAAGGCATTGGCAACAGATGCCTCGTGCACATGAACATTGACAATCCGATATTGTGATCATATTTATGCGCGAACCGTTTTAGAGCTCATTTAAATGTCATGCGCCGTCCACGTATTCACTGACGCCTAGAGAGCAAGACAAAAGGCAGTTTATTTAAGACCAAGTTGCTGAGAATTTTGACGCACACGTGTTTGCGCCTTCTTGTCCGTAGTTTTAATTAAGTGTGTAGGTGCGAATGTAGACCCCCCCTCTAACGTTTGCTGGTGCACCTCTATCAAGTTATCTTTAAGTGTAGTGTGAAGTGTAAAGCGCTTTAAACAGTCCGAAGGACTGGATACTGCGCTATATACGAACGTGCAGTTATGTGATCGCCACATTGCATAAGTGATGATGTTTTCATGATTGTGAACAATAGTGCCATAGCCTTTGGTAATGTTGTTGTCGATAATAACACTCCATACTATAACATCCTTGGAAAATGACTTGTTGCATTCTGGAAGACCAAGGACACATAAATTATGGATCTGTCAACAGAATTTGGTTTTCCCAAAAATCGGTTAAGCGGCCGTAAAAGGTGGCTTGCGCGACGCGAATGCGAAAGACATTCTTAATAATACTATAGTATGAATATGAAGCCACTATCGCATCACACTGGCCATCGATCATCGATACTATTAATGTCAAAACATCGATGTTTGACACCACCAATAATTGGTTTCACGAGGAACGTCGATGTTTTGAGACCATACCGGAAGGATAAACGACGATGCAGGAATAGTCAAGTACACAGTTAGAGTGGATTTGATAAACACTTCAGTGGAATTTAAGTATGTTACTACACACAGACAAGTATGTCAACGAATTGGGTCAACCGGTTTCTGGATACCTACCTGAGAATTCTCAGTGGGTCGAAACAGTTGCGTCACTTAGCGGGCATCGTCGAGAGTGGCAATAAGACTAAAAGTTGAGGGTGTGAACATGCTATCGCACACGGACTGAACGCACAGTGGCGTTGAACGAATCGTCGACTTTTTCTCTACTACAAAATTAATATCTTCAATTTACAATGTGTCGCCTTCATATGTCCTAGGTTGAAGAGCAAGACAAAGATAATGCAATGCAGTAGGCAGTGGCGTCTCTATGACCTCGCAAGGGGGAGCTCAGTCACACGTTAGTTTCGTTGTTACCATGTCGTAGCGCAACAGGTTATATACGAAGCAGGCCCAATGATCCCCATCTTCCAACACGCCAAGTAAGAGTAAACTTTGTTGAGATGATACGAAGCAGTCGAAACAATTTTAAGCATAAATTATATTGACACAGGTTATACACAAAAATAAAATCAAACTAGAAACGTTAACGTTTTGTTGCGGGTTCGCATCTCGCAATATCACTCCTTTTGTTTTAGGGTCCTTTTATTTTTACAAAACTATAATAAACTTATTTTCGTTATCCAAAAAAACACCATTAATAACGTTGACGTAAATGTAGGGAGTGTCGTTGAAATGAAGTAATCAGACAAGTGATGCCATCTGACGTTAACAGTTAAACCACGTGGCAAAACACTCTTCTCGGCGAGTTCACGAAGACGAACGAGAGTAGGCTAAGCGAAATATACACTGTAATGAATCCAAACAAGTAGGTTAACTAATTGTAATATCACCTCTAATATTCTTCACAATTTCTCTTCACAAGTACGTAAATAACATGCAACGTTTCTCATCAGTGGCAACTACAAATACATGTTATGCAAAAGCAGAGACAACAAAAGTTAGTGCTTTGTTAAAAAAATATAATTTTGACGTGTCGTTTCGTGTAGCAGAACGATGGCATTATGCAGACCTACTAAATATCACCATATACCTTGAGACTCACAGTTTAGCATTAAACGTCACGGTCTCACGGCGAAGTCTGAAATGTCACGCATATTTTCATAACCTTTAGCAATGACAATTATAAAAAAATCCCTTTTCTTGGGAAATGAGACGCAACATCTATTTGTTTGTCGCGAGAGAAAGCATCAGTTAATTGTACCTTTGGTTAATTGTGCCTTTTAAAGAATAAAGTGTGAAACGCGGTCAGTGATTGGTCAACAGCTGAGCATCAACCAATGAGCTTTCTTGTTAGAAAGCAACGTAAGCACTGAGCTGAGGTTCACTGAGGTCCACGGGCTAGGGAACTTCGAGGCATGCGGCTCCTGAACCCTGGCTGAGAAACTTTATCACGGCTAAGAAACCTCCTTGGTTGACAGCTATGAATTATATACTAATATATGCACAAAACAATGCTTACAACGTAAGCAGAACATCGTCCCGGTCATTCAGTGACTCTTATCTCGAAATTGTCTTTCCTCCAACGAGCTCTTCCTGAAATAACGTCATTGGACCATCCTCGCTGGCCAAGGGTGGTATTACTACACTACCCGTGGCAGACATGTTGAAACGTGGATTTCAGTTTATCCCATGCCATGTGCGGATGTAGGCTGAACCATTTCTTCTTAGTCCCACTTCCTGACTTGGTCGACGTGTTTCTGGGAACTAGACACACCCTCGCTTAAACTTTAAAAGCGTTCTAAAGAAATGCAACCCGTCCGGCCAGCGCCGATGGGTGTGCTACCAACTATTGCTAAATTCTCGTATGCGAGCTCTGTAAATCTGAGTGAGCAATAGGTTGGTTAACACAGCAACTGTAAAATCAGCATTTCAACAAATCGATATACCAGGGATACTGATGTAGTCAGAAGCCCCTGTTGGCAAAGGTAGATCTGCCAGGGGTACTGATGTAGTCAGAAGCCCCTGTTGGCAAGGGTAGATCTGCCAGGGGTACTGATGTAGTCCGAAGCCCCTGTTGGCAAGGGTAGTTCTGCCAGGGGTACTGATGTAGTCAGAAGCCCCTGGTGGCGAGGATAGTTCTGCCAGGGGTACTAATGTAGTCAGAAGCCCCTGGTGGCGAGGACGCACTTGAGCAAACAACACGCGTTTGTGACTCGCACAGAAGCGTCGACAATGTCAGCAGTGACAACGTATAACAGAACATTTTACATTGCGTAGCCTGTGCATTTGCAAGCGAATTTGCAGGATCAGCGTCATGTGCACGTCATGTGCACGTCATGTGCACGTCATGTGCACGTCGTATATGCACACGAATATCTACTAGGTGGCACCACCGAATACCAATGAATCACAGTTTGCCCTACTACCCCATTTTACCCAACTTTCCGCTATATAACCACGTTTCGTATCATGTGAGACTGCCACGTTCTAAGTAAGGAATTAGAAAGCATTATCAGTATGTGCATCTGTAGCAAATATATCGTCGCATAAGTTCTCAAAGTACGAACCACGCATAGCATTAGGCCATACGTATTGATGTGTGTTTATGAACATTTACTCTATTGTGGATATCAGAACATGGCAGCGTGGTGAACAGTCTTGGTGGCCATGTCACTTCAGTTGATTATGTTATAATATAATTACGTCAGCTGATTATATTATAATGTTTAAATAAATTGATGAGTAAATAGTGAAACTTCTTGATATGGTTGATATTCATTGATGCATACAAGCGACCGGCGGCTATTGGCTGTGCTTTTTGATTGGCAACATGCGCTCAATCATATGTTCCACATGTTGGAGGGTAGCGTTTTTGGAGTTTGATCACTTATGAGAACACACCTTGTAGTAATGCCCACAACGTAGCAGGAACATTGACACATTTGGATGGTACAAGATCCGATGAAGAAGTCCGCCTCAGTCATATGCTCCATTACGTCCCCGGTTGCTTCAATACTAGCGGTTCCAGTTCGCGCGACGTGTGTCCGTACATTGCAACATTAGCTGTAACACCGGAAACAGTAGCACCCACGTAACAGTAGCAACATTCCGAGTACCAGCGGACGTTCTCAGCTGTTCCACGTCAGGTTCTTCTGTGGTCGGCTTCTCAAATTCACTGCATCAGTAAATTAATAAATCATTTTTATTATTATTATTACTTTATATGACCTGCATTACCGGTGAACATTGACATACACATAGGTTCACACATACAAACACGATTACATAGTAACATAACTAGTAACAATAAATACATTGACATAATATAATGTGTAAGCTCAATATTAATCATGTAAATCCATTATAAAAAATAGAATGCAGTGGTTAAGAGATGCATTATATAATTATATATATATATATATATATATATATATATATATATATATATATATATATATATATATATATATATAATTTGAACATAACTACGAATGTTTTATTAAATCGACTGCTGGTGTTACATAAAACATTCACACACTACACATTTGGACATCAGCGAACCGGATTTGTTGCGATATGCTAAATCAGGTGAAGATGGAGTTTAAAGTATTAAATATATTTCTTGTACATCACAAAAAAGACTTAATGAGTTTAACAGATCCTCTAGGAGTGGCAGATTTGTTTTGGCGTTGGTTGGGTTTGGGGTGAATGGGTTAGGGCTCCGGAGAGAGGTGAAAAGGGTGGAGAATGGGAAGGTGGGTAGGGCTTGGATCAATGTGGGGAGAGAAAGGGTGTGGGGGAGGGTGGAGGAAGTTGTGTGGGAAGGATGGGGAGACACTAAAATCCGTTGGTTCATTCTATCTGGTGAAGTAAACGATCCCACGCAAGGAAACGGGAAAAACTATCATGGACTCACTTTTGTAAAGAAGGAAAATAAGCTACCCCTATGTTAGCCATAGACAGGGATAGTGGGCAGTTAAATGTCATAAATCAGAAGTCGTCGTGAGAGTGGCGCATGACCAGTAAAATAAATAAAGTTACCTTAAGTATCTTGCTTGACAGGACATCCCCCCAGTCGTACACATGAAACACATCACCATTTTGTCGGCCACGATACCAGTGAAATTATTTCCGACGTCCACTTTTACAGTAACATTGTTTTTCTCATCTCTATATAAACAGTAAAAGGGCAGCCCTGAAGCAGCTGAAAAGCAAAACACGTGTTGTTAGGACAAACATAGCACGCTCGCGCGCACGCGCGCATGCTCGCACACACGCACACTTGCACACACTCACGCAAGCACGGAAGCACGAAAGTAGGCACGCACGCACGCACGCACGCACGCACGCACGCACGCACGCACGCACGCACGCACGCACGCACGCACGCACGCACGCACGCACGCACGCACGCACGCACGCACGCACGCACGCACGCACGCACGCACGCACGCACGCACGCACGCACGCACGCACGCACGCACGCATGCACAATCAAATCGTCATAGATACTTATATCACCTGGTGCAGTTTAAGTGGAGGGTGGGTGATTTCTAGCTTGTAAATTACTTTTCACCTATATTCACGATTGACAATCTGACATGCATGTGTTCAAATCACTATAAATATTGTTTATAAACGACAAACAGTTCCTGCTCAAAGATAACATTTGTAATTGTCTGGCTGCACATATCTGAAACCATACTCTTCAAAGGGTTTCTTAACTTGACATTGAATGGGTACCACATGATGGCATCCATGCATAATTTTGTAGACAACAAGCTATCATTACTGCAACACCAGTTATGTAATACCAATATCATCACTAGTGCACGAAGCATGTTGTTGTGTCTTGTGTCGGAGATTAGGCATTTGCAACACTAGCCTGTGTCATGTAACATTGGGTAAAACAGTTCACTTATCTTAAACAACTTTAATATTAACTACTTCACTTTACGCATAACGTAGCCCCCATATAACCATTATGAATTAACTTTATATTACCGTTTTCCGTTTAGTATCTAGGGTATTTTGGTCCAATACAATAGAAATTAAGAATTGCTCTGTGTAACCAAGATTGATATGGATATGGCTGGGACATGTGGGTCGAATGTTACGCTGGGCAACAGGTGGTAGGGGACTGGGTCGCCCAACGGAAATGTGGAGAAGGATCGTGGAAAATGAGGTGAAAGTATGCGACCTGACACCACGCTGGTTGCAGACCGACAGCGGTGGCGCTCTCTAGTGGGAACCATATTGTTGTAGTTGTTTCCAGCACTCGGAAACGTTCTATTAATTGACTAGTCTGTATGTTGTGGTTGCTACAATTGTATGGTGTTTCGAGGTCTCATTCAACTAGCCAGTCTTTTTCATTCATATTTGTTGCATAGGGCACCGACAGGAGTAAGAGGTATGCTTAGTAGTAATCTAGATAACTCCGCCAAAAAGAAAGTGTTATGTAGATGTTTACATCACAGGGCAACGATTGGCATTTCTAATAAGCATTAATTGGGCTAACAGACTTTTAAGCGTACTAGCCCGACCAACAGAACAAAGCTTTGGCTCTTTGGCAACTCCCCAAATGTGTTCTAAGTAATGCGGTTTCCCAGAACAGTATCGTAATATATCAGAGATGCTCCCATTGTCGTTGATGGCAGGGTGTCAGCTGACGTTATTGACATCTGGTCAGTTTCAAACTGCATTGGCAGCTTTATACCCATTTAATCACCAAGGACCTATGATGTCCGGTCAAGATTTATGTGACCGCTATTCACGGTCAGTGAGGAGGAGACAATGGCTACTAAATACTCATTTAAGGCAGAGGTACGACTGAAAGGAAAGCTTTATCAACGTCGACGTCTATAGAAGCACAGGGGCGGGTAGAAACCGCCTTCCAATTTATTATGTCCCAACTGACGACCTCATTTGTCACGCTTTACGTCGCCGTGCAAACAACTGTTCCTTTCTGCCCTCACGGCCATCGTCGATATCGTCGGACAGCCGAACAAAATGGAGACGCAGAGAGCTTTCCACGTCAGAGACAACGTGTACTTATGGGAATATACCCCGATTTTTAACGTTTAATTGAATTTCTGTTTACATGACATTACGATATTGAATTTACTGCAAAATTCAGTTGATTAGTATGTATGACATATCAGTTGGTTAAAACTATTATTATTATCCATACAAAACGTGTTACTATACACTGATCTTTCATTTCTTAATATTTTTGAAAATATACAATTTGGCGATGATTTACTGCAATTAAAGTTAGGCCCCAGATAGAGTACTGCGCACAAGCATGGAGGCTATGCCTGAAGTAGTGGGCTTAGCAAAATATAAAGTGGAACAGTTAAGCTTAAAAATAAACGACATGAGCTATGAAGACGCCAAAGAGAATATGGTCTGAAAACACTAGAGCATATGAGATTGATTTTAAATATCGGGTGATTACGAATATTGGAAATCTCGATAAGACAAAGACTTAGTGGTCGACATATCGAGCTTTTGCTTTGCATGCAATATTGATAGATCTGAGCTATTGCTTTGGATGCAATATTGATATGTCTTATTATACCTTTGTGAGGACAAAGACGAAGTTAAATTTGGCAAATGGGTCCTCATGTCTGTACATTATTTGATGTCCATCTGATGCATGTTGAGAACTGAAAAGTATTCAGGGATTGCGAAGAAGCGAGGACGTGATAACATAGTATCTGCTTGCCTTAATTAAAGTATCATTCTAAGTCATTCGATATGCCGTGACATCAAAAATACCATACAATCATTACTATATAATAGCCGTTCCGTCATGATTTGATAATTGTTATTTAACTCGTGAAGGCCAATATTAAGGTACATTGTTGACAAAAACTATTCACCTGATCAAGATGGACGAAACCTAAAACATATTTGTTTTCATCATGAAATCATCATCTTCATCATCATCATCGTCATCATCATCTTCAATTCATATTAATATAAAATACAGCTTCTCAAGGTGGAGAGAAACTTATTTTTACATCATACCACAACCTTTGTTTCCACGTCAATTAACAATTATTTATTTATTTAATATTGTTTAAAATTGTTCAAGTATAGTTAATTAAATATAATAGTCACATTTAATCGAATTACCTAGTCACTCATTTGAAGATAACCATTAAAGTCATAACATTTCTCACCGGTGATGTTGCCAAGAAAACATGGGTATCGGGAAAGAGGCAGATTCAGTTGATTTAACTTCCCATAAGGTTTCTCCTCCGGGACATCCAATGACTTTGTAGTTCCTGTCGCGGTTGGTGTTTTAGCCGAGGAAGACTTCCAGCAAGATTCGGCCGTCCGACAGGCCGTGGCCAGTGCGACCAACACGATCAGCGTGTTCATGGCGAGATTCAAGTGAAATGACTATAAGCTAACGAATGGCCGAGTTAAATACTGTTTGACACCTTCGGAGATCAATTCAATGTCGGTTCAGCAGTAACGGATGTGTAATGCTTGTCTACCACAATAGAACGATGTGGTTGACTACGAGGAGAATTAGGTCACGAACTTTGACTTGTAAGGTCAAGGTTGCTAAACTCAGCTCAATCTAATTGAAATCAGGTAGGTATAAATATATTGAAATAAAGGAAGTTCGACGAAATGCTTCGCTTCGAAATTTTTGTAACGTCAAATTGTATTAAAAGATAACATTGCCACTGCACTACGTCTTATAGTTTTTAGAGATATGTTTTCATAATGTATCCATTTATGGAATTATTGATCCAGTACAACTATATATAGTGTCAGCATGATCTATCAACAAACATGATCTATCAACAAACATGATCTATCAACAAACATGATCTATCAACAAACATTGTTTAATTAGCACTTATTTCAAACACACACCGGAATAATTACGCTAGGATTCATCATTGACGTAACACACACGCATGAGCGACACGCACGCCCACACACAGTCACTCGCATGCGCATATATTCATACATTCCTATACATGTTTTATTCGTATGTCAAATGAAATGTAACACTGTTAAATTAGATGAACTTTGAGACGGACTATTCACTAAAATTAATAGTAAACGAATCAAGGCAGTGTCAACAGATGCATATCTCTCTCTCTCTCTCTCTCTCTCTCTCTCTCTCTCTCTCTCTCTACCTCTCTCTCTCTCTCTTTCTCTCTCAACCTCTCTCTCTCTCTCAACCTCTCTCTCTCTCTCTCTCTTTCTCTCTCAACCTCTCTCTCTCTCTCAACCTCTCTCTCTCTCTCTCTCTCTCTCTCTCTCTCTCTCTCTTTCTCTCTCAACCTCTCTCTCTCTCTCTCTCTCTCTCTCTCTCTCTCAACCTCTCTCTCTCTCTCTTTCTCTCTCAACCTCTCTCTCTCTCTCTCTCTCTCTCTCTCTCTCTCTCTCTCTCTCTCTCTTTCTCTCTCAATCTCTCTCTCTCTCTCTCTCTCTCTTTCTCTCTCAACCTCTCTCTCTCTCTCTCAACCTCTCTCTCTCTCTCTCTCTCTCTCTCTCTCTCTCTCTCTCTTTTTCTCTCTCAACCTGTCTCTCTCTCTCTCTCTCTCTCTCTCTCTCTCTCTCTCTCTCTCTCTCTCTCTCCCTCTCCCTCTCTCTCTACTTGTACCAGCTCGTAAATTTACCCACACTTTTGAAAACAATTGATAGTTTGGCTAAAAGCAGCTAACCTGGTATTGTTCTACAATGATGTACGTGATGGATGATAGTCCCATATATAACGTACTGGCGTTATTTTAAAGCATTTTTGTGTGCAACCGCTCTGTCACAGGTGGTGGCCCTTTGTAGTTGCTAACAATGACTTGACGCACACCTGGTACAGTTGTGGTCAACTGTCACAATGTAAGGGCACCAAGGACATATTATGGACCCGCCATTGGGGTGGTGATTAGGGTTGCAACTACCCGTGAAAAATATTGGCCTCAGTTCACTCAAATGTATAAATTAATTCCTGGCTACAGACGGCGATTGATATATTATGTGAAATAATAGTTTCCGCATAATGTCAGCGTTGTTGAATTCATCCCGAAGAAGTCGAATTGGTATTGGAATGAACAGGTCTTCCAGGATGCGAAATGTAAGAAGCTCCAAATGACAAGACACCGCAATTAATAAGAGCATACAAGAGTTTTATGTAACAGTTTAATACAAAAAGCAAATTTTTGTACCACAGGTCCCCGAAAGGGTCTAGAGTAACATAGCAACAATTTCCACGAATCTGTCTTGAGCTAAACGCAGAATCCAAGATGGCGTCCAAGATGGCGGCAACCCGTTGATTAACTGTATAATTCTGAACCACTTATGCTAGAGTGCAAATGTTGATGTCTAGGGCAGGTTTTTCCACCATGTTCTATCCAACTAGCACCTCTAAAACATTATACAGTAATCAGAACATGCATTTATTTCAGTTTTAACTCGAACCTGGGCAAAAGGAACGAAGGAAAATGGCGAATAAAATTCCCATCGTTTTATTACTTACGAGAAAAAGGAGATTAACATTCAATTCAGCGTCGCGTGCTAATATAGACAATCTGCCTCAATAAGATGCTATGCTAGCAATTCATTCACACTACTGCGGAATCAGCACCTGTTGCATTTAAAGCTTTACCATCAACCCCACCATGTCTGAGATATATCCATTGTGTACGTGTAGGGTGGGAATAGGGCAGTGCACTACATCCCCATCTTTTTGTATCCACATGTCTTCCCACAATGTCCCTCACAACCACAAGAAACCATGCCGAGGAGCAGTGTTGATGAAAGCTTCAAAGCAGCTGATGTTCTCCAAACCTTTTACCCTTGCCGCAGCGTACTGACACACTGTCACACCCAGAAACAATATAGTTGAATATCAGGTTGGACTCAAGAGCTCCGATTTCCCCCTGGATGTCGAGAACGTTGACACAGGAAGCCAGGCCTCGCCGTGTGTGTGTCACTGGCCTGGCTCACCAGCATTACCAGGATGTCACTGTCGGTGGCGACAACATGCACTGAATTGGAAATCTCCTGGTACGTTGAGACAGTCAGCCTGCCCGCGTTCCACTCGGCCTGCATGTATTGGACAGCATCGTTTGGAATACATTGTGCAATGATGGATATGAGGCGTGTTTTGTTAGTTTGGTAACTTATGTTCCTGAGAAAGGTGTGCTGAAGTACTAGTGGCTTCATGCTGGCACCGAACAGTGAGCTAAGCTACTGAGCTTTTTGTATTGCATTGTTAGGTTCCGTGGTATTTTGTATCTAAAACTCTTGGATTACAATGTTTCTATTTCAAATCTGAACACTTTTTTTCTTCGTGCACGCTCTCTGACATGTTAACTGCTGTTAACTGATGAATTCATTTTCTTAATTTTTTGCAGATTGAACAGACGGAGACGAGATTAGAACACATATCAACCAAAAATATATCATAGCCGCCTGGCAAGGTACCGCGTAATTAATCAGCATGTAGTTCACTATTGACTAAGTCGGTTGACCCACTTCGCCGACCTCTTTGTGTAACTAATTGTTGTTTCGTAGAACTTCATACATGATATCTCTTGAGTTATTCTTCACAATGTTATAATTTATTCTTACAACGACCACCCCTATATCTATATACTTATTTCCATTAGCGTCAGGCGACCGAAAATAATGTTACACCTATCTTTGACATTCATAGGTCAGTGTCCCGTAACCCTATCCGCCCACGAAGATTCTTCAAATTACCCTTGTGCACATTTATCAAACCATTATCGCTGTGAACAACATGTATTACAGGGCAAGTGAACCAACCTGACCTGGTCAGGTGTTTCAGCGACGGCACAGTGTCTTCGCTAACAAAACCGGTGTTAAATCAACCGCATGGGACAACAGACGGTAGCCCTTAAGGCGGACGACAGAAGACATTATTCATGCGGCAGATCAGATTGTACTGAAGTGTCCATACAACTGAGGACTAGCGACGGCGACTGACATTTCTACACGCCTAGCAGGTCATGCACTTCTCTGTGCGAAAAACTGAAAAACAGATAATTTCAATATGAGTTTGTGTTAACCAGTAATTCGTAAACCGATGCTACCTTTATGTATCATAATACTTCAGTTAATTTATATTTCTAGACAGATTATACGATAGCTAGATTGATTGACGATTACTACAAATAGTTGAATAAGCTCTCATTGTAACGTGTAACAATTGTACGTTTCTATACGTGCATGTCATTAACATGCAAAAAAGGTTGATCCAGATGTCCGTTTGGACATTCCGGTTTACACAATGTTTTTAGAAATAAATGCTACATCCCAGCAAAATACAACAGTAGTGTTTAATATGGTAAATGAAACAATATATTTATACTATTGAACCTGGGTAGACTTTACTTTTGCTAGTAACAAGACAGTATATGCATGAACACATCAAACATTATAAAACAATTACAAAGCCCGTCCATGACAAGGTTTATTACTCAAACAATCGTGAACATGCCGTACAGGTGTTAAATGCCGTACAGGTGTTAAACGGATTAATTTCTAAAAGAACCATTACCATTGTGATTTACCTTTGCTTTGCCCCACGGTGGGCTGTATTTTGCTCCGCATTGCACGAGTAATTGGAATTACAAAATTGACTCAAGTGCACGAATACATTTGTAACCACCGGACGTGCAGGAATGAGAAAATTTAGCCATTTTTCATTCTTTTTGATATTTAAGACACAACCAGATTCCTGAGTCAAAAGTGTTTTTACTTGCATTAACTATGATTATTATTGTATAATTTTACAATAAGATAATAATTATATAGTATGCTAAGATAACTCGAAAAGTATTTTACCGATTTTGAAAGTGTTTTCACATTCAAATTTCGCATGCTTGCAACCATGTCATAAAAATATTAAGCAAAATACGTTTGCAATTTGACATTTTCATTGACATCCATATCATTAATGCATGCGCGAAGTGATGTAAACAACCTTCTTCCTGTGCACAGTTAAATCATTTGTAGGCGCACAGATAATAAATTCTAGTCAGATGATTTGATAGTTTACACACCAGCAGACATTTGTCACAAACACCAAAAGCTATGAGAAAAAACTTTTAACACACATTTTTATTGTTGTGACAAATGGCACCTATCTTACGTCAATCGTGTTCTAATAACATGTTCAATCATTGGGCGGTACCATGTTACTGTCCTGAGAAAATGGATGGTTCAACTAACCCAGTGGCTCAACTAACACTGCTTTCCCCTCTATGCTGAGTGGAGCCACTGTTAGTGGCAGAACACACTCCCCCCAACTGTGGCGACCATGTGCATATAAGCACAGCCGCAACTTGATTATCGATTAAAAATAGACAGTTGGGGAGTGGTTTAAATAACTGGTTGTATGGGCGACGCGATTGTTGTTTACGAATTGAAACTTCATTGCAACTGCGCACTTGAATATACGGCCTTGGGCGTGTCCAGAGGGCGCCCATCAGGTGATGTGGTTCTAGAGACCGCAGTTGACAACACAATTAAAACATTAATACCCTGTACGCCTCGAAAGCATGATCATACAGTATGTATTTGTTTGAGGCAATTAGCACCACGTTTGTTTATGGCTCTATGCAGGACACAATGAATAAATCGTTGCGGAGCGAGGTATTTGACATGATCACACATGTATAATTATTGATTGAATTTTCAAAACTGGGTGATGGTACGAATTTCCGAGAAAAAACATGAATTTGTGAAATAGTTTACATATGTAGGCAACTAGATATTTATCCTATTTGGTTTATATTTTTACGCACAACCTACTGTAGTTTTTTAAATTGCATGGGCACCCGCTCTTTCCGGGGCTGGACCCGCTCATGATACGTAGCATAATTTCGAATGTTTGTATCCACTATCCACAACTATTGCAATTTCTTGAGATTTTTTGACAACAGTTAAGAGTTTACCAACTGAAATGAAGTTGGCAGAATCTGCACATCAAATGTAAGTTGTGGCAGTGCCAGCGGTGAAATGGTGAGTGGCGCCACTGGTGGAGAGTTTGAGCTATGGACCGGAAGCAATGCTGTGTTTTGAAAACATAAATCAACAGACGCCATGTAGATTTGGCAGATATGGCTTTTTTTCGGATATGTTCATGTTGATTACCGCCTTGTTTTTCAACCATGATCCGAGATCGAGCATACAAACTCTCCCGACCATGAAACCACCAAGACCAAGTGGAACGACTCTTATTCCTGGTGTAGCTATTTAATAAATATTACAGTAAACATTTATTTTAGTGTGTGTCATTTTTATACTGGCCAAGGATGAAGCGATAATGTGTTTTCGTTACTTAGTCTTAAGCCTAGAAAAAAGAAATTAGTTTCTAGTCCTCGCCCGCTTCCTTTTTGTTTTTGCCTCCTTTTTTATTATTTACTATTGAAAAAAATATATTTAAAAACGTTTGTTCGGTTCTGTGAAGAAACCTCTGTCCAAAACTTGCTGCCCGGAGTACTGTTATACTCTTTCTTTATGCATCATACAAGGTGTAGGGATGTATGTGCGTTCTACAGAATCTAAAATTAGAACAATGATTTCATGCATTAAATAGTCTTTACTCAGTCTCATTTACATAATACCAGTCTGAATAAGTACAAATGCCCTTCAGTATGCTGTGATACAAACTAATGAAACCACGGGCAAACGTACACATAGCATTCATAAGTGCATTCAACATTGTGTTTGCTTCCTCTTTGTTTCTAGTCAATTTAAGTAGATTTCCGGTGTAACACGTACGAGCCATATTCCCTTCACGTCAACGTTTCTATTCACCTGACATTACCTTTAAAAAGTATTGTATTTGCTAATTTACAAATGGAATTCCTTCCTTCCTTCCTTCAAGCTACATAGTAATATACGTAATAATACACACACTGGCATGTTCCATATTACATCGGACAAAACTACAGCTTGTCTTTTAATCAGCCACAGTGACCATCTGAAATTTCATCTTCGAAACTAATAGCAAAAATTCAATAAATAGTAAATAATTAGGGCCTCCCTTTTTCTTTATAAAAGTCCGGACGAGAAAGTAGTTTATTTTTTTACTTGACCTTAGTCTTAGACTTTTATAGTCACCGCCACCGGCGTTGTGTCGCCTCACGCCAGATATTGCCTTATTTTGTGATCTCGCTGGATCTCACATTTGATACGTCATTAGTCCGATATAAAATCATATATCGGTCACTGGGAGCATAAACGTCTGACAAAGTTAACTTTTTTGAAGACAAATTATGCATAAACAGGTTTTTGAGACATATGTTCATATGTCTAGTTCTACATTAATCGCCAGATGGCCACACTGGTACGGCACATCGGTGGATTTTGTGAATACGCCATAGAGGAAGGCAGTGTTAGTTGAATTTTTTTTCATTCTTTGTGTCTAGGGCGCAATCATATTCATAAGTCAAAATTGTTTTTACTCACATAAACTATGATTATTGATAGATAATGTTATACCAAGATAATATATCTAGCTAAAATAGATAATCATATAACGGGTACAACACATATCTGACAAGATTACATGGTTAATTAAGAAGTCAACACAATTAATATAGACTTATAGGTAAATCGCAACCAGAGTAACTAAGTGCTATTACATTGCCTTGTAGCTATCCGATTTCCCAATTTGCTCGGACAAATGAATTCCTTGATGTATTTGGGGGTAAAGAACAATCGTCTTCGTTTTTCAACCGCTGCTCAACTAACCCTCCTTTGGGCCTTAAGTGGCTCAACTAGCCCCATTTCAACAATTAAGGTTATTTAATTAACTTCTCACTAGTATGCGAAGTGGTGTACTGAATCTTCTTCTCTATGCATAGTTAAGCCATTTGTAAGCGCACAAACAATAAAGTCTGGTCACGTGCGTTGATAGTTTTCACGCCAGCAGACATTAATCACAATTACTAAAAGTTTCGAAAAACAAACAAATATATACATTTAGCTCACGTGTTCTGACCGTTGTGAAAAACGTAAACTGTTACACGTCAATCTTGTTCTAATAACATATTCAATCACTGGGTGGTACCATGTAACTGTCGTTGCTGTAGTTTCTTGGGAAACATGGGTGGCTCAACTAGCCCAGTGGCTCAACTAACACTGCCTTCCCCTGTTACACGTTATCGGACGAAAAGGTACGCAACCGTTCGAAATAATCACGACATCCTCGGTACAGCTGTCGGGTATAAGTACTTATGCTGTTCTTCTGTGATTGTGTCATCTTCCTTCAATTTTCTTATGATGGACACTAACTGCCTCTTGTATATTTGCGTAGGGTCTTTCTTCAGCTTCTCGAACGTCTTATCGTCTGATAACATAGTGGTGACTTTCTGTTCATAGTCGTCAGTGTACATAAACACTGTTGCTTTTCCCTTGTCTGCTGGCAGAATCAATATACTGTTTCTTTTTCAGCTCTGGTAGCGTTTGTCTCTCTTTCGTGTTAATGTTCAGTTTCGGCAGTTTCGCTGTTTTCATAATCCCAGCAATCGACATACTTGTTCCGTAGCGACAATTAATTCTTCCGGCAGCTTGTCTGGTGTAACCGCGAAGTTTATAACCCTGGTTTGATCGTCGGTTTGCTTGTATGTTGATACATTCACTTCCCATTTCTTTAATTGAGTGCCGGACAGATCGATGTTGTTTCCGTCGCTCACTCTTGTCGAATTTTCCATCGCTCACTCTTGTTGAATTTTCAAATTCTCTCTCGCGAACTCTCAAGTGCGAGAACACATGTTTACACACGTTGCTTGGCAACTACTCATTGACCTCCCGTACTATCTCTTCTTTCCGGTCCTGTAATCCATCTAATTGTTAATTAGTCGGATTCTTTCCCTTATCAGGTCCTTTTTCGGCTTTCTTGATAATGTCCCTTGTATTTTGTGATTTTATGCCACGCTTTATCTTTTGGAACAAAACTCGAAGAACACAAAAACAGGTTGAAAAGACGATTTACCAGCGAAAGAAGAGAGAGTCAGCGACGGTAGAGCATAAGTCTGCAATAACAGATTATGCAGACAGGAACAATTGCATCATGGATTGGCAAGGGGCAAACGTGATTGACAGAAACTCCCAAAAGACCAAACTCAGAATCTACCAGAGCAATGTCCAATGTCCAATGTGCTCCTCTACACCTCAGAGTGCTGGCGCATGACACAACAAGACACCAATAGACTGTCCAGCTTCCGCAACACCCTGCTTCCCATTACTGGTAAAGTCCCTGACACAATGATCTGCTCAATCCTTGTCTGCTTAAGTGTTTGACTAACTGCCTGTATTTCCTAACTATGACAGTTCTACCCCCCCCCCCCCCGACTGCGTTACGTTATTAGTCCCTAGGTGTACTAAAATAGATCCATGATTTTTCCACCCTTTCTGTGATGGCCTCTATTTTGTAACTGGAAAGCAATTTACCAGGTCGGTAGCTTAGCGCTCTGCCAGTCTTCCTAACTAGCGAGTCCCCCACAAACACCCTCGCTCACCTCCTCACCCCCTCTAGCATTACCTCAGAGAAGCTCTTGCGTCGGATTCCTTCAGCGTCGGATTCCTTCTGCATCGCATTACGTCCTGCAGTCGTGCCACCTGGCAGAATGTCTTCCATCTCCCTCTTGCCCAGCAACGTGTCACCTTTCCCTCCCGTCTCCTGGTTATCTTGCACTCCTGGCACCTTCGTTCCCTTCACTCCCGTCGCCTTCCCTCCCGTTTCACTCCCTCCTGTCTCCTTGCGTCCTTTGGCACTGTCACCTTACCTCCGCTCAGCCGGGGAAGGTGAGCTCTCCCTGGCATCTCTTTCATCGCCTCCCCTCATTTTATCACCCACTGTCCCCCCACCAGAACCACTGGCACAGCCCATCTCTTCCCACCAGCCAAAACGAGCTGTACCTGCCGTTCCATCTCCACCTGTAATCCCTTCAACTTCGCACATCCCTACACTCAAAACCAGAACTATCCGTCTGAACTTCAGCCCATGACTTTTCACACCCGGACTTTACGAAGTCCACCCAGTTGCTACAACTCCCGCATACTAAATGCCTGGTGACATTTACTTGCCGTTTGCACTGCGCAGGGAAATACATTCATCATATATATCTAATCAGTGCCTGATTAACTATGGTACAAGTCGTTCCAAGCCCCCCACAAAAATGGGCCCCCGCAAAATCAACCATCATCCATCTGATTTGGAGCTTAGAATCTCTCTTTGCTTCCCTTAAGTCGGAGTCGGACTTTCTGTAATGTAACGTTGAATGGTGTACTGCCTTAAGTCGGAGTTGGACTTTCTGTAATGTAACGTTGAATGTGGCACTGCCTTAAGTCGGAGTCGGACTTTCTGTAATGTAACGTTGAATGTGGTACTGCCTTAAGTCGGAGTCGGACTTT
This sequence comes from Lamellibrachia columna, assembly GCA_963662155.1. Lineage (NCBI taxonomy): Eukaryota > Metazoa > Annelida > Polychaeta > Sabellida > Siboglinidae > Lamellibrachia > Lamellibrachia columna. The sequence goes on along the minus strand of OY759274.1, from coordinate 25,536,882 downwards.
CTGTAATGCAACGTTGAATGTTGTACTGCCTTAAGTCGGAGTCGGACTTTCTGTTTTGTTTGTTAATTAGTCGGATTCTTTCCCTTATCAGGTCCTTTTTCGGCTTTCTTGATAATGTCCCTTGTATTTTGTGATTTTATGCCACGCTTTATCTTTTGGAACAAAACTCGAAGAACACAAAAACAGGTTGAAAAGACGATTTACCAGCGAAAGAAGAGAGAGTCAGCGACGGTAGAGCATAAGTCTGCAATAACAGATTATGCAGACAGGAACAATTGCATCATGGATTGGCAAGGGGCAAACGTGATTGACAGAAACTCCCAAAAGACCAAACTCAGAATCTACCAGAGCAATGTCCAATGTCCAATGTGCTCCTCTACACCTCAGAGTGCTGGCGCATGACACAACAAGACACCAATAGACTGTCCAGCTTCCGCAACACCCTGCTTCCCATTACTGGTAAAGTCCCTGACACAATGATCTGCTCAATCCTTGTCTGCTTAAGTGTTTGACTAACTGCCTGTATTTCCTAACTATGACAGTTCTACCCCCCCCCCCCCCGACTGCGTTACGTTATTAGTCCCTAGGTGTACTAAAATAGATCCATGATTTTTCCACCCTTTCTGTGATGGCCTCTATTTTGTAACTGGAAAGCAATTTACCAGGTCGGTAGCTTAGCGCTCTGCCAGTCTTCCTAACTAGCGAGTCCCCCACAAACACCCTCGCTCACCTCCTCACCCCCTCTAGCATTACCTCAGAGAAGCTCTTGCGTCGGATTCCTTCAGCGTCGGATTCCTTCTGCATCGCATTACGTCCTGCAGTCGTGCCACCTGGCAGAATGTCTTCCATCTCCCTCTTGCCCAGCAACGTGTCACCTTTCCCTCCCGTCTCCTGGTTATCTTGCACTCCTGGCACCTTCGTTCCCTTCACTCCCGTCGCCTTCCCTCCCGTTTCACTCCCTCCTGTCTCCTTGCGTCCTTTGGCACTGTCACCTTACCTCCGCTCAGCCGGGGAAGGTGAGCTCTCCCTGGCATCTCTTTCATCGCCTCCCCTCATTTTATCACCCACTGTCCCCCCACCAGAACCACTGGCACAGCCCATCTCTTCCCACCAGCCAAAACGAGCTGTACCTGCCGTTCCATCTCCACCTGTAATCCCTTCAACTTCGCACATCCCTACACTCAAAACCAGAACTATCCGTCTGAACTTCAGCCCATGACTTTTCACACCCGGACTTTACGAAGTCCACCCAGTTGCTACAACTCCCGCATACTAAATGCCTGGTGACATTTACTTGCCGTTTGCACTGCGCAGGGAAATACATTCATCATATATATCTAATCAGTGCCTGATTAACTATGGTACAAGTCGTTCCAAGCCCCCCACAAAAATGGGCCCCCGCAAAATCAACCATCATCCATCTGATTTGGAGCTTAGAATCTCTCTTTGCTTCCCTTAAGTCGGAGTCGGACTTTCTGTAATGTAACGTTGAATGGTGTACTGCCTTAAGTCGGAGTTGGACTTTCTGTAATGTAACGTTGAATGTGGCACTGCCTTAAGTCGGAGTCGGACTTTCTGTAATGTAACGTTGAATGTGGTACTGCCTTAAGTCGGAGTCGGACTTTCTGTAATGCAACGTTGAATGTTGTACTGCCTTAAGTCGGAGTCGGACTTTCTGTTTTGTAAGCTAACTAAGCACGCACGCACGAACGCACGTACGTACGTACGCAGGCAGGCACGCACACACGGTCATAATATTTGTGTTAGTGAATTTTGTAGAATCCAAAATTCAAGGCGCATTTCACGATGTAATTGATCGGCTAGAAGATTGAATGGACTACCTTTAGTGATATTGCTATGACATTGGC
>OY759274.1:25525014-25530014 GCA_963662155.1 Lamellibrachia columna | reverse complement strand
ACAAAACGTAGACGTTTCCGTCGAATGGCGTCATCGTCTAGCGATGCAAGACTTCGAATGGCTTGAACACGTCATCATCCGGGTCTCCAGCTTGCCACTGCTTGGTGCACGGTCTCCTAGAATGCAAAGCAGCGACAATGGGTAATGGTAACAATACAGTTGATAATCATAATAGCAGTAGAAGAAGTGCCATTATCAGCAACCGAGATTAAACGAGGCTCGAATGCTATATATATTCATCATCAGTGAATAAGTGTTTCACAGTGTGTTGAGCCACGACGATAAACCTATACTTACGGAGTGGTGATACACGTCGTCCCGCGCCAGTTGCAGCCGTAGCATATGACGCATCGATTGTTGACCGTACGCATTATGGGAAACGACTGCTTTGCCTTGAACCACCACGATTTTCCTTCATCTTTGTACAGGCATTTCATCGGAGGAAACGGATATCCTACCAAGAGAAAGTATGAGAATCTTATTATAATCGACCGTGAGTATGTAGGTTTGTATGCTTGTACAGTCGAGTCGTTTCAGTTTTTTTCTCGAAATTCACCCGCTATTACCATTTCTACGAGCAATCGAATTACCCCTTGTTGTTATTATGTACAATTGTGTGCAAACCTACGCGAACAATTACGTACAATTGATGACAATGTTATGCTTCTTTTCTTTGACTGTCCGAAATTACGTAATACAAGGGCAAGGCGTCGCTACTGACGTGACTGTAACTGCCGATGTTACGTCACAATGTCGATAGATATTGACTGGCGGTACCAAGTACCAAGGAATACAAAGATATATATATATATATATATATATATATATATATATATATATATATATATATATATATATATATATGACATGTTTTAATATTGTTATCGTGACACACACACACACACACACACACACACACACACACACACACACACACACACACACACACACACACACACACACCGCACCGCACCGCACCGCACCGCACCGCACCGCACCGCACCGCACCGCACCGCACCGCACCGCACCGCACCGCACCGCACCGCACCGCACCGCACCGCACCGCACCGCACCGCACCGCACCGAACCGCACCGCACCGCACCGCACCGCACCGCACCGCACCGCACGCACGCACGCACGCACGCACGAAATTGATCCGGTTCCCGAAGGAGCAAGATATCGAACACGTGTACATGGCGTTAGGCAACCACTTGAAATGTAAATATGCAAACAGTAACATTACTGTAGTAGTTCTCACTTATTGACATACACCAGTAGTGTGCGTAACCCAAGTACACAAAACACACCTGTTCAAAATCAGGGTTTGTATGGGTCAAAACATTTAAGAAAAAAGGTATTGTGTCATATGTCTACCGCTGTGGTAGTACACAATGACACGTCCCGTTGTGTTAAAATGTGCCGCTTAACAGCATCGGTCCAGCCGGTTAGCAGAATCATATACACGAAAAATGAAACATTGTTGCGCGAAGCAACAGGTTTTCCATTCATCTATTTTAGATAATTTGTCGTTAAGAATAGAATTTTAAGAAATGTTGTATGGCCACTATGCAGTAATTCGGCATAGACAACAAAACATTCAACGGTTTGACTCTTCTTCACCTCCGCATAAATCGTAGTCCATTTGTTCCTACAAACTCGCTTAAATGAATAAATCATACGTTTTGCATTGTCAAATTGTTCTGTCCGTAATTGATTGTGTTAAGTGAAATCCAACGTAGACGGGCATACACTGAAACACTGGCCGCGTGAGCTCTACTCACCCTCCCTGATTGGACCCTGTCTGCAGTAACCGTTGTATTCCGTAATTGTCCAGTAAATGGCTAGAGAATCTGGCAAAACCAACGACCGATATGCCTCCGCGCTCATTCTTCTACGACACTGCGCCTTCTCGGATGACGTCACTGCCACACACGTTGCCAGGACGATTAGAAGTATCGCGACCTTCAACGGCAAATACACGAACGTTATTGGTGGCTATCAATCGCCGCACATGCGTGACAATTTATGTTATCACCCCTGCACAACTTACATTTAATGTGCAGATTTTATACATCTTTATTACATTTGGTGAACCCCTAATGTTTCTTTAAGATATTTCCCAAATATCATTTTCGGTAGTATTTTGTGTTAAGATTTTACTCGAAACACGATAACGTTCGTTTTTGTATGAAACTGTGTTACGTAACAAGTCGTAAACAACAATGACGTCATCCTGTCTACCAATCATTTGTTCCACTCCGCCTGCCGTCCATTCTAAAATTAGACTAAAGTTTTGGCAATGGTGATGTGGTGAGTGGCGCCACTGTTCGGCTGTGGATGGCTACTGTTCGGGAATCGTCGTAATTGCAATGTCAATGTCAGTACGAACATAACATAGACCTTTTAGCAGATAGTAGATTATGTTTTTTGCTCATGATTAATGCATATACTGTGGACATGTATACTGTAAGCTAACGCACGAACGCACGTACGTACGTACGTACGTACGTACGTACGTACGTACGCACGCACGCAGGCACGCACACACGGTCATAATATTTGTGTTAGTGAATTTTGTAGATTCCAAAATGCAAGGCGCATTTCACGATGTAATTGATCGGCTAGAAGATTGAATTGTGCTAGCATACACCCCCCAGTGGCAGTGACAAAGAACTAGTTGACAATATTCATGTAATATTTCACAACACTTTCACAAGTAATTCATGTATAAGCGATTGCTTTCCAACTTGCGAAATCGACAAGCGATTGTGTCGGTAGAATCGGGGTGGGTCCAATTTGACCAGCAAGCGGTTGCGATTTGAGGCAGTGGAGAATTAGCGCCGGTCTCGACCGACACCAGGTGCTCCCGTCACGAACCCGTCGAGAAAAGTCGGGATTGGCGCGAGTCAATAGATCAAAATCACAAAGTTTATACACGTCGTGCGAATAATCACCCACAATAATTAGTCGGTGTCGCCCGACCAATTTGTTCACAAATGTATCGTGTTACAAACCGGCCTTTACCCGACGTGTATTTCTTACGGTCCACTGACCCACACAGAAGTGTACGTAATCTGCTGCAGACCTACCCACCTTCATCGTGTCTTGTCGCTCTCGCTCACAGTCTGCAATTCGAAAGGAAAACGTTCTTCTCAACACTGTGTATTTGATTTTGTTGTTGTCAACTTAATATCAAGAGAACAACGAGGCAAATATTCAATGTTGTGCGCATTTTCTGAAAGGAAGTACGCTATTTTCTTATCGCCCTCGGCACCTATCTACAGTAAATGCATGCACGAGCGCGCAGGCACGCACGCACAATTATGCATATGTTTCGGATTAAATATTTAGTAAATATTTGATACTGATGATACTGTTACTGATATGTTACTTGTCTCTGGAACATCTTAAAATAACTGTGTAGTATTTGGTGTTTTCCTTTATTGAAACAATGTACTCCTTTGTATATGGCATATAATAATGTCATTAATTGTTTCCTTTATAAGTTTTTCAATTCCGTAAACTTTGTGTTATTTTGTTTTTCATCTTCTTTATGCTCCCGATTAATTGTCCTACGTAATCTGCTTCAATATTTGGTATAGGGTAGTGAAATAACTATATTTTTAAACGCTGCATTAAAATTACTCTTTGGCGCAAACGCTAAATAACGTTTGAAGCTCATCTGATATTAGGTTAGTACGCTGACACATTTTAATGCAAATGCAAATGTTTTAATACATTCAAATACGGTAAAATCTACAAAACACGTTATTATTTGATTACAGTAGCATACAAGTATATGCAGGTGCAAAATCTAACAATAAAATATATTCCACTAATTATGACTGCATGTGATAGGGCATTTAAAAAATAACAGTAACATTGTAATTTAACAAGATTTAAGATGATTTGCCATTCAAACCAAATGCCAAGATGGCAAGTGGACAAGGAAGCCATTGGCTTATCGAGAGTCCATCAGTGTTCATCTACTTATAACCCGCCCTCCTGAGATATGTGTCAACCTTGTTTTTAAACATAATCACGCTGCTAGCAGTTACACAATCCGTAGACAATTTGTTCCATTCATCTATGGTATATATATATATATATATATATATATATATATATATATATATATATATATATATATATATATATATATATATATATATATATATATATATATATATATATATATATATATATATATATATATATATATACAAAATGATATATATGAGAAAGAGTACTTCCTTATATTAAATTTAAACCCTTTGGTAATGTCCTCTAGTTCTGCTATCCTTCTTGAGTGAAAAAAAACATATTTCTATCAATATTTTCATACCCATTCTTAAAAACTTCAATCTGATCTTCTCTTAACCTCCTTGTCTCTAGAGTTGTTAGACCACATTCTTTTAGGCGTTCTTCATAACTAAGGTCTCTCAGTTCTGGAATAATTGTAGTTGCTCTTCCCTATATTCGTTCAAGCGTATCTATATCCTTCTTACAATATTGTATCTACCTTGTATACAGTATTCTAAATGAGGTCTAACTATTGCCGTATACAGGTATTATTAGCTTTTTTCCTTGTATGTTGTGTTTCTCCCAATCAACCCAAGAATATATATATATATATATATATATATATATATATATATATATATATATATATATATATATATATATATATATATATATATATATATATATATATATATATATATATATATATATATATATATATATATATATATATATATATATATATATATATATACACATATTTTTATATACGTACTAGAACGTTCCGACTGTGCACCTTTAACTGACGATACGGTACCTCTCGAACGATTCGCTCTGTGTGAATGGCAACGGCGGCTCGTGTACGGAGACTGGGTGGATGGACGAGGCGAGAACCACTGTACGAAGAGACTGGGTACGCCTATGTTAGTCAGCCTCATCTGCATATATTCTCGCTCGCTGGGAATATAACGAATCA
>OY759274.1:25320014-25520014 GCA_963662155.1 Lamellibrachia columna | reverse complement strand
GATGACTAACGCCAACCATGTCATGGTGTTTGTCTGTCTAGGATGTCATGTCTCAAATATAACCCACAAATCCCGCATACATTGGGTAATTTAATGTAATAATTGTATAGTTTGTTCGATTATTTTACTAAAACTAAATAACACTTTTGCACACATCAGGGAGCATGTCTTAGTGAATATTAGATAAATCTGTTATTCGCCAACTTATTCTACTGAGACGAGCGAAACAAGTGAATTGAGGACCTTCAAAAGTCCCTTCCCATAAATATACTTCCAACTGAATAACTCAAGCGATGTCGCATTGTCAATTTATCCAGAATATCAGTCTGTCATGTTTTCATGTATTACGAATGTGACTCCGATGGAATAACGCTAACTTTTTTATGCTGTCAATTCGGCTAGAATAATAATTTATCGTGTCGTCGATCTGTATATGTCGTGTCCCATACACGTCGTCGATGTGCATATGTCATATCATACAACTATGTCCCCGATGGAATAATGCTAACTTTGCCATGTTGTCAGTTCGCCAATTTATCGAATCGCCGATTTGTATATGTCATGTCCGACAAATGTGGCTCAGAAAGAATAACGCTAATTGTGTCACGTTATTTGCTCTTGTAGAAAGAAATGTCCCACGATATTTCCTCCGCTGGTTTAAGGCCGCAGGAACGAACACATTCGACAGGACATCAACAGACAGACGCCGAGAAGCCAGCCAGGAAAACACAGGACAGTTGGTCGAGTCACAAGTTTGTCTGGTGTGACTTTCTCGACTAACAACATTGTTCAACACTGCTGACTAACAACATTGTTTAACACTGTTAATGAATAACATCGTGGATGCATTGGTTGCCGTAGCAACGTTTGTGTTGGATTGGTTGCGTAGATACTCCGATCCAGTTGTCAAGTATAAAAATTCCCTCCTCGATCCGCCTAGTTGATTTAGCCAATCGCGAATCAGGTTCATTGGTGTTCAAATATCTAGTGCGTGAATAGTTCAAGCACTATGTGCAGTCGGCTTAATAAAGTGGTGAATAATGTTGTCAAAATCATCTAAAAAATTGGCTTTAATTGTTAGGTAAGATAACTAGTGTAAATGTGAACAGCCGTACGTCGTACTATTGGAATAGAGCCGTAGTTTGTTCGATTATTTTGTCATAACTAAATAACGCATTTGCACACATGAGCTAGCATGTCTTAATGAATACTAGATAAGTTCGATTTTCACCAACTTATTCTACTAAACCGATAAGAACGAAACAAGAGAATTGATCGAGGAAGGACCTTTAAAGGTCCCTCCTCAATTCGAGTTTTGTGCTAGTGTCATTTCAAATTAATTTTGCGAAATATCCAACCTACATAGTATCCACTGCAACGTGCTAGGTGGCTTGTGCAATTTTATATGTAGTTTTTGTGAAATCATCAGACAAATTATTAAATTACTTTATGTTTCGTCAAACATTGATTGACGTGAAAAGGAAACACTAAAACTCACGAATTTCACTCTTGTCACGTGATCGGCGAGAAGATGGAAGTCACGTCCGTGATCGGCATTTACCCTCATAATATTGATCATTTTGGATAGCAAGTATTTGGAGCCTTACCAGATCTACGGAATAAAATTAATTATTTCGATGATTTGAAAAAAATACGCATCTCAAGCTAATCACCCTTTCCAAAAACTATTCACATATTACATATGTGGACATCAACGATCCGGATCCAAGATATGCTAAATTAGTTGAGAATGGAGTTATAATGGACCATACTGATGAGTACATTTATGCAACCGTCAACATAAATCCAATGTAGATATGAAATGCAAATAAATGACGTTGGATAATGGTGTAATGTGTAAGCCTCTTCTTCCTTGTAACTTTGAAATAGTGACATAGTATATTATTGTATACATATCGTAAGAAGGACATAGACAAGCTAGAAAGAATACAACGAAGAGCAACTAAAATGATTCCAGAATTGAGATACCTTAGTTATGAAAGCCGCTGATTAGAATGTGGTTTGACAACACTAGAGACCAGGAGACTAAGATTAAACCAAATATAAGTGTTTGAAATAGTGAATGGTTATGAGGATATTAATAGGAATATGTTCTTCAACTTAGAGAAGGCAGTAGGACACAAAGCAGCATTAGTTAAGGAACAGTGTAGTTTGGACATGAGAAAGTATTCATTCTCACAGAAGGTGATAAATGAATGGAACAAACTGTCAAATGATTGTGTTAATGCTAGTAGTGTAAATATGTTTAAAAATAGAATTAACAGATATCTGATAAGGGCGGGCTATATATATAGATTATAAAATTGTTGGACTCTCGATAAGCCAATTACTTTCTTGTCCACTTGCCATCTGGAACTTTGGGATGGCAATCTTGTTAAATCTTATTAAATCTATTGTTGTTGCATACCAATAATACACACAAGGCCAAACAAAGTCTTCCCTGACCAGGTGCAGTTTCATGGCGTCTTCGAAAGGGAGTCGTTGTCCTCCCACTGATCCACCTTTTTTAGTTCGCTAGAAACGCAGCCTTCGGATATCTTTAATCTCTCACTGGATCACATGTCACCCCCAGCGGAGTTGAGCAGTTGCTAATAAGGCTTCAACACTGGGCATGCTTGCTCTTTTCAGGACTTGTGTTAATGGTCCACATGGTAACATATGGAATAACATCACTATTATTTAAACGTACGCACATTCCTCTGACATAAAAAAACGTAGTTTCTAAATTAAATAAAGTTAAACAAATTATTTTGCTTTCAACTACGTTACGTTACTGCCTGTTACAATGACGTAACAAGTCGTAAACAACCATGACGTTGCCATGCCAACCATATCTTTATACCACTCAGCAACTGTTCTTTTTGAATGTATAATAATGTTGTGGCAGTGGTGATATGCTGAGTGCCGCCACTGATGGGGAGTGTTTCGCCACCAGGGATATCATGTTTGTGATCGCTAGGTGGCGGGCGTGTATAAACGCAATGCATCGTTGATCGATCGTCGACTGAAGTGCAACGCGTACTTCAAAATAGAGAATCGAAAGAATTACTGTTTCAGCAAAGAATACATTGTACCAACAATAACAGTTACTGATGTTAAACAGAAATCACAACGCTAGCAACGGAACGCAAAAATTGGCTAATACGACGTTTGAATAACTTCGAACGCGATTTATCAAGCGTTGGCAGAGATACGCGATTGTTTCAGCGCACGGCAAGAATCGCGTGAATTACGTGTTGTACTTCCGCATACCCCCCAACGGTGGCGCCACTCAGCATATCACCACTGCCACAACTTGATTATAAATTCAAAACGGACAGTTGCGGAGTGGCATAAAGAATTGGTTGGCTGGGCCGCATCATTGTTGTTTATGACTTGTTACGTATTTGCAACGGTTCGCTTGAGTAACGCAACATTGTTTCAATTACAAACGAACGTTATTGTGTTTTGTAGACACATTTCCAATACAAAACTATCTACAATTGTATGCAAGTGAAACTGGGAGATTCCTTGACAACAAATTTTGAGTTTATTAAATGAAATAAAATTGTGCAGAATCTGCACGTAAATGTTGGCAGTGGCGAAATGGTCAGTGGCGCCACTGGTGGAGAGTTCCGTTGACAATCTCACCCGAGATCACTTTGCGTTATATTATGTACCAGAGGCGCCACTGGTTATTCCGGGGAGCATATATTGTGTGTTTAAACGTATTCATACTGCTAGCATTTACTCAATCAATATATTATTTTCCATTAATTTATTGTCCTCTGTGACATTGATCAGGGGAGACCGGGTTCAGCGGGGCTAGTTGTATACAGAGGCAAGTTGCTACAGAGGTGTTTTACGTAAACATATCACACTTACGGGGTCACCATCGATAGTAGTTGGTTGGAAGTCGACCAGCAGTCACATTGTCCAAAATCGTTAGTTAAGAAGACGAAATTAACGAGACGTGGAAACAAATTTGCCAGATTTGTTAGACACCTAAAACGTTTTTGGGTTTGTCCATATAATATCATCTCACGCAGCGACTTTTTACATTTCGTGAATGAAACTTGAAACATGTCTACTATACAGTATAAGGGGTGATGCCAAGTAGAAGTTAAATTGAAATTCAGGATTTGTTATCGTCCACGTGCGTTCAACTGCAAAAAAAATTGTGTTTGGGGCAAGTTGTTACAATTGTATTGGGTCAAATGAGTAATAGGTCTACTTATTTCACAGTCAGTTTATCTTTTATTTTTTTCTGGCCATCTAGCGGTAGTCGTCTGAAGAAGATTGCTGATAGCAGTCGAAACGTCACAGGAAGAAAAAGCGTAAACTGACCGTGAAATAAGTAAAAATATTACTAATTTGAACCATCCAGTCTGGTGAGCATCTTCACTCATTTGTTGGGGCAAGTTGTTATAATTGTAACAACGCTCGGGTGCACGTACAGGTGGCACGTACAGGTGGCACGTACAGGTGGCACGTACAGGTGGCTCAGCCAGCGATTTGTGTGTTGACAATGACTGAAAGAACAACATTTATTTGGCCACTACGTGTGACTGCTTTATTTCACAAGCCTAGCGTACTGTTTTATAACTAGCAATGTAAATGCTAGCAGCGTCAAACAAAATATAACAAAATATCAGAAGGGCGGGTTACACATACATGAAAAAAGTATTGGACTCTAAATAAGCCAATGGCTTCCTTAGCCACTTGCCACCTCGGTGTTTGGAATTGGATGAAAATCTGTTCAATCTCGTAATTGTTTTATGCGCAGCCCTATTTGAGAACTTTTTAAATATTGCACGATTCTTTTAAATGTGGATGTTCGTCCAATCTACACTGTTCCTTCACTAACGCTACTTCTTAAGTTTGAAAATATACATCTGTAAATATTTTATTAACCTTGAATGTCTTTAAGAATATATATTTCATCTTCTCTTAATCGCCTTGTCTCCAGCGTCGTTAAACCATACTCCTTTAGACGTTCATCATAACTAAGGTTTCTCAGTTCTGATATCAGCTTAGGTGCTCTCCGTTGCATTATTTCTAGCTCGTCTGTGTATTTCTTATGATATAACCTCCAAGGTTCTTACTTTAGTCATGTCGGACTACTTGAGTATGGATTGGAAGGATTGATGCTGATAGTAAGCATGTTACACACTTTGCAATGCAACGAAAAAAGAGTCCAATGTAGAGTGTGATAGGCCAAATTCATTGTATGTCATCCAGCCTTGCCCGTGTCAGCTGTGGCGCTTCTATTGTCCTGGATGTTGAATGCCTTTCCATGTCAGCATCCAGCCTTGTCCATGGGCTGATCTACGGGGTGCCGGGCTCCCCAATTTATTCCAACCAGATGTTTTTGTCACGTCCGTATTAGTTATCCAGCCACTGCGATCACACGTCAGCACCATAATTAAGTACTGGACAACTTTCCCTTGTGTGAAATCATCCAAACCTGCCCAGACAGCTGATTACATGCTTGCAAACCCGTGTGAGTGACAATCGCCTTAAATTGCAGGACATAATAAAGACAGTTATTCTCTTTGATAAACAAAATATTGCTCTGACATAGTGTCAGGGGCGTCCGCAGACATTTTTCCTGGTTGGGGGTAAAACATTTTCTGCCGCGTAATTTCGACGATGAATCTTTACACTTATCACAATGTCCATTTTCAGTTAGCAGTATTGGTATTATGTGTGCTTAATAAAGGCCTAAGTTGTACAAAACTCAAGACCCGGGGGGGGGGCAAGTGCCCCCTCCCCCTCCGGACGCCTATATAACCATATATCGACTTCAGTGAGGATATATACTTCCCTACCCCTAATCTCCACCGTTTCTACTAAATCTACTTCGTTTTCTTCTACACCCAGTACGCACAAATAGTTTGAAAATACCGTTACCTCTATATTCATGCAATATCAAACATTCCATTTTATCTTATGTACAAAGGAAGATCATTCGAAAATGCACCTGGTTTACAACAGTCGAACTGCACAAAGACTTATTTTCTTAACAACACATGCACAGAACAATCATTGCGGACCAGTCGACCACATTTTAATCATCACAGATTATTTGACTGTGCGAAGACAACATCAGACATCAGTCACCGCGGCTGCGTTATCGGTTGGTATCGAAGGTGACGGGAACAGCAGAATTGGCAGATCTAGCACGACACTCTGAAAATGGAAAAGGAGCGAATACATGTGTAGTTCGATGCAAATGAACAGGACGCAAAGTAACAAGAATAAAAATGCCATACATTTTTCTATATTAGGTTTAAACTTTTTCACACTAAAGTCAGGTAAAAATAAACCCATTAATTATTAAAATAAAATATACAACACAAGTTTCTTTTCACTTCTATTTTCAACAGACATACCTACGGTTAAAAAAAACTTCAATGTTTCAGGCATTGTGATAATACGACAAATGTATAGCATACTTATATAGAACTGCTGCTCCATTGATAAGTCAAAAGTCTCAGATAGCTAACTAAAAGCATAGTTTTTATTTATATTTTGTTTACTTGGGGATATTACAATAAATGCAATGAAAGGATAAGGCCACTTCTCCCATAACAGTTGAGGCGCGGTGTAAACTGTACCTGTTTTACAACCTTTAGTTTTTTATTGCCTCGAATGCAATCATCACTTTCGGCATAAATGTGTGGGCCGAACCGACATAAACAATAGAATTACCATATCTATGTGCTACAACGTTTCCTGAATTTGCAATAAATCGCAACCTTCTGTTCAAGTCACATTCATCAGCACCTAGAAGCCACGTTGCCAATGGTATTAATTATGTCAAAGTACTTTTCCAAGCGGCGTCTAAGCACACTATTTCATTCGGGTTTTCAATACGAAATGTATCAGTTGGATTGGTTTTCATGCGTAATATTGTACATAAAAACATCTGACAATAGTACCTCATCAGGGTATAGTTTTATTGGTTGAAGTATAAATTACTTGTTCAATTATTCTTTAAGAGTGTTTGCCGTGCGGACATGGATTGCTCAATGCAATAAGTTGTGGTGGCCATTTGCAATGACGCAGTGCATGATGGATTCGAATGTTTATGCTTCAGGTATAAATCTAGTGCACTTCGTGAAATCATTTGTTAAGCCCTGTCTTCGCCTCCGTCAAGAGCAGTGTGCCTCGTGAATTGCATAAAACACGACCTCTCTTTCCATAGTGTCTCGAACTGATGTTCTCGTGCGGTCGCCCACATTGATGCATAATATATGAGCATGTAAACGCCATATCAGATCTCAAGGCGAGCCTGGAATATACCCAGGGGGAGGTGTCAATACTGAAAATAAACCACCAGGAAGCGCATTAAATGCCAAGAAAAAACAAAAGAAAGCGGAAGTAGTTGGCGCCGACCTCCAGTCAATATCTAGTCAAGAAGATTACTTAGAGAACCAGCTACGAAGGAACAATCTACTAATAGATGGAATTCCAGAAACACTAAAAGAAACATGGCAGCAAACTGAGAACTTGGGCGACATCAACTGACTACGGCATTGGGATTAACAGCAGAAACGGTGTCGAAGATATAAATTGAGCGGGCCCATCGGATCCATACATCCATGTCCACCCCTGATTGGAGAAGGAAGACTAGGACTGTTGTTGTACGGTTTGCCAAATATAAAGACAGGGAATGCGTTCTCCGGCAGGCAAGATTGAAGAAACCGAGGGGAAGCTTATTCAATGAAGACTTTTCTGCCAAGGTGATGGAAAAGCGGAAGGCTCTACTACCGCGTGTGAAAGTGGCCAGAAGCGAGGGAAAGATCGCATACATATCGTTCGACAAACTTGTCATCAGGGATGCCCTGGTGTTGATGTAGACTGAAGTGCCTACATACGCGGACTGTCTATCAGACTTCTTCCTGGATTTCCTCTTAAATGAAGAACAATCACTATTACACCTAATGCAATTAACGATTTACGCATTTTCTTGTAGTCAAATGCATGTGCATGTTTTGCGCTTATACACGGCTTTGATAATGCATTTCTCTGTTAAGCATCTGGTAAATCTTATTATGTTGAACGATGTATGCGTAATTTTTAAATATAATATATATTTATCAATATGATCAATAATGAACGTTTCCTGCGAAACTTTGGTGGCATAGAGAAAAAATATCTTGATCACATTTAAAAAATGGATGTGAATGGTGAAGATGGTGAACTAGATATATTTCATCAGTCGCCTTATTTTGATGATAATGATTTAATTAATCACATCAAAAACAAGCAAGACAAATTTATAGTACTAAGTTTAAACTGTCCGAGTTTATATGTAAAAATAGATGAAATCATTTTTAAGCTAGAAATCCTTAGAAACAATGTCTTGTCTTGTCTACAAGAAACGTGGCTTAAGGATGATTCTGACCTATCTTTGTTACAAATAGATGGTTACACTTTGATATCCCAGGGCAAAATATACAGTGGCCATGCTGGCCTAGCAATATATCTAAGTAACATATACAGTTGCAAATCTTTAGATATTGTCAAACATATGGGAAGGACAATTTGTTGAAATAACATCAAACGCCGTCAATAAAAAATAATTCTTGGAAACATATTCCGACCTCCTAGAAATATCATTGAGAATTACCAAACCTTCGTACAAGAATTATCTTCTACATTAATTCGTCTTCACAATTAAAAAATTGAAGTAACAATAGCAGGAGATTACAATATTGAGTTACTGAAAATAAAAGAAAAAACATAATATGTGAATACTTTGATACTGTCACATTGTTTTTTCCCAAAAATTACTTTGCCAACAAGATTTTCAAAGAGTCATGGCACACTTATTGATAATTTCCTATATAAACTCTCAGAAGGATTTTTTTCAAATCATCAGCTGGTATTTTAATCAGCAGTATTTCAGATCACTTTCCCTATTTTGTTTGCCTTGACTACAATTAACATATTAATAACGTATCTAAATTTATATAAAAAATGATGATAATGAAATTATGATAATGACTGCCTAAACCAATTGAAAACAGAACTGATGAATTTAATTATTTACGATAAACTGAACAGGGAAAAGGATACTAATCCTAACAACAATTTGAACCTGCTTAATGAAATTATTACTACTGCTATGGATAATGTTTTACCAGTTAAAACTATTAAATATAACAATAACACAAACACAAAAAGTCACGTTGGATTACACAAGGCATCATCAAGTCAATAAAGTTTAGAGACAAATTGTACTAAAGAATTAAACAATAATATTATGTATATGTAACTCTCAAAACAAATCTTCACACATATAATGCAATTCTTAATAGAAACATTCGACTAACTTAGCAAATGTATTACCAATCCAGTTTTGAAAGAAATAAGTATGATATTAAAGAAACGTGGTGTATGATTAAAGAAATTATTCAGAAAACCCCCAAGAAAGAAAATGTTCCTGACTACTTTAAAGTTGATGGCAAAATAGTAATCGACAAAAATACTATTGCCGTTTTTTCACCAATATTGGCCCTATCCTTGCCTGTCAGATAACCAATACTGGAGATAACCTATCTTGAATTTTGTTTTTATAATGTTCACACATGAGAGTATAGGTCAAATAAAATACGTCTGAGTTTGAACACTGTCTCTGCCATCTTTCTGGTGTGCGCGGACTGCCAGTGTGCACGCTTCTGATTGGCTGCTGCTTAACCGACAGGAAACAATTACAACCGACTGCCCGACTGTGGTGGATACACTGACAACTCCGATCAGACTCAACCAGACTGACATAGACTGAGCCCGATAATCGGGCCCAGTTTTTCGATACTGTTTGAACATTTTTGACTACCCCCGACTGACACCAAATCACCCCGATTTCAATCGGAAGTGTGGATACATTAGCCGACTGGCATCGATCCGACCCGACTCAACCAGTGCCAGTGTATGCCGAGCTTAAAAGTTAAACGCGCACGTACCCTTTCTCTCCGATCGTGCAGACCATGCCGGCGTCAATGCACGTGCTACATGTCACGCATCGACCACCGAGATTCTGTCTGGGAAGGTCACCTTGATACGGCACTGACAGTCTGGTGTCCTCCATCAAGTAAACACACTCCGACGGCACTTCCTGTCCGTTAGCTGGAAACGCCAGAGAGTTACGAGCCTTTTATATTACTATATATTGTCTTAATACTTTGGTATGCCATGAATTATGTAATGCTATTGCCATACCATATAGAGTACATACAATATAGAGTACTTACCGTATACAGTACATACCATATACAGTATATATCATTATGTTGTTGTTGTTGTCTATCTTTTACAACAGCACTCAACGTATCGTGTAGTGGGATATTATAATTAAACTGAATATATTATACTGGTACTTACGACCCCAACTGTTTTGAACTACACATGCTTATTTGTGAATCAAACAGTATATTAAATGTATTATAAGCTAAATGTTGTTGTTTTGGTGTCAAAGTCACCATAATGATGTATTAAATTTGGGTGCGGTAAGAAGAGTGGCGACATACGAGAGAGAGAGAGAGAGAGAGAGAGAGAGAGAGAGAGAGAGAGAGAGAGAGAGAGAGAGAGCGAGAGAGAGAGAGAGAGCGAGAGAGAGAGAGAGAGAGAGAGAGAGAGAGAGAGAGAGAGAGAGCGAGAGAGAGAGAGAGAGAGAGAGAGAGAGAGAGAGAGAGAGGGAGAGAGAGAGAGAGAGAGAGAGAGAGAGAGAGAGAGCGAGTGAGAGAGAGAGAGAGAGAGAGAGAGAGAGAGAGAGAGAGAGAGAGAGAGAAGCCACGCTCGTGATTGACATTGACCCGCAAGATGTTTACCATTACCATTACCATACCAGTCTTCGTATACGAGCCGCCGGTGGTATTTAAGGTATTTATTCTTATGTAGGTGTTTACATTTACAGTACATTCTAAACGTTCGTAGTATTATCATCCCGCTGTCATCAATGTACTTTAATTTGTATATGTTAGTTATGGCATAGATGGAACGTGCCCCGGATTCGATAGAGATTTTACTGTTTCCTTTTCTTAAATGTTTTCTGGCAATAGTTGAATATCACAGCAGCATGCACGAAAGTTAAGGAACTATTAACTATCCACTTTTAGCTAGCATTCATGCCATTGATAAGTTTAAACAACTGGCTCACTTTCTTTCCTTCCCAGAGGCACACAAAAGCCCGTTTACTTACGTGGAACTTCCACCATTAATACTGGGAACGTGACACTCAATCCGTTGACAATCGTGCAAAGACACGCGCACAGGACCACAGCGAACAGGATAATCCTCATCCTACACGTGTCTTCGTAGTTACCGGAATGTTGCTAGGTGCCGTTTTAAAATGAGACATTCGTCTTGCGTTGCGGGATTTATAACCGATGTTTTACGAGCTGATACAGTCGTAGTTTCCACCTGCGTCGGCTTGATATCCTAATATATTGGTGATTAATCAACATACCATTGACAGAAAGCGGTCATTGTTGACTTGCAGACACAATAGAACGACGTCAAAGCCGAAGTCGCCACGTTGGACCAATGACGTCCAACTGCATGTTAGCCGTAAGGAAAGCTAATATTCTGGTGCCGAAGCAAATGGAACATTGACTATAATTATATGTTTTGTTGTGCGTGCTGCGTGGGTTGGTGGGAGCGTGTGTGCGTGCGTGTGCGTGTGAAATGACAGTTACGTATATAATGATAGTTACGTATATAATGAATCCAATCGTAACGGTTCCGTTCTATATATGATATAACAGCTTATAAAATCGCTGCATATTAAATACAGCAATGGCTGACAGGCAGAAGGCAGAGCCACGAGTAATGACATGGCGACGTGTTTTATTGGAAAACAGTCATGAATGGAATATCACAGTGATATTAGTAGGACACACATAAATTCTTAATGTGCACAAACAATATAAAGGCGATATGTAAGCAGATTCTGAAATTTGCGGACAACCTGATATCAATTAGAGCAAACTGTTTTGCACACTCCATAGGGGACATAACAATCTGTGCCATAAAGAAGTTTGTGATTCTATCTATTTGTGGGTTCCCTCATATCTCCGTGAGTTTCGCGTCAATGGGGCTGATATTTTGTCGGAGTGTCAGTTGGCCCATTTGGATGGCCCAATTCTGCAGCGTACATTGGGGCTGCAAGAAGATCGTAGTGCTGACAGTCTACAACGACACTGAATATGACATGACATTGCAATTACCTCTCAAGAAACATTCGTATTCGTTTCGGAATGAATACGAGAACCCAAACCCCACCCCGCACCACTCACTCACCAAGCTGATCACGTAACACAACCTTGGCCTAATAGAAACCCATTCTCGGCGTCGTCCGTGTCAAACTTTCCCCACATTAAGAAACACACGCAACGATCGAACGTTCCGATCGATAGTTATATCTTTCTACGTATTGTTAAAGTGGTGTCTTTCCACATAACCTACACCTGTGACCGTTTCGAATGTATGCAAATCGTTTAGTAAATTTTTCATTGTCGTACGTTATTACATTACCCGGGATATAATCGATGTTAATCTTTGATAGTAGAACTCCATCACACGACCTCCTCCAGTGGTAATTAAATGTCACCAAAGTTCCCAGTCTCTGAATAGTGCTATTAATTTTAACAGTATTTTCATATTTTCTATTGTTAAGTGGCGAATACGCCGAATATCGATACGATGTTCCATCAAATGCACGTGGTGTGTGTTTCTGTTGACGTTATGACACTACGAATTTTCACCATTGTGTAGAACAAAGATCGTCAGTTAAAATGAACAATTACATATCGAAAAGATTCGCGTGATTATTTTGTCGCGCGCCGAAACAATCGCGTATCTATTCCAACGCATGCTCAATCGCTTTCGAAGTTTGTATTCTGACTCTAGCATTGTGATTTCTCTTTAATATTAGTAAGCTTTATTGTCGGAACGATTTATTCTTTGCCGACACAGTAATTCATTAAATAGTTGCTTTCTCGTCGTTGTTGTGGATACATAATTGCTCCGACTCTCTAATGTAACGTACACAATTACGTGTCGTACTTTCTCGTCGTTGTTGTGGATATATCATTGCTCCGACTCTCTAATGTAACGTACACAATTACGTGTCGTACTTTCTCGTCGTTGTTGTGGATATATCATTGCTCTGACTCTCTAATGTAACGTACACAATTACGTGTCGTACTTTCTCGTCGTTGTTGTGGATACATCATTGCTCCGACTCTCTAATGTAACGTACACAATTACGTGTCGTATTTTCTCGTCGTTGTTGTGTATATATCATTGCTCCGACTCTCGAATGTAACGTACACAATTACATGTCGTACTTTCTCGTCGTTGTTGTGGATACATCATTGCTCCGACTCTCTAATGTAACGTACACAATTACGTGTCGTACTTTCTCGTCGTTGTTGTGGATATATCATTGCCCCGACTCTCTAATGTAAAGTACACAATTACGTGTCGTACTTTCTCGTCGTTGTTGTGGATACATCATTGCTCCGACTCTCTAATGTAACGTACACAATTACGTGTCGTACTTTCTCGTCGATGTTGTGGATACATAATTACTCCGACTCTCTAATGTAACGTACACAATTACGTGTCGTACTTTTTCGTCGTTGTTGTGGATACATAATTACTCTGACTCTCTAATGTAACGTACACAATAACGTGTCGCACTTTCTCGTCGTTGTTGTGGATACATAATTACTCCGACTCTCTAATGTAACGTACACAATTACGTGTCGCACTTTCTCGTCGTTGTTGTGGAGACATAATTACTCCGACTCTCTAATGTAACGTACACAATTACGTGTCGCACTTTCTCGTCGTTGTTGTTGATACATAATTACTCCGACTCTCTAATGTAACGTACACAATTACGTGTCGTACTTTCTCGTCGTTGTTGTGGATATATCATTGCTCCGACTCTCTAATGTAACATACACAATTACGTGTCGTACTTTCTCGTCGTTGTTGTAGATACATAATCACTCCGACTCTCTAATGTAATGTACACAATTACGTGTCGTACTATCGTCGGCAATTGCTCGTGACTTCACCGTTATATTAGTATTATGTTATGCACCAGAGGCGCCACAGGTTATATCGAGTAACCTCTATTGCATTGACGTAGCAATCGATACGCACAATACCGCTGATGAGCATGTTGAAGCCTAGTGCTTGGACCACGCGTTCTGAATAATCTACGTAGTTATATGTGATATGCAAAATGTATACGAGCACATATGTGATGTAGAACTATTTATGCTTTATAAAACAGAGGTGCCAAGTAACACTGTACAAAAAGCGGTTTATGCATCCTTATGATATACTACAAGAAATCGTCACAATCTCTCAAACGTGGTGTCTTAATCCATGTTTCGCTCATTTCAACTTTGCTACATAGATGTTATATAAATTAAAAGCATAGATATGCAAATCAGAGATTAGAAATTAGAGGGACCGCGGATGCAGGGAGCAGACTTGTTCAGGTGGTCGCTGATAACTTTGACGCAAACATTTAATTGCAGAACGAACTCCTATCAACACATTCTCTTGCAGTACTGCTTACTGTAAAATATATGTTTGATTCACATTAGACACAAACCACCATCAGGCGTCTGACTCGTGACGAAATGAAGACACCTGTGGCTCAAGACATTGTACATCCCAGGTACAAAGGACCTAAGAAACCTGAAATGCCCGTTCAGGAAGCCAAGTGTGCAGTGATACCTCCCCACGTGTTGGCTCACCAGGCTGGCTGTGCAACTTGTAAGAACGCGAGAGTCTGATTTTGAATTTCTGAAGCGTGTTAATTCTGAGAAGAATGTACGGAGTTTGCTGGCTTCAATGCCCATCTCTACAGAGAAGACGGACAATGGGTCCAGCCTGCAACGAGGGCCACTCATAGACATCGATCCTGCTGATCCCGAAACAATGCTGACAGCAATGGAGGAGGGAAAACGTTTGACACAACAAGGTGTACAGACCGTTACGATCTTCACCAGCAGCTCTATCGAGTGACCGTTAATGTGACGTGGGTTTATGCCGAGCGATTCTCACAATTCGTACCACGGTTGGGCGGCATGCACATGCTGATAAGTTTCGTTTCATTGGTTGTATAGGAAAACTAATGGCTGACAGCGGTCTCGAGGATGTGAAGAAATCTGCCTTTGGCAGTGTCGCCCATATACTTGGTGGGAAAAAGTTTCTACAGAATTTTAGGGCCCTGCGACTTATGACTGAGGAGGTTCTTCGCTTAGATTTGGCGCAAACAAAGACCCAGGAAGAATTAATGAACACTCTTGAATTCAAGCAAAGAGCTCGCCCACAAAGCTATGAGTTGAGACCCTAGTGAAGCCGATGTTCATCATGATGTTGTTCGTCCGGGCTGAATGCGAAGGTGACTGGCCGTGTATCTTTGGGCTGTGACAGATATTCTCCAATGCTTCTTCGCCGCCGGACACCAAAACTACGCTAGATATGGGCTGTACTACCTTCGTTCGATGGAGGTGCTTAACGGCGACATTCTTGAAAGGTTCATGAAGGGAGAAATGTTTATGGAACAGCATCTGGTCGGATATGTACATAGAGTCAACTAGAATCCTTGGAATTATGACGAAACCATCTGCACTGAAGAAATGGGCCTACAGTATGCAAACGTGAAGTCAGATTGTCCGTGACCTTACATATATGTCGGAGGGTAATACGATAACAAAGATTTTAACAAGATTTAACAAGATTTGCCATCCAGGCCAAAGGCCCAGATGGCAAGTGGACAAGGAAGCCATTGGCTTATCGAGAGTCCAACAATGTTCATCTACTTATAACCCGCCCTCCTGAGATATGTGTCAACCTTGTTTTTAAACATATTCACGCTGCTAGCAGTTACACAATCTGTAGACAATTTGTTCCATTCATTTATTGTCCTCTGTGAGAACGAGTGCTTCCTGATGTCCAATCTACATTGATCCTTTACTAATTTTACCTCATGTCCTCTAGTTCTGCTATCCTTCTTGAGTGAGAAAAACATATTTCTATCAATATTTTCATACCCATTCAATATCTTAAAAACTTCAATCTGATCTCCTCTTAACCTCCTTGTCTCTAGAGTTGTTAAACCACATTCTTTCAGGCGTTCTTCATAACTAAGGTCTCTCAGTTCTGGAATCATTTTAGTTGCTCTCCTTTGTATGCGTTCAAGCGTATCTATATCCTTCTTACGATATGGTCTCCATGCTTGTATACAGTATTCTAAATGAGGTCTAACTATTGCTTTATAAAGAGGTATAATTAACTGTTTTCCCTTGTATGTTATGTTTCTTCTAATCAATCCAAGAATTTGATTACCCTTTGAAGCTGCAATACCACACTACTCTGAAACTTTCATATCAGCGCTTATTGTAACTCCTAAGTCATTTTCTTTTACAGTAGTACCCAGAACAGTATCTCCCATTTTATAGTTTACATTCAAGTTCCCATGTCCTGTATGTAGGCATTTACATTTCCCAAAATTGAACAACATCTGCCATTTCTCAGACCATTTCACTAATCTGTCTAGATCGTTTTGTAAATGTTGTTTATCACCATCAGTATTAACCTTTCTAAACAGTTTTGTTTCATCTGCAAATTTCAGTACGTTACTTGTTATACTGTCGTCCAAGTCATTGATATAAATTAAGAATAATATAGGTCCTAATACTGATCCTTGAGGTACCCCACTCAAAACCGATTTCCAATTTGAAACTTCTCCATCTACTACAACTCGTTGTCTTCTGTCAGTCAGCCATTGTTCTATCCAGTCAGTTATGCTATCCCTGATACCATGGGCTTTTAATTTAAGTAGTAATCTTTGATGTGGCACTTTGTCAAAAGCTTTCTGAAAATCTAAGTAGATAATATCTACTGGCGATCCCACGTCTATCCACTTAGTGATTTCTTCCAAAAAACATAACATATTTGTTAAGCATGACCTCGCTTTAAGGATTCCATGTTGAGATGAATTTAATAATTTATGCTTAACGAGGAAGTCCACCATATGGTCTTTAATTAACCTTTCTAATAATTTACAAATCACTGACGTTAAACTCACTGGTCTGTAATTATCTGACTTATTTCTCGATCCCTTTTTAAATAATGGTATGATGTTTGCTTCTTTCCATTCAAACGGAACAACTCCCTCTTTTAATGACAAGTTGAATACTCTTGCAAGTGGTATACTGATTTGTTCTACTGTTTTCATTAGTAATTTTGGAGGAATCCCATCCACTCCCGGTGATTTGTTATCCTTCATTGCCTTTATTTTCTTAGCTACCAATTCTGGAGTTACAACTAACGGACCTATATAGTCAGATTTAGCCCCCTGAAATTTAGCATCAGCAACTGGTAATGAACTAATATCTTCTTTGGTAAACACTGAACTGAAGTAACCATTTAGGTCTTCCGCCATTAAAAACCCCTGTGATATTATATTTCCAGCACTGTCTTCTAGAGGTCCAACCTTGTCTTGTACGTTTTGTTTACTCCTGACATATGCATAAAAACTCTTGCTGTCATGTTTTATGTTACATGCTAGTTTTTGCTCATAGCTTCTTTTAGATTGTCTGATTTCAGTTGTAGCTGCATTAAGTGCCTCTTTGTATTTTGCGTAGTCTTCTTCATTTCTGGTACGCCTATAAACCCTCCACATAGTTTGTTTTAGCATTATTTTTCTAATAGCCTCTTTTGACAAGTGTTTCTTTCTACACCGTTTTCCTTGTTTTTGGAAGGGAACAAATTTATCGATGATACTCTCAATTTCATATTTTAGAATATTCCAACATTCAATTGCGGTCTTATTCATCAGCATGTTATTCCAATCTAGCTTTGCTAAGTATTTTCTCATATCTTTGTAGTTACCTTTGTGGAAGTTTATCTTGTACGTTTTCTTATTTTTACTTTCTGATTTTACATTGATGTCAAAATGTATTTGATTATGGTCACTATTACCCAATGGTTCAAATATTTTTACATTGTCCACTAATTCTTTTTGTGATGACAAAACTATATCTAATACATTTTCTCCCCTGGTTGGTTCTAGTACGTGCTGAGTAAGAAAGCTATCCTGGATTAAAAATAGAAATTGTTGGTCCTCAATCCCTGTGCTCTCTAGAGAATTCCATTGTATGTGTCCATGGTTAAAATCTCCCATTATGATACATTCCCCTTTACAAACTTCCTTTATAGCGTTTTTAATTTTTGTGTTGTCCTCTTCGTTTATGTTTGGACTTCGGTAAACTAATCCAATAGTTAATTTTGAATTTCCTGAAACAATTTTGCACCAAACAGCTTCATCGCAATCTGCTTCCCTTTCTAGTTTTATTTCATAAGCCTGAATAGATTCTTTAACATATAAAATAACTCCCCTGCCCCTTCTTCCTATTCGATCTTTCCTAAACATTACGTATCATGTCAGTCCTAATTCAGCATCTGTTATGTCTATGTTGGCCCATGATTCAGTTATACCAATTATGTGAGGGTCAATATCTTCTACCATAATGTTTAATTCGTTTTTCTTATTTACTATGCTCCTTGCATTTAAACATACGCATCTATAACCTTTTTCAGAGATGTTTTTCGGATGATTTGATATTGGTTTATGCGCTAGATGACTACCCACAAGGAATAGAAGCCATCTCTTTGCACAAAACGTACGACGCGCTCATTCAGACGGCAATATAGAAGATGGCTGTCAGGTCGGAACCACCAACTTTTGATCCAACAAAGTACGGCTGGTCACGCGATGTAGCATCGATGTCACTAATTCCGATTATGCTGCCGCTTAATGTCGACCTTGCACCATCTGAAGTCTTAGAGATGATTCGCTGTGGATGTTCTTCGGACAAGCAGTGTAACACAGCATAATATCTGTGTACAGCAGCCAAATTACCATGCACAGTTTTATGTGCTTGTTGGGGAGAAACGGGCTGCAGGAATGAACAAACACAGGCAACTGCAGCATTTGCCGGTGACGAAGACTGTGATGATAATGAGTGAGGTAAAGTGGTCAGAGTGAATTTGCATATTCATGCGAAAAATTTGCATATTATAATTTGTTCAATGACGTAATAATAACAAGAGACAATGAAAACATTCGTTTGGACACCTTATTTTGATTGTTTGGATGTTTACAATTCGAGATATTCAGGAAAGTAATATATATTTTAATGGCGATGACTAATTTGCATATTAATGGGTTTATACAAAAACGCTCAAGGCTGCCGGGGGATCCGTCGGATTATCGACTTGGAAGGTTTGAGTGTCACAAAAATGCATAAAAACATCGTGCATACCCCAATGCACGCTCGCCAACGCCCGGACTAATTCATTCATACTGTTGTGGAATAGATGACAACGAATATAAAAGATTAGTTAATGCCTCTTGTTCATGGGCTTGCCCTGAATGCAATCACTTTAACGTGTCTAACGCTTTCTTCAGCAACACAAACATTTTAACATCAAATCAATTTGGTAATCTAAATGACTCAGACCAAAGTAGTGAACATTTTGAACTCCTTCCCTCACATACCCCTCCAACTTCTACAGTAAAATCAGAAAAAAAAAGCAGAAACCATGGAAAAAACTCAAAATAATGATAACACACTGTAGCAAGGCACTACAAAGAAAATATGGTGGAAGAGTATTTGTTGTTGTAAGAGATGGCATTGTAGCATCATCACAACCTAATCTCTCTTCTGATGCTGAAATGATTAAACTCCAATTCACCAACAACAATGAAGCTCGAGCAAACTTGCTGTGTTAATACGCTTCCAATATTCTGCTTGGAAGTGATTTCATCTGTCCCTGCATACAATGGTCAAACAACTCTCTGAGAACACCCCACAGAGTGGAGAGGGCATAAATAACACGATGAATAACACGATGAATAACACGATGATAGACATACCAAACGATCATTCTCTAATGCAACACGGTCAAGAACAAACACGTGGAAATAACATTATGAATATCCGCTTTTAAAAAATAGCATAAAGACAGATCTTTCTAAATTGGCAACTGAATTCCAAAAGCTAGATCCAAGAACATCCTCAGTAGTGTTGGCCTGGAACATGTTTAGGGATGCATTACTTGCATCCATAGACAGACACATTCCACACAAAAACGGTTGTCTGGCAGAGCGCAATTTTCAGGGAACAACAAAAAGGAAAATGAGGAAACGGAGGCGGCTGTATGACCGAGCTAGACAAACTAAAAAACAAGAAGACTTGACAAAGCATAGGGAGGTCAGAAACCAAACAAAGCAATCACTAGTAGATGCCCACGACTACGTTAAGAACTTAATAGACACTACAGTTAACGAACATGACATGGACTATGCAGTCGACACCTACAACGCAGGTCTGACTGCTATCATAGACAAACATGCACCGATCAAGACAAGGACCGTGATCGTACGACCTCACACGCCGTGGCGTGGTACAACGACGACATACGATCACAGAAGTGTCTAAGACGACAGCTAGAACGCAAGTGACGGAAGTCTGGCATGGAGAGTGATAGATTGGCTTACCGCCATCAGCGGCAACTTGTCACATCGATTATACACACTGCAAAACTGGAATACCACACGACACAAATCACCTATGCATCTGGTGACCAGAGGCAACTATTTAAGAATGTTGTGAAGGTGCTACATATTGATAACGATACACTGTTTCCGCCGTGCGAATCATTCGACACGCTTGCAACGATTTTCACCGACTTTTTCTGCGAAAAGATCTCGACAATTCGCCCCGGACTTACTCATAACGCCAACCATGTTGATGGCACCGTTGGAAAAGCGCTGCCTGTATGTCAGTTATCTGTTTTTGAGCCAGCCACTCAGGTTGAAATCAGCAACCTGCTACAATCATCGCCGGTGAAATCGTGTGAATTTGATCCCTTTCCGACATGGCTTCTCAGAGACAATGCGCATGAGGTGGTTCCTTTGCTCACGGCTGGCATAAGCCTTTCTCTGAGATCTGGCATAGTACCAGCTCGTTTGAAGAAAGGGCACGTCAGGCCACGTTTGAAAAAACCAGGCCTGGACAAATCGGTTCTGAATAACTATAGACCTGTGTCGAATCTGCCCTATTTATCTCAAATAATGGAACGTTTTGTAGCAGCGAGACTGTCGACTCACATGTCAGAGCACAATCTCAGCGAGCCCTATCAGAGTGCACACAAACCTAATCACAGCGTTGAGACGGCTTTATTATGCGTGCAGAACGACATCTTGAAAGCAATGGATAATCAAACAGTCACTATTCTGGTGCTGTTTGACCTATCAGCTGCATTTGACACTGTCGACCACAAAGTACTGTTGCGTAGGCTGTCACAGGATGTGGGTGTGGCCCATCATGCAATAAGATGGTTCATACATGGGTGACTCAGTCCGTTCACATATATGATGCATCATCGCCTGTCCATCCCCTTACACATGGTGTCCCCCAAGGCCCGGTGCTCGGCCCCAGCTGTTTTCTATATACACAGCGCCTGGTGCCAAGATCATCAGCAAGTACAATCTGATGTTCCACCTCTATGTAGTTGACACCCAACTTTACCTCTCAGTGAAACCTCTCCAGACGGACGGCGCCGCGGCTGTCGAGTGTATTGAGGGTGTGTGTTGCAGAAACCAGGGACTGGGTGAGCTCCAATATCCTGAAACTGAATGATGATAAAACGGAGGTCATTATCTTCGGTTCTGCGCAGCAGCTAAAAAAAATCGAGCTACATGCAATACACATCGGCAATAGTTTGATCACGGTGTCTCATAATGTGCGGAATCTTGGTGTACAGTTCGACGAGACCAAGACAATGGAATCGCATATTACGGCGGTTTGCAACTCTGCTATCTACCATCTACGCAATATTGCAAAGATTAAGCGCTACCTAACCCCTGTTGCAACAGAGCAAATTGCGCACGCATTTGTGACAAGCAGACTCGACGTTGGCAAGGCGTTGCTGTACCGACTCCCATTCAAACAAATCCAAAGACTCCAAAGAGTATATAATTAGGCGGCCCGCCTCGTGGTTGGTGCCACGAAGTTCTGCCGAGGGACACTGAGAGAGCTACACTGGCTGCCGATAGCAGTGAGAGTTGAATTCAAGATACTACTCCTCGTACACAGAGCACTCAATGGACGTGCACCGGACTACGTCGTCAACTATGTCAGCCGACGTCTGCCACCTAGATCGTTGCGCTCGAGTGAACTTAATCTGCTTTGTGTCCCGCTAGCTAAACGGATTTGGGGAGACCGATCCTTCGACATCGCAGCCCCGACATTATGGAACCTGTTGCCACAACATCTGACATTAACAGGGCTTTCAGAAGTTGTTTATAAAGCGCTTTTAAAGACACATTTAAAAATAAAATATTTGAACGGCACCATGAATAAAGACTGTTGGAGTGGCGCCTTATAAATTTGACGATTGATTAATTGATTGATTGATAGACATAACCACGTCAGTCAATTTATTAGTTCATTATCTCAACAAGAAATATGTTTATTTATTTCCGTTTTTTCTTTCTAATTCTCACTGACCGGTGCTGTCCATTGGTGTCCACGGGGTGATACACAGGATGGTTCTTCCCGTTATCCGTGTAGACCTGGTGTCAGTGCTATGTTACTGGCATTTCAAGATCGTGAGTTGGAGGCGATTGCTTGATACTCCCTTTACAGTTGATCAAAGCTAAACTGGGAGGTTATATTGTGAGTTTAGAGATAGAGATCATCATCTCTGTGAGGCGCAATAAGTACACGACAATTTATTTATATTTCCCTGTGTGTGATCTTTCTTACTTCCCCTGACATAGACACCAGATAGAAGGGATCAACAGTTTTATTCTCTTCCGAACGACACAGCCAAAATGTGGTGAACGAAAGTTTCGAAACAGTAGCAGGTGTATTCGAACCCTGGCCCCTCGACCGAAAGTCCGTCGCTGTACCTTAGAACCATCGCCCCCACCACGCATGCACTTCGACGCCACCGGGCGGGTTCGGCACGCGGACGACATGCTGCTTCGGATGTGGCGCGATGACTTTGTGGAGTTTCCGCCCCAACCGCTAAAGGGGGGCGGTGGTCTAATGGTTAGAGTACCTGACAGTCGATCGAGAGGACAGTGGTTCGATTCCACCTGCCGCTGTTTCGAAGCTCTTCTATTCTTAGATACGCTAGAGCGCGTTGGTCCACCAGGTGTCTGTGCCTGGAGAAATAAAAGATCACACGCAGGGAAATGTAAAAAAAAACTGGTAGCGGACTCAACTCTAGAGAAGGAAAACTCTGAAAATAAGCAACTCCTATGTTAGCCGTAGACATGGTTGTTTGGGGCTAGATGTCGTACGTCATAAGCCATATACAACTACGAGGGTTGTTGAATGCACAGAGTGTGTAGATAGCTACAGCGGATGTCGGGTATCACACACATCACACACTGTGATAATTGAATGCTATACGCTCGATTAGACGTATATGGGCCTATTTGCATTACGCAGAATGGTCATGCACAAGGGTATTTTGAGGGATGAAATCATATAGCTGTGGAGGCATAGTGCGTACGACAATTACAAGAGGTTCACGGTTACTCGAAAACAAAATGTTCTTGAACTCTTCTAAAATCCATGTTCGCAATGTTTGGTATGTTTATTGTAAAACAAAATTCATTAGGCCTATTGCAGTAAGTCTAATGAACAACAGTTTATTTTTTCATTGAAAAGTGTGTGTGCGTGCGGGCGTGCGTGCGTGCGTGCTTGTGTGTGTGTGTGTGTGTGTGTGTGTGCTTGTGCTTGTGCGTGCGTGCGTGCGTGCGTGCGTGCGTGCGTGTGTGTGTGTGTGTGTGTGTGTGTGTGTGTGTGTGTGTGTGTGTGTGTGTGTGTGTGTGTGTGTGTGTGTGTGTGTGTGTGTGTGTGTGTGGTGTCCGTGTGCGT
Organism: Lamellibrachia columna; assembly: GCA_963662155.1. Taxonomy (NCBI): domain Eukaryota; kingdom Metazoa; phylum Annelida; class Polychaeta; order Sabellida; family Siboglinidae; genus Lamellibrachia; species Lamellibrachia columna. The sequence goes on along the minus strand of OY759274.1, from coordinate 25,496,012 downwards.
GTCCATGTGAGCCTGTGTGTATGTGCGTGCGTGCGTGCGTGCGTGTGTGTGTGTGTGTGTGTCCTTGTGCGTGTCCATGTGAGCCTGTGTGTATGTGCGTGCGTGCGTGCGTGTGTGTGTGTGTGTGCTTCTGCGCGCGTGTGTGCGTGTGTCCGTGTGCGTGTCCGTATAAGCATGTGTGTCTGCGCGTGGTGTGTGTTTATTTGTTTGTGTGTGTGTGTGTGTGTATGTGTGTATGTTTGTGTGTGTGTGTGTGTGTGTGTGTGTGTGTGTGTGTGTGTGTGTGTGTGTGTGTGTGTGTGTGTGTGTGTGTGTGTGTGTGTGTGTGTGTGTGTGTGTGTGTGTGTGTGTGTGTGTGTGTGTGTGTGTGTGTGTGTGTGTGTGTGTGTGTGTGTGTGTGTGTGTGTGTGTGTGTGTGTGTGTGTGTGTGTGTGTGTGTGTGACCATGTGAGCCAGTGTATTTGTGCTTGCGCGTGTGTTCGTTTGTGCGTTTTTGTGGAACTCCCTTTGTAGAAAGGTTAATACACAGTCATTAGCCTTTTCTTCTGACATGGTTTGATGCAAACAGTAGTCAATGTATAAATAGAAAGAAGGGAAACGTATCTCCCTTTATGACTCTTGCTTCGATCTCAAACAATTATTTGTCTCCCTCTTGTAAAATAATTATTGTAATAATAAAAAGGTTTTCATATATGTTATGGTTGTATTAATCTTGTGGGACATGCCATATTCTGCTAGGATCGTTTCCTTCTTTCGTCTTTGCATGATGACTAAACTGACTGTAATAATTACTTAGCCAGCCAAACTGAATGAACAAGTTGACTTCTAGTCATAGGGACCAAGTTTTACGGTTTACCCGTTAGTCTTGAAGATATTCTCACATTTATTGGTCTTACGGGCGGACGTAGGAAACATTCATTACGGTTGTGTTCGTTTTGAGCCAGGCTTTTTGTATTACAGTATACTGTTACATCCCGCGTTTGTTAAATGGTTAGCGAATAACATATAATTAGTTTAAACATACCCGAAGGGCGACTGTCAGGATTATTTAGCTGCGCGTACGCAATCAACTGCACCAGATTCATCCAATACATCCCAGTTTGCAGAGAGAGTTCATTTTGAATGCATGCGCGGCAAACCAACTGGCATAGATAATCATACGGGTTCGTTTGCGATCTTACGAATTTATATTGCCAGTCTTACAGGTGTTCACCAATCATGGTTGACACCAATGCATGTTGTGCGTATTACTTTCTCCAAACAAACTCATTCCTTTGTAATGTATCTTTATCAGTGCGATCATATTTTTAAAGGTGTGAAATAAATTATGTCTCATAGCAATTATTTGCAAATCCTTTCATTTTTTATCACTAAAAATACCGCTAATATGTACGTAATGCATAGTTGTCAATGTATAGATTCTCCCCACTTTGAAGAGTAGAAAATGCTGTCCCAGTGGAATTGTTTATGTAGCTAGAGGTGCTGTCCCTGGTTGTTGTTGTTGAGTAACTCGGTGTCCCCCTTTTGCGCGTCTGCATCCGCCCATCATATAAGCTATGGACACGTTCTATATCGGTTTCATACATCCGTTCTATATTGGTGTAAGGTTGTCAACTGCTGCTAACCGTAAACAGGTGTCAGCAGGTTTGATGACTAATTTATTCCTGTAATGTGACGATTGTGGCTATTTTAACTGCAGTTTTTGTACAGTGGCAAATCGATTGTCCAACTGTCGACTGCCAACCCAACATTTAGAAGGTAGTTAAGTTGGCGCAGATGGAACGTATGAGCGCCACGTCTAATAAAACTGGGACGTCCACTATAAATCCCCCATCTAAAGGAGAATTTATCATTCGTGGGGTAACATCTTGAGCGATTCTCTGACATTTGCGAAGACCAGACTAAGATGAAAGTTGTGTTGTTCGCCGTGGTAGCAAGCCTGTGCTTGTGGATGGAAGTGGCTGGCTTTGATAAACACTTTGACGCTGATTCCGTGAATATCAACAGCCCTGAAATTGACCCGCTGTGTAAGTATTGGTTTCGCAAGATATACGGATATCATAATGTATTTCGTTTTGCAGTTTGTACGTTTTTCAATGTTCGATGGCATCAAGATAACACGAGCTGCTGGTGGGAGCCGTGAGCTATGTAGCTAGGGCACCCGACTGTCGATCGAGAAGGAGGTGGTTGGATTCCAGCTACTGTTTTTTCAAGCTTGGGCAATTTTGATTTTGTCATCCGCCATTTTGTTCAGCGAAGTTGACAGTCCGATTCCAGTCAAGGCATCTCAGATCATGAAATTATCCTGATTAACTCGAATATTACACCAGAATTCACCAAAACAACATATTCGTATTAGCCATTGGTTTCCTTGTCCACTTGCCGTCTTTTTTGCTTTGGGTGGCAATCTTGCAAAACTTAGTAAAATGTTATTATTGTAAACTCATGTTGACTTATGTTACATCTGGTTTCAGCGGGTCGTATGCTGCCACCAAGCGTCACGTACGAGTGTGTGTACAAGTTGGAAGGAGGCAAGCTGAAGGTGGCCCTCGGCAAGAAACCGAAGCGCCAGATCATCAAGCGCCGTTGTGTCCAATGCTTCAAATGCACGCTGTCAGGCATGGACTGCTCGATCGGAGAAAAGACGTCAGGGAATGACGGGTAGGTGTTTTTTCGAATGATGGTATGTCTATTATTGATATTAGCAAAAATGTCATTCCTGCGGGCGGGATAACTTGGTAGATCGTACGTGACTGTAAACTGTCACGATGTACAACATTACCAAAAGAAATGGCTTCTTGAGACTGTGACGTAATACTAGCAGTTGTCGGACATTCGAAGAAAAGACGCATGACGTTGTCAGCAAGTGTACGTAATTGTTCACATAGCATTGTTGACTAATGTACGTGATAACTACAAAGGGTAATTCGATTGTTCGTAGAAAATGTAACAGCGGGGTGAATTTCGGAAAAAAAATTAATTGAGACGATCGGACCGTGGGGTCGTAGATGAAACCCTGAACGTTTGGCGCCCGAGATGCAAAGCGTCAAGGAGGAGTATAACATGCAGACATACATAATAATATTAATAATTATAATAACAATAATACATAAAATACTTCTACCACGTTAAAATCCTCGGGAGACCCAACCTCAGCAGCCCACCAAAGCAAAATGGGTTAAACAGATCATAATTGATAAATAGTTCCAGTTATAAACAGTTGGATTGGTACGATGGGCAGCTATGGAGGATAAACAAGTTTAAACAGGTGGGTTTTAATTTATGGCGAAATGTTGTTATATTTCCTACAGACTTAGCACTAGCAGGGAGTGAGTTCCACAGAGTCGGTGCAGCAACTGCAAAAACCCTAATTCCGACACTTGTCTTAACACTGGTAACAAAACATAGATTTATAATTAGATGATCGAAGCTGTCGGGGCTATCTTGCAGGAGTGAGCAGTGAATGTAAATATGCTGGTTGCTACGATGAAAGTGCTTGATAGGTAATTGTACATATCGTAAAAACAATGCGATATTGGACAGGGAGCCAATGCAATGCTGTAAGAAGTGGCACTGAGTGAGAGAAACGAGAAGTCCGGGTAATTATCCTTGCTAAACAATTCTGCACACGTTGAAGTTTCAATATGTCCTGGAAAGCAATATTATGATAAAGGGAAGTACAATAGTCAAGTCTACTGCTAACAAGAGCAGTTGCAATATTCTTGGCGAGAGCAAAATACATCTACCGGCGAATACGACGAAGGTCACGAATGTGATAAAAGCAGCAACGACAAGTTTATGAAATAATTACGATGTCTGTGATTATGAAGTGGAACGACAGGAAGCCCGTCAAGCGAAAAGAAGAAGGAGGAATAAAAAAGAGACCGCCTCCCAGATGTATGAGGCTTCTGGTGCCGGGCTGGTCTCGCGTGCAACCGATTCGCCAGATATTGCCTTTCCAAACTCGTCCTGTTCAGCCATCAGAGGGTTTGTCAAGTTTGGCGAGCTGTCATCTTCCCATAATTTTAAGTACGATATGTCGCTACCGTCCATCAATTGTCGCGGATCATATTATGGGTCATAACGCGATCATAGCATATACTGCACGCAATATCGTTGCTAACGATTATACGTAACTATGTTTGCCGCAGGCATAAAAGTCCATGGCAGAGTAACTTGTGTTCGTTGTGACTGGGTACTGCAAGGAGTCATGAGCTCTTTCAGTGGTTGCATTTCCCCCTGTACAAAGCCGAGAACTCGGCTAGTATTGCAGCCGTATGCATGGACGTCGAACGTATGTGATCTAGTGACGTTTTTTATCAGACTTAGTTAACTGTTTTTGTTATTACCACAATAAATGTATACATCTAAACAACCAATAACACAATGCTATTATAAGGTAACATTTAGGGGTATAATGACTATTGCAGCTAAGTTTATCCCTTTCTTCTTCGATTTGCGTATGTCATCATCATCAATGGTCAGATGTCAAGTTCGGTGTTTTCGAGCCACTCGCCTGTGGTTGCGTCCAGCGCCCCGAGTCGTCGCTTTGAAGTTCTAGTAATACACTAAATACAAATCTTTGCGCCTCTCTGGGGCACGCCGTTAATACGTCTTTGCGCCTCTCTGGGGCACGCCGTTAATACGTCTTTGCGCCTCTCTGGGGCACGCCGTTAATACGTCTTTGCGCCTCTCTGGGGCACGCCGTTAATACGTCTTTGCGCCTCTCTGGGGCACGCCGTTAATACGTCTTTGCGCCTCTCTGGGGCACGCCGTTAATACGTCTTTGCGCCTCTCTGGGGCACGCCGTTAATACGTCTTTGCGCCTCTCTGGGGCACGCCGTTAATACGTCTTTGCGCCTCTCTGGGGCACGCCGTTAATACGTCTTTGCGCCTCTCTGGGGCACGCCGTTAATACGTCTTTGCGCCTCTCTGGGGCACGCCGTTAATACGTCTTTGCGCCTCTCTGGGGCACGCCGTTAATACGTCTTTGCGCCTCTCTGGGGCACGCCGTTAATACGTCTTTGCGCCTCTCTGGGGCACGCCGTTAATACGTCTTTGCGCCTCTCTGGGGCACGCCGTTAATACGTCTTTGCGCCTCTCTGGGGCACGCCGTTAATACGTCTTTGCGCCTCTCTGGGGCACGCCGTTAATACGTCTTTGCGCCTCTCTGGGGCACGCCGTTAATACGTCTTTGCGCCTCTCTGGGGCACGCCGTTAATACGTCTTTGCGCCTCTCTGGGGCACGCCGTTAATACGTCCGAATGTACGTATTCCCGAATAGTGATTTAAAGCTGGTAAGGCTCAAAATAATTAATATCCAAAATGGTAATCACTGTGGAGTCAATGTCGATCTTGGGCGTGATTTCCGTCTTCTCGCCGATCGCATGACACAGTTACGAAATTTCACCAAAGGTGAAATTCGTGAGTTTTGTGCATTTCCAATTTCACTTCAATTTGCATTTGACCGAACACTAAGTAATTTAATAGTTTTTCTGATGATTTCACAAAAACATATAAAAGTTGTACAAACGAGTTAGCATGTTGCAGTGGGTACTAGGTAGGTTTGATTTCGCAAAATAAATTTGAATTGAGCGAAAAAAAATCTAATCAAGGAGGGACCTTTAGCAGATTTAATTAGATTGTTACCCAAAGGATCAGCTCTATATGGCAAGTGCACACGGGAGCTATTGGCTTATGGAGGGTCCAATAATTGTTCATTTATGTCGTGCCCGCACTTATCAGCTATATGTCAACTGAAAATGTTTAAACATATTCACGCTGCTAGCATTAACACAGTCAGTAGATAATTGGTTCTGGATATTCAATTATCGCCCTCTGGGAGAATGAGTACTTTCTCATATCCAATCTACTTAGTTATTTTACTAAAGCTACTGTGTTCTCTCTGGTTCTACTGCCCTCTTTATGCTTAAAAAATATGTATATTGATATCTTCATAACCATTCAATATTATAAAATGTTCTCTTTAATATTGTCTTAATCTCCTGGTCTCCAAGTATTTTCAAATCACACTCCATCAGGCGATGTTCATAAATAAAGCCTCACGGTTTTGGAATCAGCTTAATTTCCCTTCTTTGTATTCTTTCTAGTTTATCTATGTCCTTCTTGCGATATGGCCTCCATGCTTGTATGCAAAAATATAAAATGTTTTAATTTATTCACTTTCAGTGACGGCTGCTAGACCGGCGATCGACGCCGATCGATATATATATATATATATATATATATATATATATATATATATATATATATATATATATATATATATATATATATATTAATATATATATATATATATATATATATATGCAAGTATGCCCCCGTCTGACGATTCAGTGGAAGCGACTGTTGCTACTAACGCCAGCTGTTTCCGTGCGACAGGAAGACACGAATGGATACGAATAAAATATGGTGTGATCCATAGCAACTCGTTGAAGTGTTACTTGATGAATTGTTCATTCGCTTCGCTGAGTACTCATTATATAATTCATTATGTAGTAAAATACATGTTCACCCAGACTCCCAGACTCCCAGACTCCCAGACTCACAGACTCACAGACTCCCAGACTCCCAGAATCCCAGAAACATTTCTTTGCATTTCCGTCTATAATAAAAAAATTGTGGAAAAAATGTATCAATTGACCAATAATAAAAATAATGTAGTCGTGTGTTATTTAACAAGATTTGCCATCCAAGCCAAAGGCCCAGATGGCAAGTGGACAAGGAAGCCATTGGCTTATCGAGAGTCCAACAATGTTCACCTACTTATAACCCGCCCTCCTGAGATATGTGTCAACCTTGTTTTTAAACATATTCACGCTGCTAGCAGTTACACAATCTGTAGACAATTTGTTCCATTCATTTATTGTCCTCTGTGAGAACGAGTGCTTCCTGATGTCCAATCTACATTGATCCTTTACTAATTTTACCTCATGTCCTCTAGTTCTGCTATCCTTCTTGAGTGAGAAAAACATATTTCTATCAATAATTTCATACCCATTCAATATCTTAAAAACTTCAATCTGATCTCCTCTTAACCTCCTTGTCTCTAGAGTTGTTAAACCACATTCTTTCAGGCGTTCTTCATAACTAAGGTCTCTAAGTTCTGGAATCATTTTAGTTGCTCTCCTTTGTATGCGTTCAAGCGTATCTATATCCTTCTTACGATATGGTCTCCATGCTTGTATACAGTATTCTAAATGAGGTCTAACTATTGCTTTATAAAGAGGTATAATTAACTTTTTTCCCTTGTATGTTATGTTTCTTCTAATCAATCCAAGAATTTGATTACCCTTTGAAGCTGCAATACCACACTGCTCTGAAACTTTCATATCAGCGCTTATTGTAACTCCTAAGTCCTTTTCTTTTACAGTAGTACCCAGAACAGTATCTCCCATTTTATAGTTTACATTCAAGTTCCCATGTCCTGTATGTAGGCATTTACATTTCCCAAAATTGAACAGCATCTGCCATTTCTCAGACCATTTCACTAATCTGTCTAGATCGTTTTGTAAATGTTGTTTATCACCATCAGTATTAACCTTTCTAAACAGTTTTGTGTCATCCGCAAATTTCAGTACGTTACTTGTTATACTGTCGTCCAAGTCATTGATATAAATTAAGAATAATATAGGTCCTAGTACTGACCCTTGAGGTACCCCACTCAAAACCGATTTCCAATTTGAAACTTCTCCATCTACTACAACTCGTTGTCTTCTGTCAGTCAGCCATTGTTCTATCCAGTCAGTTATGCTATCCCCGATACCATGGGCTTTTAATTTAAGTAGCAATCTTTGATGTGGCACTTTGTCAAAAGCTTTCTGAAAATCTAAGTAGATAATATCTACTGGCGATCCCACGTCTATCCACTTAGTGATTTCTTCCAAAAAACATAACATATTTGTTAAGCATGACCTTGCTTTAAGGAATCCATGTTGAGATGAATTTAATAATTTATGCTTAACGAGGAAGTCCACCATATGGTCTTTAATTAACCTTTCTAATAATTTACAAATCACTGACGTTAAACTCACTGGTCTGTAATTCTCTGACTTATTTCTCGAACCCTTTTTAAATAATGGTATGATGTTTGCTTCTTTCCATTCAAACGGAACAACTCCCTCTTTTAATGACAAGTTGAATACTCTTGCAAGTGGTATACTGATTTGATCTACTGTTTCCATTAGTAATTTTGGAGGAATCCCATCCACTCCCGGTGATTTGTTATCCTTCATTGCCCTTATTTTCTTAGCTACCAATTCTGGAGTTACAACTAACGGTCCTAAATATTCAGATTTAGCCCCCTGAAATTTAGCATCAGCAACTGGTAATGAACTAATATCTTCCTTGGTAAACACTGAACTGAAGTAACCATTTAGGTTATGTTAATCTTGTTACTATATCCCACGCCATGTTACATTAACATTACATTAACATTACATTAACATTACATTAACATTACATTAACATTACATTAACATTACATTAACATTACAATAACATTACATTAACATTACATTAACATTACATTAACATTACATTAACATTACATTAACACACAGGAAGATTTTACATAATGTCTAAGATAATGAAGTATATGAAAATTGCTCTTAATTGCATCCACACTGTTTGCACTAACATTATGTCGAGAGTGGGGTTCCAGAGTCGAAAAGTGCTGGGGAAACAATATAAACGGTAATTGCATCTGGAGTAAGGGATGTGAGAGGAATGTTGACTCCTATTGGTAATATTCACAGGAACAAGGTATTGATTTGAAGGTATTCCTACTAGTCCATTAACTATTTTTTACATCATGCTAATGATCATTCCGTTTTTGCTACAGTATCATGGGAATTATTTAAAATTCACCGAGTTGCGTACATTGCACAATAAATGAATCGATGAAAGATGCATTATTACTTAACGTTCTATATAGTTGTACGTTGTTGTGCACAGACAAAACGTTCCAATTCCCAGTTTAATAAAAGACGCATTGTACATTATTTATATCTATTTATTTCGGGTCTCTCAACAAATGTTATCATAGAACTATCCGCCCGTTTGTTCTGATGATTGACCCGCACTAAGCCGCTCTACGTGGTGTGCAGGAAGGGGAACAAGCCTTTATTTTATCATGGTCGTCAAAAACCCACTACTCTAGGAGGACATTTATTCATTGAATTTTGTGTTGCGATTACGATTTGTCTTGTAATGTGTTGTTGGCTTCCTGAGAGCATAGCTTATCTATGTAGATAATATTACCCGGAGGCTAACTGATTGCTCATTTCACCAAGTGTTCTCACTGGTCCATGTCCCAACCTACTTATACCTGTATATTTGTTATCATGCGTAGAGGTCGGAACCGGGGTTGTGTGTGTGTGTGTGTGTGTGTGTGTGTGTGTGTGTGTGTGTGTGTGTGTGTGTGTGTGTGTGTGTGTGTGTGTGTGTGGGGGGGGGGGGCGATCCCCCAGTATTTGTTGAATATATGTTGTCTCCCCATATGCTCGCAGAAACCAACTTAGCCCCCAATAGTCAAAAGCTTCCGGCCCTTATGTTATGGTTAGTATACACAAGCACTGAATAAGTATAATTATTCAGATGGTAGTTAACATTTGCGATATATTCCTATAGAGTAATACAACGGACGAAAGCGTACTGCAAAGGACGATATCTCATACAGCACGCCAGATTATTGCAAAGGACGATATCACAGACAGTACACCAGACGCACTGCAAAGGGTGATATCACAGATAGCTCGAAAGACGTACACGCATTACACAGGACGAGATCACAGACGAGAAAACAGATAACACGCCAGACGTACACGCACAACACAGGACGAGACCACATACGAGATCACAGATAACACGCCAGACGTACACGCACAACACAGGACGAGACCACAGACGAGATCACAGATAACACGCCAGACGTACACGCACAACACAAGTCGAGACCACAGACGAGATCACAGATAACACGCCATACGTACACGCACTACACAGGACGATATCACAGACGAGATCACAGATAGCACGCCAGACGTACACGCACTACACAGGACGAGATCACAGACGAGAAAACAGATAACACGCCAGACGTACACGCACAACACAGGACGAGACCACAGACGAGATCACAGATAACACGCCAGACGTACATGCACTACACAGGACGAGATCACAGACGAGATCACAGATAACACGCTAGAGACGTACACGCACTAAACAGGACGAGATCACAGACGAGATCACAGATAACACGCTAGAGACGTACACGCACTACACAGGACGAGATCACAGACGAGATCACAGACAGCATGTCAGATGTGCTACAAAGGAGGATATCACAGACTGCACGCCAGAGAACTACTTAGAACGATATCACATACGATGTCAGAGACAGCACAACAGACGTACTACACAGGACAATATCACAGACAATACCCCAGACATTATGGACGGTACATCGAATAACACAAGCCGGGTGTTGGATCAGTTAATTTTTTATTTTCTTCAAAATGTGTTGTCTGGTCGCTCGAAGACAATGGTCGTTACACTAACAGTCGCATTCTTTTAATCGTCTGGAACGGGTCGGCCCTTCGTAGAGACTACAAGCCTAGCACTGCCCGTACTTCTTATACGCCGCAACCAGTCTGAAAAAATACAAACGCATGAATTTCTTTTTTGTCCGCTTTAGTTCGCGCCATCTTACCTTTGCGGCCTAGAGACGATGGCAAAAAACGATGACGAAAAACAACAAGAGAAAGTTTGAGAAAATAACTGGGTGAAAAGAATTGTTGGAATGAAAAGTGTACACAACCGATGCGAAGAATGGATTAACTGAGGAAGGAGGCTGGTGTGAAAGAGAATTTCAGGAGGAAGCTAGTGAGGTTAAAGTAGGCTGGACACGTGGAAAGGATGAAATGGGAACGGTTGATGAAGAGATTGCGGAGGGTAAAAGGATAAGTGGAAGACCACGGGTGAGATGGGAAGACTGTGTGAAGAACGATTTGGCGGGATTGGGAAGGGAGTGGAGAACGAGAGGAAGGGATAGAGGGAGGGGAGATGGGGGTGGTGAAACGGAACGGGATCAATGGCGGAAGTACAAATACGTATGAACAGAAAAAAGTTGAGTATGGAACACTAGAATAAGTCATAATATGTCAAGTCATTGACCAAATATTTACAGTAACTGCATATGTGACGTTTTTACATTTTATGAGAAATAAATACAAAATAAAAGGAAATAATGACACGGACATACAATGGACTCTCACTATGAGTTCTCCCGATGAAAGGAACACAGGCTTAAAAAGAATAACTTTGAAATGCATACACATGAGCCCTAATGAACATCGCATATATGGAACAGTTTGCTCAAATACCGACATGTCCTTTATAGCGATAGTTCACTGTAGCTGGTTTTCGTATGGAAAATTCCATATGTCAATCACTACTATTCTGTCCATGCTGTTCAATGAGTCGTTCTAAATCTAAGTATTTTTAATGAATAAATAATGTCCTGTCTGTCATATATCATAATTACGAAGCTGGTGCAATAAAGAAGGGGTGGAGGCTGCCGCTGTATGGAAAACGAAGCCGGTGTCGGCAATTGCTAAGATACATGGCAGTGGCAGAGGTTGCTTACGAGGTGGCGATGGACGGGACTTCGTGGCGAAGGAAGATCCGCGCGGCCAATCCCAACAGGGAATAAATGGTCGAAAGAAGATGATTACAATCATACAGCTGACCGACATCTATATATATATAAACACATTGCTAATAACCATGATAATGATCATTATATGCATAAGTTCGTCATACCCAAGATTGGACTTTGGTCGACCCTTCGTCCGCACTCTGGAACATTTCATGCCCTGTTTCGTGCACACAGAACACTCGATGCATTGCCCGTTGATGTTCTGCCGCGGAAGAGTTTGTCCAACGCACACTTGACGTTTTGTACGGTCATACTTCAATATGCACACGTACGTTTCGGACTTGAGACCTTGTATTTCGCCCTCTGAAAACGCAGCGAATAATTTCAGCAACAATATCGACTAACACCCTAAATAACAGCAATGCGTTAGAGTACGTTTTAACGTGTAAGGCAACGGGTTTTAATACTGTTGCCTCATACGTAATATATTCAATATATTCGGTTATAGCCACCGTTCTGAGACAAATAGACGAGACAAATGCACGCAATTCTCATGCAACATTACTACAAGGCAGTCAGTAGCCCGTGCACCCAAACACTGGCGCTGTACCACAATAATGATGATAGCGGATGCCTTTAAAATCGGATTCACAAGTCTCAAAACAAAATCACGAATACGCTTATTGTGATAACAGAACAGCATTTCTACTGCAACGCCAGTGTTCAGTTGTAAGGAAGTTGATTAACTAATTAGTTTATCGTTCATTCATCTTATCATTCATTCGTCGCATGTTACTCGCCACGTACACGCGCACGTACACACACGGCTTACAGTACAACAGTTTTATTAAAAGAAACTAAGCAACGTATCGCAATAAATGGCTTGTAAAATAATAATAGCTATTCAAAAAAATTCGTCAACTAAACATAAATATAAATGCACTCACGCTTCCTCGCCACGGCTAGGTCTTTGTCGCTGAGTTCCACTGGAATCGGGTCGAAATATGATATAACACCGTCATTAACGCTAATTTTCAAATCACGGTTAATATGACGTCTTGACAGACGGGCCCCTTCCACTACCAAGAGACACAGACAAGCAACCGCGGCGAACACCAAAGTCTTCATTTTCTTCTAACTGATGCTTCATCATTCCTTCTGTTCCGTATTTATAGCGTCGCCGACACACACAGATAAAACAGTCTTGCAGGCTATTCGACAATCGAATAACCAATCACAAAACAACAGCTGTCATAACAACTGTGATTCGTCAAATTACTAGACGAAATGTATTCCACCACCGTCTCAATGTGGTTTATTGCAAGCTCTTTAGTTTGACAAGTAATGACTTATTATAATGACCTTCCAGTTCCTTCTGCATCAACGTCACTTCTGTTTGTATACGAATAACTATTATATATTATCAATGCTAAAAGTTTTGGAGTGAAGGCGGCTGGCGATATTAGACATGTTAGGGTTTTTACATCGACATTTATGATCTAGGTATCTTGCTATCCGTTTCGGTATCGTCTCAACGTTGACATTTCAAAGGGTTTACAACATAGATTTGCTTGGTTTGCTCGGCAAGTCCCGTTATAACCGCATACATTATAACAAGTTTTTTTTTAATGTGTGTGTATATATATATATATATATATATATATATATATATATATATATATATATATATATATATATATATATATATATATATATATATATATATATTGCACACATGCACAATAAATGAATCGATGAAAGATACAGTATTACTTAACGTTCTATATAGTTGTACGTTCTTGTGCACAGACAAAACGTTCCAATTCCCAGTTTAATAAAAGACGCATTGTACATTATTTATATATATTTATTTCGGGTCTCTCAACAAATGTTATCATAGCACTATACGCCGCTCTACGTGGTGTGCAGGAAGGGGAACAAGGTCGTCAAAACCCACTACTGTAGGAGGACAATTTTATTCACAGAACGGATAGGAGGGTTGAACAAGAGTTAACAAGATTGCCATCCAAACCAAAGGCCCAGATGGCAAGTGGACAAGGAAGCGATTGGCTTAGCGAGAGTCCAACATGTTTTCAAATATGTGTAACCCGCCCTGCCGAGATATGTGTCAACCTTGTGTTTAAAATATTCACGCTGCTAGCATTTACAAAATCTGCAGATAATTCGTTCCCTTCATTAATTGTCCTCTGTGAGAAATAGTACTTCCTGATATCCAATCTACACTGACCCTTTACCAATTTTACCTCATGTCCTCTAGTTGTACTATCTTTCTTGAGTGAGAAAAATATTTCTATCAATATTTTCATACCCATTCAATATCTTAGAAACTTCAATCTGATCTCCTCTTAACCTCCTTGTCTCTAGGGTTGTTAAACCACATTCTTTTAGGCGTTCTTCATAACTAAGTGTGGATGACACGAGGGCAGTTCAGCTTAACGGGAGGAATATTACGAAGCCGGAAGCTGTGAGCAGGTCACTTAGTGCAGATGGAGGAGGGTTGACTACCGAAGAATGCAGAAGCTATGGGGCGTATTCTTTTTGACGTCCGCGGAGCCACCGGAAGCGGAGAATGCGGAGAGGATAAAAAGAATAGACTTGAGAGAGAGTAGCAACCGCCTTGTTATCGCCCATAAACAATATGGACGCAGAATGAATAGCCGTGTCAACTGTTAGCGACTTTTGCTTCAGCGACGATATACATCATTGCGTTGTCACGTGTACAAAGTAAACAGAAAACTACACATTTAATTTCATATTTTGTACAAATGCCACTTATCAATCTTTGTGTTAAGCCATGTTTAAAGTCACGTGACCGGAAATTCTCCGCTCGCGACATGCTCCGCAGGCGGCGTGGTCGGAGCGGTCCGGACAGCTTCTCCGGTCTGTTCTATTGAACGCGGAGAGATCACGTGACCTCCCCGCGTCAAAAAGAATAGCACATTTCGCTCCGCGGACAGGTCGGAAAGACAAAAAAGAATACGCCCTATGAAACAGCCATGCCGTGGTAGGCAAAGTCAATCGCCATACATTTTTTTCTATCTGGCTGTTGCTGTTGTAAGGCGAAGTTCTAGCTCGGCGGAAACATAAGTATTTTCATGAAACGTGAAACCTTACAAAAACGCTATAAACAGAGCAATAAACACGTCTTTCGTGTGTGTATGCATTCTTATATGTATATCACTAAAGTTACCTGACAACAACCATGGAAAAGTTTGAAATTATTACCTTTTTGTCAGAACGCATGTGCTTGTCAACATTTGTATATAACCGGATGTTGTGGTGAGCGAGATTACCAAACGGGATTCTCGTAGATCTATATAAGGTCACGCTAAGAATTGCCGTCTGCTGGCCATAGAGTTACATCATTAATCACCCCCCTATAAACTACTAACTTACTAACGTGTGTTTTATTTATGTATGTGCTGATGGCCCACTCTGGCCTCATTCTACACGAAATCGCGTTTGATTATGTGACCCAAAGGCAACATCACGTGCATATGTGAAACGGTTAGTGCGTATGTTGTTGTTATTAGTTCCGTAGCCATTTGGTTAGGGAAAGCCCAAATCGGCGCTTACCAAAATTCGCCGTGGACGTCCGCCCCAATGTTCAAGAGTTGGGCGAAACCAGTCTGCCTATGTCGTGGGAGCAGTCCCTGACAGACCGCAAATAAGATGGGAGGACTGTATATAAGGAGGGTTGCAAGAAAGATGGGAGGATTGCGTATAAGGAGGGTTGCAAGAAAGACGGAGGAGGCTGAGAAGTGGAGGAAGAAGGCTCCCGATAGGGCGAAGTGGAAAGAAATAATAGCTGGGGCGGGGTAGCACTACATGAACTATCCTTAATAAAGGGAACAACGAGGAAGAACACATGAATGACAAAGGAGTATAGGCGAGATCATCTTCGGTAGCCAGGGTTGGTAGACAGTACTACAGTAACCCGGCAGATCGACCTGCTGAAACGTGGACGTGTCAGTTGATACCACGCCACCTGTGGATGTACGCTGAATCATTTGTACTTCGTCCCACTTGCTGCCTTATTGACGTGTTGCTGGGAACAAGAAAGAGCGTTTCCTGAAACGTTGAGTAAGTAAATTTCAATAGTTGTGATTAGATGATCAGCGTTCCAATAGGTCGATCTGCCAAGAGTACGGATGTAGTCATAAGCCCCCTGGTGGCGAGGGTGGACTATTCTACCCATCATGCCTTTAGCAAAATCATGGACAACTGCATCATCTCTGGTTCTATTGTTCATATATATCATCCAGTCATGGATTTCACAGTAATGCATGAGTTTAAAATCAGAATTGATACCCTACCATGATAGTGAAGACAGTATGCACCAACTGGTCTAAATAGACGTAAATCCAAATAATATACATACAGGTTTACAACTCAAACTGCATAGGTTCGAGTTCTTTCGTCAAAAGTTTTGGATTGCTACAAGACAACATTGTTCAACTTTATTACGGTCCATTCATCAGGGTTTATTGCGTGTATTGTCTCTCTGTTGAACGCAACAGTTGTAACATCTTCCATTATGCGCGTTTTATATCCATAAAATTGTCCGATCAATGATTATATCTCTCACAGACATCGTCTGTGACGCACTTAAAGAACAGCTGTTGTAAGTCATGGCGAATACGCAGTTAATCTGGTTGGATGACAGAGGCGTCACAAAGCCTGACATGTTTACTTCTAAGGCTACGTACACACCGATCGAATCGGGCCGACATTTGGTATATCGGGCCTGTGTATACCTAACATTGTGTGGCACGCACAATAGTCTGGAGTCGGACCAAAAACGGTTCGTCTGCTTGGTGTGCAATGAGTTTCCAACTCCCAACTGCTGATTCCAAAATCCTGGGAGTCGGGAGGTTGGCCCAACCATTGTTGGGTTGTTGTGGAACTCGTAGGAGTTGTGGATCAGGGAGCTAATCAGAGTGCATCACGTGGTCACCTGAACACGTGTTCAGGCTGGGGCGCACCGTTCGCGTTTTTTACGCCAGGGTCAGAGCAGTGCGTCACCTGGTCGGTGTGTAACCCCCAGTCGGATGTATCACTGACTATGTGGGGCGGGAAGAGGGAAGCACCAGACTACCTCCAATTTCCTCCAACTGCCGACGGATGGTCTGTCGGCCCGTGTGTACCTAACATTACATGGCACGTACAAGTCTTGCAGTCCACATTACTCATTTATAAGTGGCTTGATTGTTTTCTTCCCACATGCTTACACATATATTGGAGATAGAGGTGATGAAAATGGTAGAAAGTTGGACCCGCAATACATTTTTGCAAGAGTATAGACCGCTCCAGCCGCGTGTTCACAGCTCCAAGAGACAGGTTTATAATCTGTAAGATACCTTGCATTACTCGCACTATTACTCCATAGTGTAATCCCAAGCCGAACTACTGGGTGTTGTTTTCCCCGATTACGACGCCTATGCATTTGTATTCTTCTAAGGTGTTCGACTTTGTTATTAAATACTTTTCAAAGAACCGAGAGCCTGGTACTTAGTATACACGACAAACTACCAGAAAAATGCCGAAGAGGTATAAGGAAAATGGGATGGATTGCTATCAAGCATTGGACAGATGCTGGACTCGAAGAGGCAAGAGAGACTGCAAGGAGACACCAACGGCCTAACTAAGGCTGTGGCTACACATCATCACCACTTTCCAAAATGTATTACGAAATGTCGGTCCATTGATGTTGAACAAGCACGCAGAAACTCAACAAGAACACGAGTCATGTCATCATCATTTAATAATGATCAAATTTACTGGATGCGCGCAACACGAATGTAAAACGTAATTTGCACAATTCGAACACAAAACATTGATGGATACAATTAATTCACAATTAAGAAACTAGCCTAGTTAGAAACTAGCCGTCAAAAACCACGGATCTTCTTGGTTTCCTTGAGCAAAATCGATGCTTACTGTGCAAGAATGTTTCTACAGAACACGACTTGTAATCTGCGTGTTTGCGTAACACGCTCGAAAGAAATAACGGTGAACTTAAAGAACACATATTTGATAAACCATGATTGGCCATTAAAAACAACAAATGTGGTAACTCTCAGACAAGGGATATGCTTCTGTGACCAATTTACTCATGTTAACACTGCAATATTTTACCTTTCTTTCCAGCAACTACGTTCACTACAAAACACTAAACAATCTTTGTAAAATCTGTACAACAATCAGGGGTACATAATTGATTACAACCTAACAATAATAATCGTGGGATGATCCTAGTAGTTGCTCTGATTCAAGTATCGACATTGCATTGTTATTTTCATGTACATGTTTTCTTTCACGAAAAACACATTTATAATATCTAACAGGAATTGTTATATCTGAATGATGCCAAGGGTCACGCCTATATGCAGGCATCCATTCACGCACGTTTGCAAGCACACACCAATATACAAACAACTGTCTTAATCATAACCAAACTTCTGTTGTTTACACACAGCAAAATACAAATAATGGAATAGTAAGAATACAGAATTAATGCTACAGGTATCAGACAAGAAATGTTCTGATAAATAGAACGTATATTCAAACTGCTGCAAATGTGACTATTACTTTAATTTTAAAACCTCTATTAATGACCACATTATGTCTTTCTCATTTTCAACTTTTTCTTTGCTGCCCCAGCTGCGATATCGGTGAAGAGTTTCGGGTTAGTGTCAGAGGCGGTAGCGCTGTTTCTACGCGAAGTTGGTGCATTGCGCTGCATTCCAGTAGCGAAACCCTTCAGCATGTCGGAGCTACGCATCACAAACGGCAACAACTGGAACAAATATAAATGAAGAAATATTAAAACAAAACTGTCAGCTTGATGGAGGGACAGTAATGTCATCTAGTAAGGGGACATTCACAATGTCAACAATGACCTATTTGTACAAAGCGTACTAAATTTGACACCCCCTCCCCCCTCCCACTCCCCCTCCCCCACCTTCAAATTAGTACTTTAAAATGTTGGTAATTTTCCAGATTGAAAACCATATCAACGTACCAATGTTATGACACAGTGCATTTTTTTTTATCATTTACTTCCAATAATTATTTTAAAACTTTGCATTTATCTAATAACTCCACAGTGTCATATTGATAATTATGAAAACAACAGTAGTTCTGCAACATTTCACCGCGCGACACTGCATGACACAACGGTGGTCATATTTCACATGCAACCAACATTTAAAAAAATGTTGCATGCAAGCCTTTTTCTTTGCCGCCCCAGCTGCGATATACCCTTTAATATATATAGTATGCTTGACCCTCTCCCTGATTTACTACTTTTAAATGTTGATAATTGTCCAGATTGATGATGCAATGGTGGTCAAATTTTGCCTGTAATTGACATCAAGTTAAATTAGTACGGGGCCTTGGCCCTTCCCCCTTTAGTATGGGGGCCTTGGCCCCTCCCCCTTTAGTATGGGGGGCCTTGGCCCCTCCCCCTTTAGTATGGGGGGCCTTGGCCCCTCCCCCTTTAGTATGGGGGCCTTGGCCCCTCCCCCTTTAGTACGCCTAGTACGAATAGGTAAATGTCGACAATTATGAATGACTCCGTGTTCAGACAGTTTGACACGCACTATAGATAATCACACAAATTGAAAATGTGATACCAACAGACATTTTATAATGTACTATACGATCCTTCCCAGCAAGGTGTGCAGTGATTAATAGGTTGGTTCTGGCTCCTTTGTTTCACCGGAGAGATAAATTCTGATGACTGCATCACACACATAAAACATTAAAAATTATTACCAACATTAATATTGTATCACATGAAACCATGAAAATTCAAAAATATGTATATATACTATCAAATACTGCAATCTTACACAAATAATGTGTATTATAAATAAATAAAATTTTATATTATAATACTTCTTGTCTATGGATATATTGTTTTTGAAAAAAAAATTAAAATGAAGCACATTAAAACATATATAAAAATAGGAAAATAACATTAAAATATAACTTTAAAATTAAAGGCAAATTACTGGATATAAATTAATTAGCTTAAATGACAGGAAATAAATTAATTAGTTAAAGACGATAATAATAAAACTTCTATAATGGCTAAATCGTCAGGAACCTCAGCTCAGATGTGCAACAAAATAGAATCATTAAACATGATATCATGAACAGGAACGCACAAAAGTCATTGGAGCCAGGGACCGCCAAGGATTTAAGGTAGTTTGAAGAGCCATATGTACAACTTTCTCACCTTCTGGTAGTTGTAGCCAATGAATATGATGGCGACAGTGAATGGAAGTATGAGATAGGAGCCTGTGTTCAATTCCTGCTCCACAGATTTCCTCTGCAAATACACAACATTATTACAGTGAAGCTACATACTATATTCGACCTAATATGCAAACACTATGTTTGAAATTTTTTTTTAAAGAATCTGTTCTAATAAGCGTACATAAAAATTTTTTTTTTCTCTAAACAATAAGGTAACTCTTTAACACTAGTGATGTCATATGGAGATTTATGTAGAACAACTGAAAAGTGATGCCAACTATTTAACATCAGATGGTGACACTTTTCAGTTGTTCCACACTAGTCAAATTATAATAATTATGGATCCTGCTGATTAAAAAAGGGGTGTATGCTAATTAGGGCATGTACGCTTAATAGATCGAATATGGTATGTTCTTTTGGAGAAGACACATATTCTTGAGAAGCCATCAAGTTGCTTATAAAATATAACTACCCGGTAATATTTCAGGGTAAGAGTAGCTTAGGGCTGGTCAGATTCAAGACCTCTTTAAGACCAATACTTCAGGACCGTTTTGACAAATTCAATACGAAATAACAACACCATTTTGTCACAGTGCAGCATTGGCATGATTCGCTTAAACAGTTCGTGTGAACTGAAGCACTAGCACAGGGAGATGAAGTCACGCCTTATTGGGAAATAATTGTGCACTCTTGTCTGTTTTAAGAAATAGTGATATTTATCAAGAGAGGTAAACAATGTCTACTCTACTTGTGCCACAAACCATTTACATGAGCAGCATAATAATAGCACAGGTAGTCATCAATACAAACAAGTTCTCTCACAAACCATCCACATGGAGTACAGTACAGTGCAGTGCAGTGCAGTGCAGTGCAGTACAGTACAGTAAAGTACAGTACAGGTAGTCACCTATACAAAGAAGTTCTCTCACAAACCATCCACATGGAGTACAGTACAGCAGAGTACTGTACAACACAGTACAAGTAGTCATATATACAAAGAAGTTCTCTCACAAACCATCCACATGGAGTACAGTACAGCAGAGTACTGTACAACACAGTACAAGTAGTCATCTATACAAAGAAGTTCTCTCACAAACCATCCACACGGAGTACAGTACTGTACAGTACAGGTAGTCATATATACAAAGAAGCTCTCTGACAAACCATTCACACATGGTACAGTACAGTACAGCACAGCACAGCACAGCACAGGTAGTCATCTATATAAAGAAGTTCTCTCACAAATCATCCACATGGCGTACAGTACAGTACAATACAGTACAGTACAGTACAGTACAGCACAGGTAGTCATTTATACAAAGAAGCTATCTGACAAACCATCCACACAGAGTACAGTACAGTAGAGCACAACACAGGTAGTCATCTATATAAAGAAGTTCTCTCACAAATCATCCACACGGAGTACAGAACAGTACAGTACAGTACAGTACAGTACAGTACAGTACAGTACAGGTAGTCATATATACAAAGAAGCTATCTGACAAACCATCCACACAGAGTACAGTACAGTAGAGCACAACACAGGTAGTCATCTATATAAAGAAGGTCTCTCACAAATCATCCACACAGAGTACAGTACAGTAGAGCACAGCACAGGTAGTCATCTATATAAAGAAGGTCTCTCACAAATCATCCACACAGAGTACAGTACAGTAGAGCACAGCACAGGTAGTCATCTATATAAAGAAGGTCTCTCACAAATCATCCACACAGAGTACAGTACAGTAGAGCACAGCACAGGTTAGCACAGCACAGGTAGTCATCTATATAAAGAAGTTCTCTCACAAATCATCCACACGGAGTACAGTACAGTAGAGCACAACACAGGTAGTCATCTATACAAAGACGTTCTCTCACAAACCATCCACACAAGTAGTACAGTACAGTATAGAGTACGGTAAGGGAGACTGGGGCTTGTTATAACAAAAACAGCATATTTCGGAACTGCAGCTGGAATTGTTACACGATAAAAACTTTTTTAATGCCAACAAAACCACAAATATCTCTACAGAAAAGCAGTGCATAAATAAATGGTTAATGTAGTATATACATTTGGGCAATAATACATTTTATAAGGTCTCCTAGTGTTACAATTTACCTAAATGTGAGGCAAGTTTTAACAGCCGTTTTTAAAATCATGGAACATCACCAAATAAATGAAAAAAGTGTTATCAATATGGAATATTATACAGCATTTCAACTATAATTTGGGACAAAATTGTTAGGATACTCAAACTCAAATCAAAACAAGCAGGAACCTTAACAAATTACCAGTTTTTCTTTAAAACAGTGCAATTTTTATCCTTGTCAATGGATCCATGTAATATCACACGTGACATGCTTAAAACTATTGATGAATATACTGCTACTTTGCAAAATCATTACCTAGCCCCGGTATCCCCTACAGAACAGTACAGTACAATACAGCACAGTATTCATGTATACAAAGTACCAACCTTGGGTTGAAACTGGAAGGTGAAGTGTTTGTAGGACGTGTTGGCCACAAAGGACACCTCCGCCACAGTGTACTTGTACACAGACTTGGACAAAGTTGAACCCAGCTGTACCATGTATGTCTGCAGAAATGGACAATTACATTACAGTGGATTCTGCTTAGTGTTGTGGTAGAGCATTTGGCTGATTAAATGTTCTTGCTTCGTGCACATATCCATATTTTGATACCTTAAAAGAATGCATTTGCAGAAGTCCCTGCCTTTTAAGACAATTCTGTAACCAAACAAAATTGTCCCTTTCAGCTATTAGATATATTGTATGTATGAATACAATTTTAAAGAGTTTGTATGCCATTGTATTGGGAAATATAGTATTGCTTTGCCTCCGGTTTTGGCATTCAAAATAACTATTCATTGCTATGTAGCTGATGTTCATGTTTCACAAAGTACGATAGGATAAACATTTAACTTCAAATTGACACAATAAACTTTAGCTTTACCAGATGTGTCAGAATCAGGCTTAAGCAATAAGTTGTCTAAAAGCCATTACATAGATATGTTAAAACATCTGAAATTAACATAGCAATATTTTAATGCGGTCAAGTCTCATTTCACGTAAGCATTTTAATTCTTAACATTTGATTTAACTAATTGACTCACATGCTGTGATAAATGGTGACTCAGTCCAGTCATTTCTTCTTTCCACGTCAGCTTGGAATTAGTATATAATGTACTGACAAGTTCAGCATCACCAATGTAATTATGAAAACAGCTGTGCATAATATATAGGACTATCCCGACCATGAAACAGTTGATGTATCTATCCAAAGACATGTGGCAGTGACAGCCAACAACATTATTACTGATTGTCAACATCATCATTAATCTGGTCTCTTTCCCCTATGAGATGTGTAACGTGTAAGGTGTACATCGGATCTTGTTCAGATCGTTTGGTCTACGGCACAGGTTCAGTTCTGGGTTTGTATTTATTTACCCACCAGTTTTCATGTAGATCATAAGATCATTCTTATGATCTACATGAAAACTGGTGGGTAAATAAATACGTGAGTAATTGAGATTTGATGAGTATGATATACTACCAAAACCCACATTGGTCTGGACATAAGTAGTCTGACTGATAAGTCCATTGGAACACTTCTGCGCATCAATGAAGAGTTTTTATTTTTGTTTATTAACTCATCAGACCATCCATTATAAGAGCTTTTCATAACTCATCTAGTCATCCATGATATGAAAGCTGTGATAATAATGATTATACTGCATATTGTAACAGTAACAGTATCACAGTAAATTTATTTATGTAATATGTATTAATTTAAACTGTCATTTAATATTGTACTTATTTTATCTATAAGTTGTACTGAATTTTGAAGACACCTACTCATCACTTATTATTAGGTTCATTTAGTGTTAAGTGCTTTAATTTATAATTATTTATGTAAAAAGCAGTATCAAGAACTGGCATTATTATTACTAGCAAAAATACCCATCCTCTGGACGGGACCACTTGGTAATTCGTTGATATAATATTTACAAAGTTTCAGGACCCCCAACACAATCACAAAAATATCCATCTATGCGTTGGTGTTTAGTGCTGGTTTCTTGATATCCAACTCTCCAAATTGCGACGCAATACTGGCACTTTTAGTAGCGTCTAGCGACTGTTTATGTAACTTTGAACAATCATAGAAAAGACGCATGACGTTGTGAACAATTGTGCACAATACTACAAAGGTAATTTGACTGTTCATAGAAAGGGTAATAATTGGATGTCAGAAAAATAGTAGTGTTACATCTCCTTCTTGGGGTCATAGATGAATCCATGAATAGTTTGGTGCTTGAGATGAATAGCGTTTAGGGGTAGGAACATAACACATTGTTTCTTGCATGTATGTTTTGTATGCACCTATGGACAGGTTGGTCCCAGATATATGGCGCTTTATACATTTTAGTAATAATACATACATACTCTAGCTGGGTTACAGCAAGATTACTATAAAGAAATCTGTGATAAGAGATGTTATGAGAGCCCACCTGTCCATCCATGATAAGAGAAGGCAGGTAGAAGAAGCTGCTTGGTCCAAGTGTGACGGTGTGTAGTGGCGAGTCAAGGTTCTTCTCATTGTACAGAATCACCTAAAACAAAAAGGTAAGCGACATTACCCATGAATCTAACTGAAAACTAAATGCCTCTAGAAGATGATTACAAGTCGGACTCAAAATCTGATACCAAAGTTTGAGAAACCTGTGATGTCAAAAACATTTACTATTTGTTCAATGAATTTAAAGATAGCCTTTGTAACAACTGATTTTGAACACAACTGTAACTGACTTTGAACAATTTATGTTTTATATTTAGTTATACTAATGGGCCACATTTGTTATAAATATTAAGGTTTAGATTCAAACAAATAACCTTGGTGTGATTTAAAAGAAATCATAAACATAAACCCATGTCTTTAAAGATACTACAATATAGACTTTTAAAACTGCTTCCTCAATTGATTTAGCCATCACAAATCCGATTCATTTGTGTACAAATATGTAGTGTGTGAATAGTTTATGTAACACCTGCAGTCGATTTACTAAAAAAGCCTATTTTTGTTCAAATCATCGAAGGAATTGACTTTAGTCGTTAGATCTTGTAAGGATCAAAATAACGGATATCCAAAATGGCAAGCACTGTGTAGGTCAACGCTGATCGTGGGCGTGACCTCCATTCCCTCGCCGATCACATGACAAAGTTAAAAAATTTCACCAAGGAAGAAAATCTTGATTTTTCAGCATTTCGATTTCAACTTCAGTTAATGCTTGACTAATTTAATAGTTTGTCTGATGATTTCACAAAAACTACAAACAAAAGTTGCACAAACGGGTTAGAATGTAGCAGTGGATAGTAGCTAGGTTTGGTTTTTTGTAAAAAAAATTATTTGAAATGAGACTAGCAAAGAAATATAATTGATTAAGCACCTTTAAGACATTTACAGTGGTCTCACTCTATATAGAACATTTTCGGATTGGGCCCACTTGTTTCATAGATCCGATGCTCTTAAATCCCTGGGCATGAGGGAGGCTTATTAACAGATGTCAATAGAAAAGCCTACTTTGACGCTTGGTAAAAACTCTGGGGTTGTAACAACGTTTCCGCTCAGATCGAGTTGTTTCATCTGACGAAAGGCAATGATGTGAACACCAGTGACGTCCGAAGTTGTGATCTAAAACACATTATTTAACACATTTGAGAAACATTGGATGAATTGAAGTTACAAAGTATAATGTTTTTATATCATAAAATCATGTCAAACAGCATAAACAATGTCTGTTCTAGCATATTGACCGTCCAAAGGTGTTTTAATGAACCACAGTTGTTCAATATAATTTGACTGTTAGTTTGAATGTTTCAACTTGAATATCATGCTTACACTGCATGTAGAAAGACAAGACTGATATTCATAAATAGATAAGAGTCAAATTATATTTTATGTGGTTTAAAATAATCATAGATTAAACTATATAACAAGATGATATGAAAAAAATGGTCAGACTTCCTACTTGTTAGAGAGAATTACACAGTACTATTTACTTAGCCAAAAGAATATCTGATTTGTGAAAGCCCACAATTTAAAAATATTATAGAAAAAACATCAGTAAACACTATTATGGTTTATAAACAATGTTTGTGTAGTAACAAGTCTTTCCAAATCCACTACATCTATGGAAAAAAGATATTCAAACTGGGTCAATAAAAATGACCTTACCTGGGTGTGTAATGTAATTAAACATTTAATTATGGAAATAGCGCATAGTTGTTCCTATAGCCATATATGGTGTTGTTGACACAGGAAGTCTATGTTTAAAAAGTACCTTTAATTTTTTCTCTCGTGGTGCCGATCGCTCTATATGTTGATTGACATCACTTCCAGATCTCAACCGAATACTATACTCGCATTCAGGCTGAAATAACAACCAACAAACTTTCAGAAATAACCAAAGTATTTGTCAGTTTACATTTCTAGATCTCAACATGTACTCGCACTCTGGCTGAAATAACAAACAAACTCAGTAATATCCAAATTATTTGTCAGTTTACATTTCTAGATCTCAACCCGATGCTGTACACTAAGGCTGAAATAACAAACAACAAACTATCGAAATGATCAGTTATTCATCAGTTTGCATTGAGCCTCCAAGGATTGTCCACACACGATTCTTCTCAAAAGCCTGGCATTAAAGGTGTCACACCAACTTGGCTGGTTCTATCGGAATGGTTGCCCAACTGGACAGATGTTTAACAGATTATATTGTAAACGGCAGCTCCTTGTCATATTATTCACCTCCAAATGTGCCATCCAGACATAACGTAGCCAACAATTAATAAACCCATCTAATAATCTTCACACATGGAAACCCAACAAACATTGAAAATGCTGACGAAACCCCATAAGGATAATGGTAATAGTATTCACTAATTAAAAAAAACAATGGATGTATTTTTCAATAGTTTATTTTGCCAACACACAAATCAGATTAAGGCAGGGATGTTTATTCTGGCTAAAACCTGTTTTGCTGGGACGGTCGGCAAAAACAATACTATAAAAACTGATTTTATCACAGTGGCAAAAACCTGCCAACCCTGTCTTCACACAAATCCAGCTTGTGTCATACCTGAAGCCCTCGGATCCGGAAGTTGCCATCCTGCTCCGTCTTGCTCTCCTCCTGCAACCCGGAGCAGGAGCCAGAGCCGACAGCCTCCACAAACACTCCAGACTCGCTGTCTCCATTCAGCGACGTCACCAGGCCATAGCAACTGAACACAGAGAAACATGTTGACAAACACGGGCCATGACAATCAGCGACATCACCAGGCCGTCGCAACTGAACACAGAGAGAAACATGTTGACACACACGGGCCATGACAATCAGCGACGTCACCAGGCTGTAGCAACTGAACACAGAAAGAAACATGTTGACACACATGGGCCATGACAATCAGCGACATCACCAGGCCGTCGCAACTGAACACAGAGAGAAACATGTTGACACACACAGGCCATGACAATCAGCGACGTCACCAGGCCGTAGCAACTGAACACAGAGAGAAACATGTTGACACACACGGGCCATGACAATCAGCGACGTCACCAGGCCGTAGCAACTGAACACAGAGAGAAACATGTTGACACACACAGGCCATGACAATCAGCGACATCACCAGGATGTCGCAACTGAACACAGAGAGAAACATGTTGACACACACGGGCCATGACAATCAGCAATGCTACCAGGCCGTAGCAACTGAACACAGAGAGAAACATGTTGACACACACGGGCCATGACAATCAGCGACGTCACCAGGCCGTAGCAACTGAACACAGAGAGAAACATGTTGACACACACGGGCCATGACAATCAGCGACGTCACCAGGCCGTAGCAACTGAACACAGAGAGAAACATGTTGACACACACAGGCCATGACAATCAGCGACGTCATCAGGCCGCCGCAACTGAACACAGAGAGAAACATGTTGACACACATGGGCCATGACAATCAGCAATGCCACCAGGCCGTAGCAACTGAACACAGAGAGAAACATGTTGACACACACGGGCCATGACAATCAGCGACGTCACCAGGCCGTAGCAACTGAACACAGAGAGAAACATGTTGACACACACGGGCCATGACAATCAGCGACGTCACCAGGCCGTAGCAACTGAACACAGAGAGAAACATGTTGACACACACAGGCCATGACAATCAGCGACATCACCAGGCCTTCGCAACTGAACACAGAGAGAAACATGTTGACACACACGGGCCATGACAATCAGCAATGCCACAAGGCCGTAGCAACTGAACACAGAGAGAAACATGTTGACACACGGGCCATGACAATCAGCAACGCCACCAGGCCATAGCAACTGAACAAAGAGAGAAACATGTTGACACACACGGGCCATGACAATCAGCAATGCTACCAGGCGGTAGCAACTGAACAGAGAGAAACATGTTGACACACACAGGCCATGACAATCAGTGACGTCACCAGGCCGTAGCAACTGAACACAGAGAGAAACATGTTGACACACGGGCCATGACAATCAGCGAAGTCACCAGGCCGTAGCAACTGAACACAGAGAGAAACATGTTGATACACGGGCCATGACAATCAACCTTTAACACAATATACAAGATTGGCCACATTTAATACTCCCTCAATTCACTGCAAATCCGCAGTCAGTTTAATAATTGAGTGCATGCCTTTGTTGAAATTATCAATAGAATTGACTACAATTGTTAGATCTTGCGAAAGTGTGATTAATAGGTTATAGTATATTGAGCAAGTCCACAATTGCCACTTTTCTGCGTATTTTTTATTGGACCTGGTCAAAAATAATTGTATTCGATGATTTCACCAAAACTAAATAACACATTTGCACAAACATGCTATTCAGCCAGCATGTCATAGTGGATATTAGATAGGTTTGATTGAGAATTTGAGGAGGGACCTGTGTAAATACTCTGATAACGACAACCTATACTCTGATAATGACAACCTATTAGAAGATACAAAGCACTGGTTCACATGAAGTCATACATTATGTGTGGCCTGCCATTGATTTAAAAAGTATAACTTCTACGTTATGTGTGGACTATACCTAAAAGCGACTCGGGTGCTGCTGATCTTCACTGTGACAGTGCTGCCCTCTAGCACGTCGACCATGCGTGACACTGGCTCAAACTTGTATTCCTTCATCATGGGTCGCAGGAAATACTGGCCTGGACTCTGCAATGAGAAACAAGTTACCCTTCAAAAGACAAGTAGAAAGCATTGTACATTTGAATAACTGGTTTTATGAAATTAACAATACATCCTCCAGCCCAATGGTATTTGCTATTAATTGTTTTAGTGCCAGCCAAATTCGCCGATTTCATTTTGTAACATCTATTGCCATTGGTTGGAATCACTGATAAAATTTTGCCAATGAGATTAAGCATAACAAAATAGTTGTGCTTACTATATTTGCCTGCCTTTGAGTACAAAATAAAATGGGAAGTCATAACCCAAAACCAAATTTTTTAGGTTTACCAGCATAAACATATTCAATGACAGTCAATGCACACATGTTAGTGAAAGTGAGTAATGTTGTATATAGGTAGTATATTTATATATATATATATATATATATACCGGTTAGTTTATTTTTTTTTAATATGCACACTAAACACAAGTGTTGTTTCAAAAAAGGCCTGGAACTTCTTGTATATCATCGCAATTTTGGCTGACACTGAAATGGTTAAACAACAAAGCCACTGGAGATTTAAACATCTATTTACACCTATCTACAAGTGGAGGTCATATATTATCGTCTGTATGTAGTTTGCCCTTGTCAGATATCTCCCAATTCTGTTACTAAACATATTCACATAGGCAGCATTCAGACAGCAGGACATGTGTTCCAGCTATTTATTATTCCAACCGAGAACAAGTATTCCCTTATGTCCAACCTACATTTTCATTTTGGGTTCCGCCTAGCTCTACCTTCCTTATGCTTGAAATAAATATATCTATCAATATTTTCAAAACCATATATGGCAAACCTCAATTTGGTGTTTCTTTTCTGGCCGTGAACATGTAACCATCTGTTAAGAGCATTTTTGCTAATCTCTCTTTCTCTGTTCTGCAATCAGTTCAGCAGATCTCCATCATGTGCTGCCCATCATACAGTTTGACAAATACTTAAATAAAATAAATAGCCCAATCAAGCGAACTCCAGACTCTCAAAATGAGCATAACTATGTTAAAGGAACGCCTGCGACTAACACGTGAAGAAAATGAGATGGCATTGGAAACACTACTACTTACCAAGTTCAGGAAAGACTTTTTGCCATCCGCCAAAGACAGGCTGTTACTTCTGTAGTTGTCACCCCCACTGAGAGAAAGTAACACTCCCTGTAATGGCTGACCTTGTTCGTCTGATACCTGTAACAGTAACGGGTTCACAATGACACTTGTAACAGGTTCACAATAACACCTGTAACAGTAAAAGGTTCATAATGATACCTTTAACAGGTTCACAATACCACCTGTAACAGCAACAGGTTTACAGTAACACCTGTAACATTAACATGATCACAATAACACTTATAACAGCAACATGTTCATAATGACATCTGTAGCAGTAACAGGTTCACAATAACACCTATAACACCTATAACAGCAACGGGTCCATAATGATACATGTACAACAGTAACAGGTTCACAAAAACATGTTATAGTAACAAATTCACAATAACACATGTTCACAATGATACATGTAACAGTAACAGGTTCACAATAATACATGTAACAGTAACAGGTTCACAATAACACAGGTAACAGGTTTGCAATAACACTTGTAACATTCACACAAATATAACTAAATGTAAAGTGCCCCAAGAGCATTTTATTTTAAGTGGATTCAGGCACTATATAAATTCCTATTATTACTACTAGAAAAAATACCCATCCTCTGCACTGGATAAATTGGTAGTTTATAAGTCCCTGTCACAATAACAATATTAAAAAATGGCATCACAGAAATATCCATCTATGGCAGTTATAGTAACGTCTTACGATGCCTTGCCCTTGTATAACGTAACTTTGGACAATCGAAGAAAAAACGTATGATGTTGTCAACAAATTTATGTAATTGTTAACAAGATTGCCATCCAAGGCAAAGGCCAGGTAGCATGTGGACAAAGAAGCCATTGGCTTATCGAGAGTCCAACATTTTGTTCACCTAGGGTATGTGCAACCCGCCCTCCTGAGATGTTTCTATCTTGTTTTCAAACATATTCATGCTGCTAGCAGTTAGACAATCTGTAGATAAAAGATGTTTCTATCTTGTTTTCAAACATATTCATGCTGCTAGCAGTTAGACAATCTGTAGATAAAAGATGTTTCTATCTTGTTTTCAAACATATTCATGCTGCTAGCAGTTAGACAATCTGTAGATAAAAGATGTTTCTATCTTGTTTTCAAACATATTCATGCTGCTAGCAGTTAGACAATCTGTAGATAAAAGATGTTTCTATCTTGTTTTCAAACATATTCATGCTGCTAGCAGTTAGACAATCTGTAGATAAAAGATGTTTCTATCTTGTTTTCAAACATATTCATGCTGCTAGCAGTTAGACAATCTGTAGATAAAAGATGTTTCTATCTTGTTTTCAAACATATTCATGCTGCTAGCAGTTAGACAATCTGTAGATAAAAGGGTAATTTAATTTTTCCAGAAAGGTAATAGTGGGGAGAATAAAAAAATAAATAAAACTGTGACGACCTGACCATGGAGTCGTAGATGAATCCCTGAAAGTTCGCTGAGATACAAAGCGCCCAGGAGGAATAGCGTAACTTACATAACAGATACATACAAACACTTCCTGGATTATAACAAGATGTTATCATTACCTCGACAGCAATCTCGGCTAATTTGAAAGCTTTGAAATGGCCTTGTTTGCCTTCAATGGCCGTGAACATGTAGCCATCCTTCTCCGCAGTCACTCGGTACTTTGAGTCACCATCAAGTGGGCCCACTCTATAAAATGAAAATAACCGAAATAGCGAGGAATCATAATTCAAAATAATCAAATATTTAACTTGTTGCTTCAATTCAAATTCACAAATTTCTTTAAAGTTTGGTACCGATTATGATTTAAAAAATCGATTTCATATCCTCTTGAATCGACGCGGCATTCCTGGAAACAGCCATAGTGTTGTAAACAATATACATTTTGTATTTGTTTTCACAAAATCTGAATGCATTCACAATATTATCTGGTGCTTACACCTGACTTGAAAATGCCATGATTCTGGAATAAATATGTTCTTTCAGTAACTTTCGGAAAACTATTTCAACCTTGAGTTTTCCAGATGTGAGTGTATCCTGAACAATATTAATAATTATCTGAATGTCACTTTAATTATTAGATAGGGAGGTGAGGTTGGTGTGAAAGAGTTTCAGGAGGAAGCGGGCGAGGGGTTGGAATGAATGGAAGAGAGCTGATGCACTCAGAATGGAACGGGAGAAGAGGAAGACCGAGAATGAGATGGGAGGACTGTGTGATGAGAGGCTTGGCAGGGTTGGGGGGAGGGCAGTGGAGAATAAGAGTGAGAGGGAGTGGAGATGGCAGTGAAACAGTAACAGTAATGGAAGGAGAACCAAAATCAAGGACCAGTATCAATGTCACATCACCCATGACTTCAGGGACAAAGAGGAGTGCAACAACACCAATCAGAATGTACACGTTATCTTAAATTTCTCACAAGAATGGTTTCCTTTTCAACTTTGACACTATTTCAAGAAAAGAACTGCTCAAATGGTATCAATCTATTCATCAAACTACTGGGACATAATTCATGCCTTAAGTATGCCCAGGCCCCCAAGAACATAGACGTTTCCCTAACTATAGCAACCAGGAAGGGAAGTAGAAAAGGGGCAGACGAAATACAACAATGAGATGAACTATGGAAGAACTGCTGGGTTGACAGAGCGGCAAGGTGAGCCCAAGACTGAGGGATCTGGCGGGATCTTGTGCGAGCCTTATGTGCCACACTTGCGCACAAAGAGGATAAGTAAGTAAATAAGCAACCCACCCGTAATCTCCTTTATCTCCACTCTCCACCAGCACCTTGTTTAACTCGTTGTCCTCAGAAGTAATCACTATTTGGACTCCTTTAATGGCGGGCTGAATCGTCCCACTAATGAACACTCCCTGTCTTCCCTCAAGGGAGACGGTCGCGCCTGGGCAGGTTTCTGCAATGACACTCACAGTTGAGTCCACAACATCACTCAGCAGTCTACTCAAACATTTTAGACCCTTAACTCAGAGGTGCCACGTCTCCAGTTTTGTGAACGAGATCTCTTTTGTCAGATATCCTGCTTCTTCTTTTTCCAAATAATCTCCTTCTTTTTGTAACAATTCCACATTTCCTATCAAAAGTGGATGAAAAATGCATATAATAACACCCAGTACTCCTTCAGTTTTAAAAATTTACATTTTGTGGGAGCGGGTTTCCCCCGTTACATATCCTCCTTCCTTTCTTCCTTCTCCAGCAGGAGAATTTGCTTTCTCATAATTCTTGAACTTGATACCTCTGCAGTAGCTTGTCCCCAACAGGCAACGTATAGTCTGTCACTTGTTGGCATCAAATTATTTCTTAGACTTTAACTTGCTTATTATATGCTAACTACTAGGTTACTTGTTATAATAATAAAGTCACCTGATAATTTTATACTAACTATCATTGGCTTCTATACTAACTTCGCAGCGGCTAACAAATAAATGTTGTCTAATCAATATACATGTTCAAGACACCCATCGATACTGCTACAGTTTTCCTCTAAAATATGAATTCTTCAAAGTGAAAATACAGTAACGTAAAGACTTAGATATTCTTGACACATGGTCACCTACCTCCCTGCAAGGTCACCTTGGCTGAGGATGGATAGAAGAGAAGGATGCTGGATGCTGCTGAGATCTCAAGTGTTTCTCCCGCCCTGAAATACATGTGTGAAAATGTTCATCAAGTTGAAAGATAATAATAAAGAAAAAATTCTCATTTAATCACAACTATTGAGATTTACTTAGCCAACTTTTGGCTACCATCTTTAGCCTTCACCAGCAGAAGAACTCGTCGTCCCAGAATTCAGTTCCAGACGGGAGCCGAAATGTTATGTAAGTAAATATCAATGGTTGTGATTAAAAGAGAATTGTTTCTTCATGATACGTGTGCACTTCCACAACACTGGACAACAGGATGAAGACTACGTGTGCACTTCCACAACACTGGACAACAGGATGAAGACTAGATGTGCACTTCCACAACACTGGACAACAGGGTGAAGACTAGATGTGCAGACAATAAAAAAAATTGCAAAGTTGTCTTTTTCACTGATTGACGTCAAGTGCACAATAAATTGCTGAAATATGTCAGTTCCATGGTATCCACGAAGTCTCTTTCATACGACAAAAACATTTCCTACCGACATGAATTTTCAAAAGGTGCATACTAGTTTTGTGGGACATTTTTAATATACAAAACAAAAAAGAGCTTAAATTGTGAAGGGATTTGAAACTTACAAAATCTTTAAGTTTTAAATGTGACTCAGACACTGGTCAGAAAGTCATTTATGTTGAAGGATCTATCTATTTTGTGTATCTGAATGATGAAAATAATTAATTAATACTTTTTTTTACATTGAATCATGATTATTATTATACATTTATAATGCGCCATGTATCCGGGTTAAAAACCTGCTCAAGGTGCTACAAGACAATGCTAAATAACTTTAAATAAATTGAAAAGCTAAAATAAAATGTGGTTAAAAGACAGATAAACATAAGTTAAATAAAAAAGTTAAACAAATTAATTAAATAAAGGAGTTATATAAAAAAGTTAAATAAATAAATTAAATTAATAAGTTAAAATAAACAATGACACTTAATTTGATACATTAGAAAAAACATATAAGTTAATCACAAAAGCTAAATAAAACAAATAAAATAAATAATAAGTTAAATAAGTAAAATGTTCCAATTGCGACATAACTAAAGCATGAATGATGGTTTTGCAAGCAGTGACAAGTTGACATAATCAATGCAGTCACTAGGTGGCAGCACTTATTATTGTTTTAAACGGTCAAATTAGTCACTAGATTGCAGTTTTCTGCATGCCACAAAATGCTGAATTTGTTGGTATAGCTGTAAATTCTCTTTATATATTAATTTTTGTTACTGATAATATGTAATTGAAGGGAAATATATGCTTTAGACCATGAAGCCAAGTGATATTGCAAGTTCATATGCAGGGATGGGATATCATTATATTGCAGTATTGTAATACACAATTCTGAATGCTGTGCTGTGAAATATTGGCAGCGTTTACCCTATGAATCCACTGTAAGTCAAAGTATGTGTTGAATATGAAATAAACAACACTTCTATAACACTTGTGAAAATGTTCATCAAGTTGGTATATATACATATATATATATATATATATATATATATATATATATATATATATATATATATATTTACTTAAAGAATTGTAAATACTTTAAACGTTCGAAAATACTTTTGCAATACTTTTCCTCATTATGATATAGTTCAATATTTAATAAAATGAAATAGTGTTATGGAATGAATAACGATTTTTTTCAACCACAACTATTTAGATTCTTTACTAAACATTTTGACTGCCATTGGCAGCCTTCATCAGGTAATTCTTTATATATATTATATATTGCAAGTATGTGCAAAAATACAAAAACGTATTGCAAGAATTTTTGTGTCCATTGCTGATCAGGAATGGCCATTTCTGTTAATATTGCCCGCAGTTGATAACAAGATAATGGTTATTTTCTTAATAAAACAACACACTAACTGGAACCAGTCGTTGGACTGGGTGGAAATAATAAACAATTACCACATACAATTTGGGGTCAATCTTACCTTGTCCAGTAAGTAAACGTGTAGGTGAATGTCTTCGAAGGTGCATTGCTCTTCTCTTTCTTGACCGGGGTTTCTTCAGGAGCAAGTTTCAAAGGTCCAATCTTAATCGGCTGGCTGTCTTCACTAGATGACCTGGAAAATATATAGCAAGGTTAAATACAGACAGGCTGAACTTGTGTTCAAGCCTATAAAGGGACTGGCCCCAAATAACTGTGCGAGATATTCCAGCGTGTCTTGAACGAGCCTTAAAAACTAAATGCTGTTACTGGTGCAAACTTCTGGAACTCTCTGTGCCCAGCACTACAAAACTGTAACTACATATATTCTTCTAAAATATATCATCTGAACAATATCTCTTGCTAAACAACAGTGATGAATGAGACCACAAACATTTTAACTGGACTAGTTAACTTCTTGACATATTTTATTATATTTTAACCACATATTTCTTAAATTGCTAAGCTATACATTTTACTTAACTTAATATTATTATTTTCATTGGTTAACCGATTCTGAGTTCGTCATGGGGTTTCATATATTTAAAATGTTGCAATTCTCTTAATTATTTGACATCAAAGTTCATCTAAATAAACAATGTCATATTTCATGTTTTAATCTTTACTCATGCAGTATATTTGCCGTCAGAAATTGCACAAAATGGGAGTTTGACAAACAATAAATCATCTAATGAAAAATTTTATATTTCACCATCAAATGTGAATTTATTGGTGTCATTTAATTGTCGGTCAGCCAGCCATTGAAAATCTCTTTAAGAAGTGTGTTTGTATCACAAAGATGACAGAAATCTAGTATCTTTGTAAGTTCATGTCAGTGTTCTATTGCACTCGTGCACTTAAATTCTGCACTGTCAACGCATTATAATTAATTCACTGTACGCATCATCTACAGAAATTAAGCCATATGGCTTCGATGCTACTTACCATGAATACTATGACCATATCTGACAATTATCTTGTAACTGTATTTTATTTCATCACAATTACTTATATCCTATTCCACAATGACACACTCAGGGTTGTTTGATTTAAATAATGATTTAAATCGCTCAAAAAAAAAATTTATTTATGATTTTTTTATTTTTTTTACTTCCGGTTTTTTAATTGCTGATTTATATGAATTTAACACAAATAATTGTTTACAAGCATCGAGATAAATTTTTTTGGTGTTTTTTAATACAAAAGCACAAAGTGCACACACTTGTGTAGCTGTATTGACACCAGATAGCCTGATAGTAAAATATTTTATGACATTGTGTATACCAGATTTTTTTTTAAATCAAATAAATAAAAAAAATCCGATTTAAATTTTAAAAAATCCGATTTTTTTTTTAAATCATGATTTTTTTCAACCCTGGACACACTTAACTAATACACTTGTTACTCTACTATTAAAGCTTTAGCAGAATCTTTACAAATTCACATTTTAAACACATTAAACATTTTAATCAATTACTTGTCCATGTCCATCTCTTTGCCAGTAGCAAATGGACACACAGATACACTGACTAAGTTCAAGTATCCCCTAAAAAAACTATTTTTTTAAGCTTTCTTACTCATATGAGAACATTTTATAATTTTTTAAATCTTAATCATAACACTCTATTTAAATGTGTAATTTTAACTACATATTGTTATGATTCATATAATTCCATGTATATTTTTACAATGACTGTACATATCTATGGTCTGCTCCCGGAGATTATTGCACTTTACACATTTTAATAATACTAATAATAATAACAACACCAAAGGCAATGATATCATCATTTAATACTTTACCTGACAGTCACAATGATGTCGTCTTGTTTCTGCTGTGTGACAATGACACCCTTCAACTGGTGTTTCACTGCGGTCAGGGCCAGCAGAGTTGGGCGGGACCTGGAGCAATAATAATTTATTCACCAAAATACAAATACAAGCGGTATCAATACAGAGTTAAATTGAGGGTGGGCCACTAAAAGTGATTATTTGTCAAGCTAGTGACCTGACAAATTTAGTTAAATTGGTGTTTGATAAAATAAAATCAATACATCGTATGCCTAAGCATTTACAGTATCAATATTTTTATCAACAGGTAAAACCTATTTAGGCACTAATTAACTACTAACAATAAGGAAAGAGCATTTTTTTTATTTGTCAGTCAAATGTTTTTAAAGAGATCTAAATATTTAATATTCCATAATTTAGATCCTACTAATGTTATCATTGATGCACCATTGTTGCTCCTGCTTCCTGGAAATACATAAATTGTGGTTTGTCTTGTACCATAGTACCCCAGTGACCTTTTTTATTAACATTTTGCAAATAATACTCTTTGTCGAATGCATACCAAACATGCATACATACTGATTATTTGTTATATTGTTTCTTAATAATAATGAGAGTATACTAATGCATATATTCACACTATACTGACAATACCTATACATGTACATAAACTATAACCATGACACATCTGATTGTGGGTCTATCTCTCAGACAGCCAGGGAAGTAGTGTTCCAGTGAACACTCAACATGTGAGAAGTGACATGTGTACGTACGTGTCATATGTGTATGTTTCCTGCTCGAACTGGTGACACAAGACAGGTGTCAACTGGTAGATTCCAGGTTTCCGCAGACACAGTTTGTTGACCCCCCTGGTTAGGCTCTCGCTGAACATGTCATCTTTGGCAGTCGAACCTTGTCTGGCAAAATTCTTTAAGAAAAGACAAATCAATGTATATGTGGGTGTACACATTATTATGAAATATGAGGGAAGAGATTAGAATGCAGTTCAGCTAAACAGGAACAGCAAGAAACCGGATGATGTGGGCAGGTCACATGGTGAAAATGGAGTGGAGCCGACTACCACAGAAAGCAGAGGCGTTGAGACAACAAGGCCCCAGGAAAAGGGAAGACCACAGTCAAGACGGTACGACTGGGTTAAGAGGGATGTGAGCAAAGTGGAGGGAAAAATCTGCTGATAGGACGCAATGAAAAATGGCAAAAAACAGTGCAGCATTACATGAATTATACGCAGCCTCACCCCGTTATAGAGAACTATGACGAATAATAAGAAATGAAATGGAATCCATATCATTATGGTTACTATATTTTTTCACCGTATCACACTACATGGTATAAATAATAATTTCAAAGAGAAGATATAAACAACTGAAATATCGTTAATCATTAGCATGACCACCCAACGAAATAGTGTCATCATCTTATGATAGAGACATACATCGTATTTACATAGTGTAAATACCATTGTATTTATTCATACAATAATAATTACATTGACATTGATGGACCCCTTTCGAGATACCATCTTGAAGTAAAAATCCCTCCGATTCTCCTGTTTGGAGGGATTGCACTGTATTATAATTAATTCTCCACAGACATAATTAATTTTATTCCATAAATATTTAATAACGTTTATTAATTTGTTCTATGTGGGTTTCTTCCTTGGCTGAGCAGGTGCTCCTCTCTATTCTGGTGGCAGGCACCGATACAAAGGAAGGTGTTGACTTCTTTCTTGAAATGGTCAGCAATTTTTCTAGGCAATTCAATGCATCTTGATACTATTAACCCATTAGGTCCCAGGATTTTATTAAAACATGCCACCATGTTCTCAGGATTTCTGGCAAATTTCGAGCGATTTTACCTCCTTGTGTTCAAAAATCTGTAGAAAATAAACTATTCAATATTGACAATTACAAGTTGTGTTTATTTTGAAGAGTAGTAATTTCTCCACATGCATGTATACATAGAAATAGGATATATTAATAAAATGTTGACATTTGATCACAATTTGCAAAGACAAAATATTACATTTGTTAAAACATTGAAAGTTGCGACTGACATTTGACAATGATCCCATGCTATAACCCTATGCAACTCAGCGAAGAAAATGTAGCTATATGTGTTAGCTTTGCACCAATGAAAACATTATCAAATTGTGACGGTTATTTTTCAGGTTACACCATATTTTATCATGACAAATATAGAAATAAAAATTTTCAAGATAGCGTGAACAAAACTTATGAAAATCAAGATTTCCGAAAGGGAAACACATGCATGTAACGAGCTGTTGTTGCTGCAAAATGTATCCGCTAGGGTGTGGCAAAATTTGGTAGCATTTAGTTCAGTAGTTATTCGCCAGGATTTTTTTTAATGGTGGGTCCTGTATGCGGCCGGCGGCGGCCGATCCAGGACTGCACAGAGGCCGGCCACGGCCGTTGTGGGGTCTAATGGGTTAAATAAACATTCACTACTTCCTACAACTAACCAGGGTCATATTGATTCTTTCCAATATTTTACACAAGCGATTGCTAAACTTTCCAGCATCATACCTACCAGAGTGACATCATGGGACAGACTGCATGACAAGACGTAGCCAGACTGTGTGAATGTGACATCAGTAACATCTTCGTCTGTCACTTCTATTTCGGATGTCTTCTCCTTCCAACACCACTCGTCCCTGATTACAGCCACTGTAGCAAGATTGAACAAGACATTACAAAACTATTTTAGTACTACGTTCAGGAATGTTTATTCAAACAAATCAGTAAGTAATACCATTTAAACAAACTTAGCTTATAAATTAAAAGCTTGAAAGGAGCAACACTGAAGCAGACTCTGTTGCTGCAATACTCAAAGCAGCTAAATATATCTTCATCAAATTTCATAAGATGGTTACAAGCAAATATAAGAACATAAATCGTATAATTTTGTATATTATGCAACTGTGATAACCACTGTGTCATCAGTACATCTACTTAGTGTAACATTCCAACTGTCTTCTGGTTCGGGGTTTTGTGATTTAAATCAAATCAACCAGTTTATTGTATTGCAGCAGCTTCTTGAAGTTAAATGTCCAGATGACACCAATTCATCCCGTAAATTGAGATCATTTGCCACTTTTAAAACAAATGAGCTGAATATTGTCAGTGACCATTATATCATAACATTACTTCTTCATGAATGTTCACTTCTACCAAAAATGAATGCACTTATTAAAACTGTCAATAGATGAAGAAGTGGCTATGGTAATGACTAGTAAAGAGTTCAAGATGGAACAACATCTACAGAGTTTTTCACATTTCAACCTTCTGAAGAAAAACTGTTGATACGCCCTGCTTTACAACTGAAAATGCAATCATAAATCCTGCGACTTACATTTGTATTTCCCAGGCATGATATCCACAAACTGGAATTCTGCTTTTGTTCCTGATGCTGTAGTCTGCAACAAAATACAAGATAAAATCTGACATAACTGCAACTTTGGCTACACTACATCTGACTATGATTTCGTCTGGTTTGCAAGAATGAAACACATTTTAGACTATTACTTGAAACCACTGGAAGAAAAAACTACACATAAAGCGCACAAAATATATAATAAAAATAGAACACCAGGAACAAGATACTTAAGTAAAATTAGCAATATTTCATTCAATGTTTTTCGATTCAGGGATGTCGGCAATATGTAAAGAAAACTTAAAAGAATGTTTTCATATAGCATGGAATCCACAGAAAATATAAGAATATATAGAAATGGTTCACAGTTTGCAATCGGGTCACTTCATCATCTGGCAGTCTTGTTGCTGTCAACTTTGTCTGGTCTCAGTCAACATTGTCTTGTCTCTGTCAACTGTGTCTTGTTTTGATCAATTCTGTCTTGTTGCTGTCAATGTTGTCTTGTTTCTGTAAAATTTGTCTTGTCTCTATCAACTTTAGCAGCTGTGACACGGATCCTCACCTGAATGACTTGTTTGTCTTCAGGATGATCAACAGCCGTCAGTGACATTTCCACTCGGCTGCATTCCTCTGATCAACATTCATATGAAAGACGTCAATATTGCAGATTAATTAAAGGGAATGCACAAGTATTTTTATTTGGCAACTGACATGGAACTAGTTGGGGTTTTTCATAATTGAAAACGCTCCAATTTTCTAAATTTTTTGATTTCAAAATACATTTAAATTAATGTTTCACAACATGCTTTGTACATACATTATCACAACATTTTTATATGTACATTACTACAACATGTTTTGTGTGTACACTATTACAACATGTTTTGTATGTACATTATTACAACACATTTTGTATGTACATCATATGTAACCAAAGGAGATGTTATAAGGGTTAATAGATTCAGTGTTGGTATTATCATTGTAATTAATTACCGAGGCAGGTGATGACGCCACCGACTTTGGCCCGGAACTGTGAGAAGATAACGCCGCTCACTGGTCTGTCAACAACCTGCACTTCCTTCTCAACCGGGGCCAACTTCAACCCGGCCTTCACCTCCGCTTCACCCTGGATAACCTACAAGGGGAGACGTATGGACTGGGTGAAATGGTGGGCAATCAGTTGTTGAGATATCCTCATTTTAATTCAAGCAATGCGCAACATAAATCACAATTGGCAACCATCTTGAAATTCCTTGCCCACAGGGGGCAAGGAATGAGAAACTGTTTACCTTGTAGAGTTCATATTTACATTATGATTTCATTTGCAAATGACTTACAAACATAAAGCATTACTGAATGATCCAAGTAACTAGATTTATAGTGTACAACATATATTGTCTGTCTGACATGTCTCAATAAGCAGTGCTAATACCACCAACCTTGAAGACATAGCTGCCCGGTTTCAGCATTTGGCAGAACGAACCATCTGCACTAGCGAGCAATATCTTCACTTCTTCACCCTGAATCTTGCTGCGAACTTCGACCTTCTTCTGAATTGACTTTCCAACAATGGATTCTGGTATCTTGTCAATTATGATCTTACCACAGGTCTCAAATCTGAAATGTGTGCATAGAAATACACAACTATTAGCCTTGAGCCAAATGTTCTCCGATACAGGCAAAATGGGGTAAACAAAATTGCCCAAGTTTTGAAACGGCAGCCAGTGGACTCGAACACCGGTCCACTTGATTGACAGTCTGGTGCATTTCAGGCCTGGGGTAATAGTAATATGTAATAGTAATGATTACAATTGTTCAAGTACTAGTAATAGATGGTACAGAACACAATGTAATAGTAATAGAAAGCAAAGTAATAGTAATTGAGCTATTACTTTGCTATTACAATTGAACAATTCAATCACACCAAAATTCAATTTCATTGAAAATAATCTGACCAAAAAATCCTGTATTTTGACATACTGGGACTTGGACAAGCATCATGTTCAGTCTTTCACATGCAGTTTTATTTATTTATTTCCCAACAGTGGTGATAAAATGGCTTAGTATCCGTCCACCAGCAATCTATCCTTTCACACAAGCCTATTCATTCATTCACTGAAGCAGGATAAGGGTTCCAGGCTTCCAACACTAAACAGACTGTCTTTAATATCTGAATCAATCGATCAATCAATCGTTGCCATCTCCCAACCATAGCTGCCAG
This sequence comes from Lamellibrachia columna, assembly GCA_963662155.1. Classification (NCBI taxonomy): domain Eukaryota; kingdom Metazoa; phylum Annelida; class Polychaeta; order Sabellida; family Siboglinidae; genus Lamellibrachia; species Lamellibrachia columna. The sequence continues at coordinate 25,452,624 of OY759274.1, read as the reverse complement.
CCAGCCATGCTGGGTAATGTTTAAACAAAATCCAGGGGCTTATACCAACTTTTCTGAGTTTTTCTCAGTTGGCAGCTAGCTTGCACACTATTGACGAAAAATTAGAAAAACATCCTATCCTTAATTAACTGTCAACCAAGCAGCAGGCGAGCAGTATGGGTCTACTATGGGATAATCAGACTGTTATGTGACAGTGACATTGCTTTTCTGTTTCATTCCAATGATTATATGAAACATCTACATCCGACTGGAATTGTGTGAGGTTAATTTAATTGGGAAATTTATAAGCTAATTGTAATTTAATTAATTATACACCCATCAGTTGATTTGAACTTATGTAAGTGATTAAGTATGTTAAATGTTTAATCGAAAGAAAATAATTTCGATAGGCCTGGTGCATTTGACACCTGGTGCATTTGACATCAGTATTCAACCTATTAAGCATATATGCCATAATTAGCATACACCCTCTTTCTTAATCAGCAGGATCCATAACTATTGTAATTTGACTAGTGTGGAACAAATGAAAAGTGTCACAATCTGGTGTTAAACAGTTGGTACCACTTTTCAATTGTCCTACACTAGTCACCAAATGACAGTGTTAAACAGTTACCTTATTGTCTAGAGAAAAAAATGTTGGTGTACGTTTATAAGAACAGATTCCCTGACATTTTTTCGTGATCAATGTTTTTCAAGCGGACTGTAGGCTTATTAGGTCGACTACGGTAGCTTATTAGGTCGACTACGGTAGCTTATTAGGTCGACTACGGTAGCTTATTAGGTCGACTACGGTAGCTTATTAGGTCGACTACGGTAGCTTATTAGGTCGACTACTTAGTTGCTTTGTAAATATCTGACTTACCTGGACACAACAATATCAGCGAGTTGGGGCGTGTTTGGTGTGATCTTGATGGAGATGGTCTCAAACTCCAACTGTGTGGCAGTGACACTGACTGAGTACTGTCCCGTCTTTACCGAGTCCAGATGATACCGACCATCAGCCGCCGTCGATGTATGCGGCTTCCCGTTCAGCAGAATACTTGCATTTGGGACTCCAGCACCCTGTTGATTGACGAAAAAAGGATTGTAATATTAAAGGGATTGTTCAACAATTTTCAATGGAGTATTCCTTGGGACGTCATTAACTGCCACACATTGATCTTTATATGTGGCAAACTGGCTGAATTGCGTATTTTCAAAAACATCAAGAAATCAAAAGATTAGGATAGTTATATGTTTTGTATGGATATCATTTTTAACCAACCGAATCTCATATTGTAAATACTAATAAATTAAGGGTTGCAAATGGTGGACCTGAAAACTCAGGTATAGTACCCAGTATTTCTAAAAACACCAGGTTTTAACACACAACTGTTTTACTGTATTTTCACCTTTTGCACAATGCTGTGTGTGCATCTGATTATCTGAAAGGTGGCAGCATAGAGATTAGTTCAAGTAAAACTCACCCCTGGCTTTGTGACGACACGGCCACTCACAGAGAAACCTGCCACCTGGAATGCCTCCTGAAGCACAGTAATAATTACACAACGTCATCGTGAAATTCGGCACAAAAACAATGTTTCGCAAACCAGTGTTTCCCTGGTATATGACAAGCGAACCAGGACGCTTCACTGTTTTTCACACACTTCACTCAATATTTCTCGTGCCCTATTTTTTGGTAATTACGCTGTCTAATACGGCCATAAAATAACTTAAATTTCTGCAAAATCTGGATATAAAGATATTGTTTTGTCCTCAAGCTTTGCCTACAACTGCTTAGGATTTACTTCTTACCAATCATGTCATTGGTCAATGTGACCGCAAACCTTGCATAGACTAATGCTTGTAGATAATATCTGTTTAACTTTGCCATCAGGGTTATGACTTATGTTATTTCAGTTCTGCTACTACCACGTGACACATTTGTGATCATTTGTTCACACACGCATGCATCTCTTCAGCATGTTGACCACCATCATCATAATTGTATTTTGCAAGTACATTGAACACAAAACAACATGTTAAAGTGTGTGACTGCATTCTTCAATGTTGATACAAATATTCATCAGAGGGTTTTTGGTGAAGTTAATAGTTTGTAGTTAAACGTTACCTTTAGAGCCACTGAGGTGTGTTCTACGACTATCTTCAACTGACTTGGTACAACATCAAAGGTGATGTGTTTTCCTTTATAGAACGGCATCTGAAACGGAAATTAGGAAGCTAGAACGAACATAGAGAAAACACCAAGAAAGCCTAGACAGCTTTGATAATCTAGCTCAGGTCTACGTTTTCTTCCTAGGGTTGAAAACAAATTGAAACCAGAGTTTTCTCGGTTGCCGATCCAACTGGTAGGAATTCACTCCCCCTTAATGTTAGGTCAGAAGGAAACATACTAAAATTTTTTGTCATCTAAGACTTTTCTTTCAACATGCGTACCATCCTTAGTTCCCTAGAATATTGACCCAAATGTTGATGACTTTAACACCTTAGTGGAAGCAGTGGTTTAATGGTTAGAACACCCGCCTGTTCGATTCCACCTCCACTGTTTCAAAGCTTCAGCAATTTCGTTCACCCCACTTTGCCTGTGTCTTTCGGAAAAGACAGTAAAAGCTGTTGGTTCCTTCTATCTGGTGTCTAACACTGTCTATGCCAGGGGAAGTAAAAGATCCCATGCAGGGAAAAGGAAAAAAACATGTGATGGACTCACTAATTCTTAAAAAACCTCAGTGCAACATCCTAATATGATTTTGCAGAGTAATTATCCAGATCCAGTGTACTTCAAGATTGCTTAACCCTGTTGTTTTGATGTGTTTCTGATCTCAGATTTCTGAGGATTAAGGATTTAGGTGCTATCGATGTTGTTGTGTTATTCAATTATCTGCATTGAAAGCATAGTAAACTAGAAGCACAGACAATTTGCAAACAATAAATAACAATAAGAACATTAAAAGTATCAGTTTAATATTAAAGATACAAAGTAGGGCAATTATTGTAATATCAGGTTATATAGTATGCATTAAATTTATTCCAATAAAAAATTCCCACATGAGTTTAATGTACCACATTTTGAAAATATAATTTGACCACTATCAGCATAAATTTAGCGCATCGGGAACGTTATTTTACAGGTGTTAACGATGTGCCCATCATGTGATCCCATGAACATCTGACACCGACAAACGTTGTCCACACGAATTAAAATTTACTCACAGCTGTGCTGAAAGGCATGGTCGATATTCATAAACAGAAACAGCCAAATTATATTTTAGAATGGTGGGTCATTACTTCTATGCTTTTTCACTGAGATGAAGACATTGCTACTCATTCATATAAACATGGCTAAAACATGAATAATAAAATGAGTATTAATTGTTTATTGTTTGCAAACAATACATAACAATACACCTTATTTATTATGCTGCCAAAATTTGACAAGTTGACAACGGGGCGCATCAGCATCGTCTCTTTGAGACTACGCTCTGCCTACTACCATAATTGTTTATGACTGCTAAATATAGCCTCCACCTAGAATAACCCAGAAGCCCGTGCGACTTATTTCTATTGGGCATGCAGGCAAAATAGCCAAGTATAGAGTGACTATTTGGAAAAGTACATTACATGATAATATTATAAAATACACCTTATTTAAACGACACCAGGGCATCATGATATACAACTTGACTAGTCATAAAGGAACTCGTTATTTTCCGCTCCTCTGGTTTCAAGCGACAGGAATTTCTTGACATCTGTTTTTTTTAAACTGTCTATTTACACTGCATTTCATGTGGAAAGTTTCATTTATTAAAATTATGTGCATCTTATGCGAGGCAAATGGCCTTAGTTTGGTGTTTGTACAGCATAGAACTCACCAGCACATAGTTTCCCTTTTGAACTGCAGGGAATAAGAAGGAGCCATCTTCCTGTGATGCGACGTGACACAACAATTTGTGTCCTTTCAGTGCGGGAAAGCCAGGGACAGCAGCTTTGTCACAACTCTGTACTTCCTGTTCCAAGGGTCAAGACAACAACATAATCAGGTCAGCATTGCTCAAATATCCGTGTTCCATCCAGACACACAAGTTAAATACACGTGGGATAAGAATGTTCAGTTTTATGTTGCTCCAAATTTGCAATACATAACTAGTGTGGTTACTTTCTCACATGATATTCTCGTAGGCAAAGTGAAGAGTTTTTATTTCACAACACCTAACTACTGGTAGTGCCAATGATTTACTCCGGGTCTATTCTGGTCTTTCCGCAGATTGCTATTCTATCTGTCATGGAGAGGTCAGATGACCTCTCAGAGAGGCCGTTTGGTTCATTCCGGTCTCTCTACCTCAGGCCAGTCGGTCACATTACCACAAATACGGAAAACTTTTCATCCATTTTCTCACCGCAGACAACAAATGAGTTCTTTTTACAGACATTTACTACTATATGATTTACAAAACAAAAATGTGATGTGTACATAATGTTTGATACACAAAAGAGCATGGAATAGGTGCAGAATAATAAAGGTGTTTTCACATTTATCCGAAGTCTATTCTATCCACGTTTGACCACTCCGCGGAAAGCAAATAGAATGTACCCTGGCCGAGTTTGACCGACCATTGGTCGCTCATTTCTGTAAAAACCAACATTAGTGGAAGCTCTGGCAACCAACACAGCATCATAGGAACAAGAAGATCATTTGCCCGGATTGCAGTCATCTTCGTCGTATTGTTTTTGTTTCATAATATACTTATTTTCTGTTTGTGCTAGTATAGTGATCGATATTAGTGTTATTGATATCACATTTAGAAGCTGTATGCCAATGGGTATGTTGCATGTAACACTTGCCGCCACTGTGAAACAACCAGCGTTGCTGATTCTAATTCTTGTTCGGCTTAGATTAGTTTGATTAGTCACATTTTGGTTTTGTTCACCGACCATTGTCGATAAGTTGAACTCGGCCCGTGTGTCACTGTAAGTTTTACCTTCAACTCTTGTTCTGGAGTAAACAACAGGAAGTTAACACCTTTCACAGCTTCGCCATCGCTCAAAACTGCACCCTGGGAAACAAAATGAACGTCGTAGCACAATTCTGTATACAAATAGATAGCAACCTTCAGACACTGGAAAAACAGGTAAGTTTGTGAATGATAATTCTCATTAGTTAGCATATATATTAACAACCAATAGAGTAACTGGGACAAATCAGTTACTTACACTGCTTTGTTGACAAACGACTAGGAAGAACAAATGTAGAAGTGGAAGTGAAATTCATGTCTTACTAACACAATGTTTTCTCTCATAAAAATCTTAGTTGTTTTGTGATTAACTATTATTAACAAACAACTCGTCATGTATTCCTGAAATACCGAAACAGAAAACAGTAATGCACATGTGGACCACTTTCAAGTCTTATTTTGATTGTGTTCTTTGACCGGCACCACCGTTCTGGTCGTGTCTTTTGCTGGTTTGACTCTGTTCTTGAAACATGTATTAGAGATCCAGTTACCTAGATATTTAACCTACCACCACTCCCTCCCCTCACACACACACACAGACAACGTCCTGCACTCATACACACACTCACTAACCAACCCACTAATGAATGATAGAATGATCACACAGTAACACACACACCTGGATTTATTAAGGCACCAACTTATATGACGCTGCATATTTAACATATCGATAAATTTAACTTTACATTTACCATAAATAGTAAGCTGTACATTTTTTTTTTAAATTACACTTAAATGCAAAACCGTGTTTATTATGAAATACATTTTCAACACAGCCATCATAGAAAACTATTATTACAGTTTTAAACTATGACACACACAAACACACACTGTAATCCTCAGCAGTCAGTCCCCAGAGATGTTGGCCTCACCTTGATGTCATAGCCAAACACGGTGAGACTGCTGCCAGCATGTCCCGTCTCGTGGCCCACATGCACGCCAACTGATGACTACAACATGAAATAGGACACGCTCTCTGTATTTGGCACACAAGTCATACACATGCTACTACACACACTGCAACAGACAACAAGAGCAGCAGTAGCTCATCATTACGCGGATTATGGAAGACACAAAACCATGAATGTTTGACAAGTAATTTTTTTACAGAAAACAACAAAATCTTGTCCAGATGTTAACCTATTTATAGAAGAATTTGATTCAATTTTCCACGCATACGTCCACCTGGATTTTCGTGGTTGTGTTAATGTAAAAGGAGCAGTTTTACTCCTAATAATTTTTTTTAAAAGATTTACATTTGTTGCTGAAAACAAAGTAAAATGTCATGCAGAATTATTTAACAAGATTTGCCATCCAAGCCAAAGGCCCAGATGGCAAGTGGACAAGGAAGCCATTGGCTTATCGAGAGTCCAACAATGTTCATCTACTTATAGCCCGCCCTCCTGAGATATGTGTCAACGTTGTTTTTAAACATATTCACGCTGCTAGCAGTTACACAATCTGTAGACAATTTGTTCCATTCATTTATTGTCCTCTGTGAGAACGAGTGCTTCCTGATGTCCAATCTACATTGATCCTTTACTAATTTTACCTCATGTCCTCTAGTTCTGCTATCCTTCTTGAGTGAGAAAAACATATTTCTATCAATATTTTCATACCCATTCAATATCTTAAAAACTTCAATCTGATCTCCTCTTAACCTCCTTGTCTCTAGAGTTGTTAAACCACATTCTTTCAGGCGTTCTTCATAACTAAGGTCTCTCAGTTCTGGAATCATTTTAGTTGCTCTCCTTTGTATGCGTTCAAGCGTATCTATATCCTTCTTACAATATGGTCTCCATGCTTGTATACAGTATTCTAAATGAGGTCTAACTATTGCTTTATAAAGAGGTATAATTAACTTTTTTCCCTTGTATGTTATGTTTCTTCTAATCAATCCAAGAATTTGATTACCCTTTGAAGCTGCAATACCACACTGCTCTGAAACTTTCATATCAGCGCTTATTGTAACTCCTAAGTCCTTTTCTTTTACAGTAGTACCCAGAACAGTATCTCCCATTTTATAGTTTACATTCAAGTTCCTATGTCCTGTATGTAGGCATTTACATTTCCCAAAATTGAACAACATCTGCCATTTCTCAGACCATTTCACTAATCTGTCTAGATCGTTTTGTAAATGTTGTTTATCACCATCAGTATTAACCTTTCTAAACAGTTTTGTGTCATCCGCAAATTTCAGTACGTTACTTGTTATACTGTCGTCCAAGTCATTGATATAAATTAAGAATAATATAGGTCCTAATACTGATCCTTGAGGTACCCCACTCAAAACCGATTTCCAATTTGAAACTTCTCCATCTACTACAACTCGTTGTCTTCTGTCAGTCAGCCATTGTTCTATCCAGTCATTTATGCTATCCCCGATACCATGGGCTTTTAATTTAAGTAGTAATCTTTGATGTGGCACTTTGTCAAAAGCTTTCTGAAAATCTGGCATGTGGCAATTTGTTAGTTGATCAGACGGACAATTTCCCTTGCTAGAATATTACCAGCCAAAAAACAACCACAAAGTCCGGAGACAAATATCTACTCTTCCCGAGCCACCATAACAATATTCATTAAATTCTTGCATATATTCCTTCAAATATGTTTTACCTGTAACAAATTGTTTAACAGAATGGGTCTCTTAATAAAAAATTATCAAAAAGAACTCTGCGCTAAGTGTGAACATTGGGCACAGAGAGCGGCTAGGTCTAGGAGTTGACGTACTGTGACAAACTTCCAGGTAGGATGTGATGCTTCAACGACATACTCGCCGGGAAGAACATTCTCAAAAGTAAAACTGCCACTGGCTGCAGATGATGCTTTCTTTATCGCCTCTGAGGTGCCCTTCTTCTTCAAGGTCAAGGTCACACCTAACGGTCCATCTGCACTTCCCTTGCTGATTACCTGTGACAGGAACAAATTATGTATGGCTTATCCTGCAAGTTTTAGCTGTGTGATATATAGTTAGCATGACACCTTGTGAACATGCACATTCCTGGTAGTTGCATGGGTACTAATTACCGTACTATGCAAATTGGATAGAAAGAGAAGTGCCTATGAGATGAAATGATATCGCAAGATACTGCGCATACCCTGGATAGCGCACCATACCAACATATTGATATTGAACGAACAATGTATACCACAAAACTGGTTATGCAATTTGTCAAGCACCAACAAATTGTCTATTTTTGCGAAGATGAATTGGAAAAGGCAATACTGTAGGGAATAGTGGCAGGGAAGCAGAGGCACAAAGAGAAGATGGGGAAGAGCATCCCAGTTGTCTTCGAAACGGTGACAGTGGATGGAAGGATACATGGAGAAATACAATGATTTTGTATATCACAGGCAAACCACAACAGAGGTTTTTACACTAATCAGTTCAATGTCTGCATTTATGAAAATATACTGTACCAATTAATTTCTATTGATATTATTGAAATAGTGCTGTGCTAGCTTATTATATTCTAAGCACTGCTATTTCTTCATACAGGTTTCCCTCTCACATCATTTAAGTGAACTACATAGTATTTGTATTGTATAGGGAAAACTAGCCATTTTGAATTGAATAATATTCTAATGGTCTTCCCAGTAGAATTTTAAAGGATGCATTTTTCACAGTAGCAGTATGAATAAACTTCAGTGTGCTGCTAGTACCGGAAATCCAGTGTTGTATTTGGTTCTCAGGAAAAGACAAATTTAAAATGATCAAATATTTGCTGTTTAGTCATGTAGGAAACTAACATATTGAGGTACAATAGGAAAATAAAGTTGCATCTTATGAATTAGATTATTAAAAAAATCAACATTACAATAATAAACTTTGCTAACTACAAAAATCTGGTGATCATCTGTTATAACAAATAAATGCTGTTATGTGTATGACAATAACTCTTATATACCTTTCCAATGACGCCAAATCCAGTGAAACGAAAGTTGATGTCTTCCGATTTGCTGCATGCGTCTGTCTTTCCGTCTATGTGTAGATCGACACTTCTTGGCTCTGCCAAGAAAAATAATTAATTATTTAAACATTATTCAATATTGTCTGTGGAAACACTCCAGTAAATATTATATGATATTAATTGGCACTCTGTGTCTCATGGAATGTGTGAAATGCTGCAATTATGGGCAAGAGGATTTATGCAAGATTAAAGGTCCCACCTCCATTTTATTTTTTCGCTAGTCTCGTTTCAAATTCATTTTGCGAAAAATCAAATCTACTTAGTATCTACCGCAATATGCTAGCTGGTTTGTGCAACTTTTATATGTAGTTTTGGTGAAATCATCAAACAAACTATTAAATTACTTAATGTTATGTCAAACATTAACTGAAGTGAAAATGGAAACGCTGAAAACTCCTGAATTTCACCATCGGTGACATTTCACAACTTTGTCATGTGACCGGCGAGAGGATGGAAGTCATGACAACATCATCGACGAGAGGATGGAAGTCCATGATCGGCATTGACCTGCACAGTGTTTACCATTTTGGATATCCACTATTTTTTAGCCTTACCTGATGTAATGACTAAATTCAATTCTTTCGATCATTTTAACAAAAATAAGCATTTTAATAAAAAAATTAAATTAACTGCGAATTTTGGACATCGACGATCCAGATATGTGAGGCTAAAAGTGATCACCGATAATAGAGAAGGGGTATTTAATGCACACCAATGGTGTGAACTACAGTTACAATATTATTCACATAATGTAGTATTGAAATGTCAAATGGATTATGCATATATCCGTCCTACCAGTAAACTTGTGTACGAACCAGACATAAAATAGTTTTGAAATCTATTAATCACAATAACAGTAAAGCAGAATTTTGGAGTACCACATTTCCCGTAAGTATCGGCTCTAAGGTGCTACCAGAATCATAAAATGTATACTAAATACAATAATTTTTTTAATGAAATGTACAAAAGACTAATTAATAAAACACAATTTTTATGCAAGCTGCTTTATACAATATATAACTATTACGTATTTCGAAAAACATTTAAAATAACTGCTATGTATATATTATAATACTCCACGAGTGGATTGATCTGAACTCCGTTGTCTTGGAATATGATATGACATGACATGGTAATTACCTCTCACGACCTTGATCACTGATGAAGACAAAGTGAATCATTTGAAATATAAAAAAAAAATTAATTAGGTCCTCAGACTAATTAATGAAATTTTTTTTAGAGGTAATTACCATGTCAAATAATAAACATAATAAAAGCGCACTAACCAAATGTCCAGCCTGGTGGTGGCTCCACCTTCAGGACATAGTCTCCCTTGTCATAAACAGGAATCATGTAGTAGCCCGTGTTGGGAGCACAGTCGGTCTGGTACTTCAGACTGCCCTGCTTTGTGTACAGCTTCACCTACAGAACAAATATACAAAACTTCAGTTCCAAACCTGGGTTTACACGAGGTGATATTGTAATGAGCCGATGCTGTCGCATGCAATGTTCATAATTGCAGCTCGATTGTTCCCATGTAAGGGTGTACATCGCCACAAATGCATCGCATCGACATAGCTTGAAATAAAACTAATCATATTTTGAAATGATGTCTTGTGCGATATGAAATGGCGTGTAGAGCTGGATGGCAACTTTTTTATCGTTATATGAAGAGTAATTTTTTTATCAAGTGACCTGTACATCTTTATGTATGGTAAATAGGCAGTAGATGTGAGAAGCAGGTCCTTAGCCAAGGACCCATCTTGGAGACGGGCAAATGTCTGACATGGGTAAAATAAAAGACAGATTTAGCTTTTTACACTGGAATTTGCATTACGTCATTTTTTTAACTTAGCGCACGTGGTCGGGATTCAGCGAATGTCATCGGCGACAAAATAACGAATACTGCCAATCTATATTATTGGCTCAATGTGAACTGGCATTGCCTTACAGTTAAAAAAACACATCTGGACAGTGAAAAAACTTAATTGGATCAATAGTGGCTTCTATGAAAGCCGTTCACGCGCTTAAGGTTACATTTTTTTTACTTCAAGACTGGCAAAAACATATTTCTGGTTAAGCCTTAGTTAACTTAAGGGCGTGAGGAGACCACATTGACTTTTGTGAATATCAATTGGATTAAATGCAAATTATGGTAAGAAGTGAATATTCTGAATGGTTTGATGTCATTAGTGGTGTTCCGCAAGGAACAGTATTGGGACCTATTCTCTTTTTAATTTATGTAAATGATATACCAGAAACAGTAAATAGTAATGTAAAAATGTTTGCTGACGACACCAACATATTCAGAATATTAAAAAACAAATCTGACTAAGAAATCTTACAAGCTGATTTAGAAAACTTAAGTGAGTGTATTAATAGATGGTGCCTAACGTTCAACACTAGTAAATGTAAAAGGATGCACAAAGGCTGACAATCCAAAATTTGAGTACACCATGATAACCGAAAATAATAATATCGTTTTAGCAGAAACAGTTCAAGAGAAGGATCTAGGTGTCTGGATTTCAAATAATTTGAAATGGGAGAAACAAGTTGTTGCAGCAACCCAAAAAGCTATGGTGGTTTTGCGTTCTTTAAAGAGAGCAATTTTGTTCACTTTGACAGAGAAACGTTCAACATTGTTTATAATACATATATTAGACCACATCTAGAATATTGTGTACAGGCATGGTCACCTTATTATGCAAAAGATATTTTAATGCTTGAAAAAGTACAACGCAGGGCAACAAAACTGGTAATAGGAATTTACATATCAGGAAAGATTAACACAACTAAAACTATAGACTTGAAGAACGGAGATTACGAGGAGATTTAATTGAAACTTTTAAGTTGTTAACTGGGAAAGAGAACATAGACCTAGATCAGTTTTTTAACATTAATTTAAATAACCTCAGAGGACACAGTACAAATTTAAACAAACAACAATGACAATGTATGAAGCCATGCAGATGCCAATTTTTCAATCAAAGGGTGTTGGATGTATGGAATTCCTTGTCCAACAATATTATATCTGCACCCTCTACTAACATTTTAAAAACAGAATAGATAACAACTGGGTTAAGATATAGGCAAACTATAAAAGACATCTCTAGCCTTGCAAATGCTCATTATTTGTAAGTGTAAGTATTGACATGAATATTGTAATGTCCTCGTTGGAACAACTATTTCTGGACTTGTTCACGAGTTTGTATCCAAGATAAGCCAAAAGATCAAGACACATACCACTGGCACTACTAGTGACTAGTCACTAGGAGTAGAATAATTGGTACAATTTATTTAGCCTTTTACTTTTAGGGGCTGGGCAGCGGTCAGCGGGTGATGTTACCTCGATCAGGGAAAAGTTGATTTTGACTTCGGACTTCACAAATCCGCCACATCCAAGTATGTCGTCTGCAAATATAAATGGTGGTACGCATACAAAGCTGACGACCAGCTGCACTATTAAGGCATAGTAAGACATTTTGTATGTCTCCTCAAACAAAACGGACACACGCGACGCCGACGGGATGTTCTTATGGTCACTTCCTATGTCTGTTTATGGAGAAATTATATGAAGTCAAACATTGTAATGTAGACAACCAGTTATTACGACCGGAATATCGGTGTGGTATAGATGCATGTTTTGCCATTTTGTGTGTATCAACGTGTGTGTTGCTGAGTGTGCAAAGACTCAAGAAAATGAGTTTTTGGCAGATTGCAGGGTGTATTACGGCAGTGAAAGTGCTTTTGGTGCCTTCATAGTATGTGCATCATTATATCTGTCGTGTGCCAAATTATCATCGCTGTTTTGGGGAGAGCACGCACGCACACACTACACCACGGCACAGCCACGGCCACACAGAACACCAAAAAAACTAATAAATATTTAGAACGTAACATAATTTGGCGTTTCATTTACATAAAAAAGAATATATTTGGATTTATAGCTTTGAGATATAACTTTCCTATCTTGAACTATGCTTATATATATATATGTATGTATGTATGTATGTATGTATGTATGTATGTATGTATGTATGTATGTATCTATATATGTATATATATATATATATATATATATATATATATATATATATATATATATATATATATACATATATAGATACATACATACATACATACATACATACATACATACATATACATATGTATGTATGTATGTATGTATGTATGTATGTATGTATCTATATATGTATATATATATATATATATATATATATATATACATATATAGATACATACATACATACATACATACATATATATGTTGCCATAGTAGTTAAAAAGTATGATATTGTATAATATTAACAGTTTATCTTCCTTACAGCCATTCCACAGATTTTGAAGTCCACCGAAATTGGCTTGCGATAACACACAGTCTACCTATAAACAAGTGGTACTATGAGGTAAGCCAGGACACATGGGGGTGGGGGGTGGCAAACAGTAGGAGGTCGGAGGTTGGTCATACAAATTGGTGGGAGGTGGGAGATTTGCCTAAGAGATAAGTAGGAGGTGGACTAACACTCTCAAAATTGGTGGGAGGTTAGCCCCCAAAACAGGTGGGAGATGAGAGATTGTAGCGGTGAAAGGTAGAGGTATGTTCTTATATAGCGAGGTATCCAGTCCTTGGGATCGCTCAAAGCTCCTTACACTTCATTCCCTGGCAGGCCTGTTCATCCCAATGCCATCTTGGCATCTCTGGAAACATTTTGCCACGCTGTAGTTACTGCGTGAAGACTATTCGTTCACATATCCACCTCCGTCTTTAGCCAGGCATTGGTTTATACAGCTGAATGAACTGTGGCAACATAGGGTAAACGAAATTGCCAAAGCTTTGAAACGGCAGCAAGAGGATTATCTCGATTGAGAACCCGATGTTCTAACCATTACACCACCGGGCCAATGCAAGGGGTTGTCCCCCAAGATGGGAGGTTAAGACTGCTGCAACACCCCCTCACAAATACTAATTATTGTTTGAGTATAAACAATGTACGCACTAGTGTATGATGTTACAAATTAGACTGTTAATTTGTAATACTTACCTTAGCTTGGGTAAAATGGGTTGTTTGTTCTAAGACTGTACTATACATACCTATATCCAAGAATGTCTTTTTAAATGTTGCCAATCTAAATATTGTACTTATATATATTTATATATAGAACTTTATGTAACATGTAGAAACACATAAATAGTTAAATACTTTATTGTGTGATTTATAAACTACAAATGTGCTGCTGTTGACATATTCAGGAAACTTCAGAATGGACGTTGGATTACCCACCTCTGTTTGCGCTGTTCGAATACCTGCTGTCACAGATTGCACAGTTCCTCGACAAGAAAATGCTTGATGTCAGAAACCTCAACTATGCCAGTGAAGCCACAGTGTTATTCCAAAGAGGATCGGTGATTGCTACCGATCTTTTATACATGTATGCAGTTAAAGAGTGAGTGTGTAATCATATGTTATAAAAATTATTATTGTACCACATTTAGTAAACACTAATTCCCACTTTGAGGATGAATGTGCGGTGCATCAGATAAAATAATCATACTAAAAAATTGAAAATAATAAATTATGGTGTAAATAAAATATATTAAAAAACTTAGTATCAACTGCAGTGGTACTTTAACGTGATAATCTATATCAGTGTTTTATAAGAAATATTGAATTAATAAGTGCATTAATCAGCTTTTAGTGTTTGATGTTGCATGTTTTATAAAGGTTAAATCAATTAATGTTGAAACTTTCAGAACGCATCTTTTGTAGAAGCCAGCTGAAATAAAATGACTAGGTCAGGGAAATAAAGGTTAACAAAATAAATGATCAAATTGACATTTATATTACTTACATGACTTTATATTAAATGACTTCATCTTTTTTGAAGCAAATCAATAAATGCTGTGTTCCTGGCTTTTATAAGGCGGTTTATAATTTGTGATTGCTTATACGGATGGAAAATAAATTGACAAAGAATGGTTTTGGCATGCATTAATTTTCTTTTTGCACTTAATGCTTTCAACTTACATTTAATTTTACTATCTCCTATATATATAACAACATGTTTTAAATATTGTATTATAAATATAATTAAAACCTATAGACAAATGCTAGTTATTAATGTCTTAATCACTTTGTTTCCCAGATATTGTTCCTACTGTTTGGGAAGAGAGAAAAAGACGAGCACTTTTTTTAACACACCAAAGTTCACACTCGCCGTTTTGCTAATATGCAATTTTGGTTTGCTGTTGGTTGACCGTATCCTTACCATATTAATTTATATACATTGTTGTGCTACTACTTGATATTATGCATGATTGTTTTGTTTTAAAGCATGTTTACTTGATTTAAAATATATCTTATCTAACTGCAGTAGTTTAGTTACTAAAAAAGTTTAACATATTTAATACGTGCCATCAGTTGAATAAAGCACAAATATTTCAGTCGTAAAATTAACTTGCACGCACTGTGCATTGCAGCTTGATCATATTGTATTTTCCTTGACTTGTAGCAGATATCCATTTTCAATACAATGGTTTTCTGTTTGGTATAATGCTGCTCTCAATAACTAGAATCTGTCAGGTATTGTAGATTTTTTGCTACCAGCTAAGCATTATTCTTTATATTTCTATAATGCTGGAATATGATATGAAGAATTAAATTGTGTTAATTTGTTATGCTTGCCATAGCTTAAATGTGGCTTGTTTTGTTCTAAGAACGTATCTACATCCATGAATTCTTTTTAAAATCTTACCAGTCAAGTTATTGAATTTGTATAAATATACAACTTTTGGTAACATGTTATCAATTAAGCTATCATGCATGGGGCAATTAATTAAATTACAATTAACTCAGAAATTCTCAAATTAAATTAAATTAATCTCACACATTTCTCAGGTCAATTAAATTAAATTAACCTCCAAAATTCTTCAGTTAAATTAAATTAACAATGACTGTCAATTCAATTAACAATAAAATTATGTGTTGGTTGAAATGTTTACACATTTAAAACAGTTATAAAATCACAAGTCTTGTAACATAACTATGTTTCGTAACTTTTCTTCATGGGGCATTTGATAACATTTTAAAAGTTGTAGATACTTAAAAAATTAAGTATTTAATTATTTGCAGGTGTGGGGTTTCCTCATATATTCAACCACCAAATTAACAAAACGGTACCTACATACACAATTTTCCATGCACCAAGTTTACTTATTCAGTGTTTTATACTAAATATTTAGGTTCCCCCTTTACACACTAGCATTTAAATATGTATACACTATTTTGTATGCATATTTTTGTATGGCTGGTCCACTTTAATAAACAGAGAATTGCTGAAGCCACTATTAGCCATCAGCTACCAGAGAACATTCTATTGCCTAGGCCTTCCCTCCAGTTCACAGTTGCCTGAATTACCAGCCCACCCAAGTTGGTACAGTGTCTATGTATCTCTCTCAGGATAGTGGCTGGAATAGTTACTGCAGGCTTTTAGGAAACATCTGGGTGACTGAACTATCCTGTAATATCAACTGTTAAATGAGCAATTAATTGAGAGTTCATTGGGAATTTGTCAATTAAATTAAATTAACCCCTTTTGGTAAAGTTAATTAATTACGTTAAATTAGCCTTTCTGAAAAAAAAGTTAATTAATTAAATTAACTGAATTGAGTTGATTCAATAAACAAATTAACAATTGGAATTAACCCATGCCTGACAGCTATTCTATATGTTGCCTATCTTCACTGTGTAACTTGTGAATTATTCACTATACTCACATTAATCAAAAATAGATGTTGCAAATTGAGGGGCCCACATGTTTGTTATTATTGAGGCCATATTATTTACTGTTTAGGCCCGGATCATTGGTGGAGTCATGTGGTTTAGTGCCGGGTCATTGGTGAAGCCATGTGGTTTAGGGCCGGGTCATTGGTGGAGCCATGTGGTTTAGGGCCGGGTCATTGGTGGAGACGTGGTTTAGGGCCGGGTAATTGGTGGAGCCATGTGGTTTAGGCCCGGGTCATTGGTGGAGCCATGTGGTTTAGGCCCGGGTCATTGGTGGAGATATGTGGTTTAGGGCCGGCTCATTGGTGGAGCCATGTGGTTTAGGGCCAGGTAATTGAAAGAGACATTTGATTTGCTGCTTAGGCCCGGATCTTTGAGGGAGCCATGTGGTTTACTGTTTAGGACTGAGTCTTTGAGGGAGCCATGTGGTTTTTCTGTTTAGGACTGAGTCTTTGAGGAAGCCATGTGGTTTACTGTTTAGGACTGAGTCTTTGAGGAAGCCATGTGGTTTACCATTTAGGTCTGAGTCTTTGAGGGAGCCATGTGGTTTACTGTTTAGGGCCATATCATTGAAGGAGCCTTGTGGTTTACTGTTTAAGGCCATGTCATTGAAGGAGCCTTGTCATTTACTGTTTAGGGCTATGTCATTGAAGGAGCCTTGTGGTTTACTGTTTAGGGCCCTGTCATTGAAGGAGCCTTGTGGTTTACTGTTTAAGGCCATGTCATTGAAGGAGCCTTGTGATTTACTGTTTAGGGCTATGTCATTGAAGGAGCCTTGTGGTTTACTGTTTAAGGCCATGTCATTGAAGGAGCCTTGTGATTTACTGTTTAGGGCTATGTCATTGAAGGAGCCTTGTGGTTTACTGTTTAAGGCCATGTCATTGAAGGAGCCTTGTGATTTACTGTTTAAGGCCAAGTCATTGAAGGAACCTTGTGATTTACTGTTTAGGGCCATGTCATTGAAGGAGCCTTGTGATTTACTGTTTAGGGCCATGTCATTGAAGGAGCCTTGTGATTTACTGTTTAAGGCCATGTCATTGAAGGAGCCTTGTGATTTACTGTTTAAGGCCATGTCATTGAAGGAGCCTTGTGGTTTACTGTTTAAGGCCATGTCATTGAAGGAGCCTTGTGGTTTACTGTTTAAGGCCATGTCATTGAAGGAGCCTTGTGATTTACTGTTTAGGGCCATGTCATTGAAGGAGCCTTGTGATTTACTGTTTAAGGCCATGTCATTGAAGGAGCCTTGTGATTTACTGTTTAGGGCCATGTCATTGAAGGAGCCTTGTGGTTTACTGTTTAGGGCCATGTCATTGAAGGAGCCTTGTGGTTTACTGTTTAGGGCCATGTCATTGAAGGAGCCTTGTGGTTTGCTGTCGCACTAAATTTCAAGCACATATTTCTCTACATTGCTCCTGCCTACTTTGTCTTTCTGCTTCGAAGCTACTGCTTCAGCAATAATAAAGGTGAGTGGTAAGATTTATTATCTAAGCATAGGACAGCAGAGGTTGGAGATGGATGTTTTCTTTCTGAGCGTCTTTGTACATGAATGTTTTAATGTTGATTCCGCTGGTATGAGCATTCTGAACTTTTTTTTATATTGTAACTGCTAATGACCATAATTGATGTATATAATGAATGTCATATTCGAAATTGCATTAATCGTCAATGATAATAATAGTAATTAATTAATATTTATTCCGATACTCTTAATAATATGACACTTACTTATTTTGAATTAATTAGATGCACCCACATGTAACATGATCTTTACTTGTAGATGGCAATGTGAGGTGGGCGTCGTTCTCAATAAGACGTTTCTGTTCGCTCGGCATTGTCGTTTCCATGGTGTTCATTCTCTCATTTGGTCCTTATATCATTCTGGTAAGCAAATTTATTATTTGTACTTTCCATTTGTATTTCGTATTTAGATCTCCCTCGTCAATTGATTTAGCCCATCGCAAATCAGGTCCATTGTTTTTTTGATATGTGTGAGCTGTTTAAATACGCATAGTTGCTTTAATGATGTGCGCACTTTTGTTGAGGTCATCAAATGAATCGACTTTGATTACTAGGTCGGGTAACCTGTGAAAATGTGAATAGCCTTACATTTCAGTATAGCTAGCATGTAGTGGATACCAGGTAGGTTTGATTATTCTTGAAATGAATCTGAAATGAAACAAGCAAAAGAATTAAATTGAGGAGGGACCTTTAGTTAGTTGTTGTTATGAACATAAATTATTACATGTTTATTAACCCCAAGATATATATTTTTATAATTGTACACTTGTAGGATTATTTTACCATAATTATATGTATTTTATTATTTGTACTTTCCATTTGTATTTCGTATTTAGATCTCCCTCGTCAATTGATTTAGCCCATCGCAAATCAGGTCCATTGTTTTTTTGATATGTGTGAGCTGTTTATATACGCATAGTTGCTTTAATGATGTGCGCACTTTTGTTGAGGTCATCAAACGAATCGACTTTGATTACTAGGTCGGGTAACCTGTGAAAATGTGAATAGCCTTACATTTCAGTATAGCTAGCATGTTGTAGTGGATACCAGGTAGGTTAGATTATTATTGAAATGAATCTGAAATGAAACAAGCAAAAGAATTAAATTGAGGAGGGACCTTTAGTTAGTTGTTGTTATGAACATAAATTGTTACATGTTTATTAACCCCAAGATATATATTTTTATAATTGTACACTTGTAGGATTATTTTACCATAATTATATGTATTTTACTTATATGTCTTTAATATATTAGTAGTAATCTTTACAAAAGCATTATATCATATGCCAAATTTCATCGAAGGCTGATTGTCTTCATATTGAATGACCCAAATACCAACGTGTTTTGATGTTGATGGTTGCTTTAGTGAATGATTGACTTTTGTTTTAGCATCAGATCCCCCAGGTGCTTTCCAGACTCTTCCCGTTCAAACGAGGGTTGTGTCATGCTTATTGGGCTGCCAATTTCTGGGCCCTCTATAATATTGCTGACAAAGTTGCTGCAGTCGTAGGTACGTATATCTATTTGGTGCCAGGGTATGAATGGATATTACCGTTATTTTTAAATGATTAATGCATGTTTGATTTTATCATTTGAAAGGTGGAGATGCTGAAAATAACAACCATTGAGCATGTATTTTTTGCTGTTTCTTTATGTGCGTAACCCAAAAGCTTAAAGAGAGTGAATAACATTTTTAATTGGTTAACTAGATGTGAGATTCATATACATCAAAATATTGAGAGAAAAATACATCATCCCGTGATAAACAATATATTTCACCTTCAAAAGGTGAAAAAAAATTTATATGTTTTTATTGCTGTAGAATGATCTCTGTATGTCTTAAAAATGGCATATTTTATTTCATTGTCAAATTTTCTCAAATATTAAGACACGAAAAATCACGATATTAAGACTTGTTTGGATATTATTTTTAAACAATCAAGATGTTATAAATACTAATAAAACTGTTGTTATGTTTGTAAAACAGTTGTCCAGTTAACCAGTTAAACTCATGCATTCAGTTACAACACAATGCGGTAACTGTAAAGCAGGCTAGCCAACTTAATGCAGAAAGAAGAATCTGGTAGAGTTATGAAAGAAATTGTATAGGGATTTTCTTCTTGCATTACCTGCTACTTTATTGGCAGGTGTGCGAATGGGGTTATTGTCACCGGAGGCTGTCCAACAAGCATCCATGACCAGTGGACTGGTGCAACAGTACGAGCATGCAGTGCTGCCCTCTATCACTCCAGTGATAACACTAGCTTGCACTGTGACGTCCATGATGGTAAGTTTCTTCAGGGACTAGTTTTGCACTGCACAGTTGACAAAGATGGTTTAGTTAAATTTAACAAGATTGCTGTGTAAAGTCACAACCTCCAGATGACATGTTGACAAGGAGATATTTCTTATTCTCTTTATAAGCATTCTAGCCTAGTTGCCCAGCGTTGCCTGGAAGAAAATGCCCATTCAAGTTTTGTTAATGCATTGAATACCAATGGCAAAGACGACTTCAGGCCCGTCTGCCAATTTCACAAAGCTTTCGTACTGTATGAAGGAACTTATGTGGACTTTGACGTTGATCATGTAACTCGGAATAAAATCAGGTAGCATTGCTAAGGGTTGTACGTAATCTACATCAAATGTCCACATAGGTAATATCCCCAGCTCTCAGGGATTTTTTTTTTAACCATCCCTACGACCCCGAGCATGCCTTAAATTTCAGCCCCATACATGCAAAACTGATGGAGATATGAGGGAACAAACATACAGAGTCACACATTACTTTATAATAGAGATGTGTTTGCTTCCTTTGTGGTAGGTTGTTGAATCATCAGCCCTGGCTCTATTCCATACCCACAATAAATTAATTTAAAAAGAGTCTTCAGTTGATTCTTGGATCATCATGTCTGTATTTTTGTGGAAATTTTTTGTCATATTTAAGTGCTGTCATATTTAAGTCACTTATCCACTCCTTCCTATAGCGCATGTCTAGTCAAACTGTCTGTCCACTTCCTTCGGCTGTGTCGGACTACCTTCTCTTATTTTATGCTCACTACCGCGTTCTCCTTGCCTATAATAATAATAATAACAATGTTTTATTTCAGGCAAAAACACATATAGACATACAAATAATATATATATATATATATATATATATATATATATATACAAGTACACACATCGTGTATTAAAAGTATACAATTGATCAATCCAATGTTTAATTATTGGATTTCGATAATAAATAAAAGTGTGAAAATAATTCTCAAAAATGAGATTCTCAGACTTTTCTAACCGGCATAAAAGGCTAAATATTGACGAGCGAATGCGTTCGTTAAAAGAATTGACATAATTTGTAGCGAACAAGTTGCGTAAAATTCTAAAACCGTTGCCTTTCAGACACTGTTTTTTTTTATTACACCAAAGACAAAGTACAAATTAAATAAAGTTGTTTTAATGGTGCTGCTACATAAATGAATTTTTTTGGCTAAAGTGTTTGCCTGTTTGCGTGCGCATAGATACATCTTTTCTACCTGGTAATATATTATGTGCCAGTGCATTGTATTGGTTCATTGCTCATTATAACCTCTTTTTTACTGTCATTCTTTGTGTTTTTCCATCCTGGTCTCCTTTTGGGATAGCCCCTCTCTTATAACACAGATCCGTGACCATTTTTTCATAATATTTTATTTCCTTCTTCACTGGAATCTGTTTGGTCCTCTCCCAGAGAGAGTTTTTTAACCTTGTCAGACCATTTCAAATTCATTATTCTCCACAGGCATCTATTGATGAAAGACTTTGAAAATCTGTATAATTTTCAGTGTTTTTGTCATTCTCTGTGTTTCAAAGCTGTATACCAACAATGACTTAACATTTTAGTTAGATATCAGTGCTTTTAATGGATAAATAATGAGGAAATATGTGCTTGTCTTCCAGCCCTATCTAGTCCACATGTGGCGGTATCCAACAGGACCTAGAGGATTCCTGCGTGGCATCGTCTTGTGTGCGTTCAGCTCATTTATGTTTGGATGGCACGTGCATGAGAAAGCTGTTCTGCTGATCATCCTTCCACTCACGTATGTATTCAAAAGGCAACAATATCAACACATCTAAGTTATTTCTATTCAGATATTAGCCTTTGTGTCATGTTTGTAGATTGAAAAAATAATATTATATTATATTTCAATGTTAGATTCCTTCTCCCACTTGCCATGAAAACACATTTTTCATTAATTTTGTTAGCACAGTCAAACCTGCTCAAGCGATCACCTGCATTAAGAGGCCACCTGTCATTAACAACCACGGTCAACTCTACCCGAAGTAGCGTCTGTATTATTACAACCTGTAGCGGTAGACGTACATTGCTAAATATTTCGAGTTGCATGTTTGTGTGACTAGGTCAGCGCACATTACACAACATTAGTTGGGGCAATAAAATTTTTTAATTGGTTCAGTAATTGTTGCGCCAGTCAAATCAGCACGCGACTCTAGTTTTGTTTAAGTGTGGACCAGCATGCGTTGCTCAACTGATCCATTTTAAGTCGAATAAACACGACTGGCAACAAAAATTTAGTTATGTACGCCTAGCATTAGAGACCACTTTTCAACCATCCATTCAGTGGTCTCTTAAGGTTTGAGAGTACTACCGATGTGATGTAGTTGTTTGGTCATATGACTTTTTGATGATATGACTTTGTAGACTGCTGGCAATGGTGCGGAAGGCCGACGCCCAGGTGTTTCTCCTGGTGTCCACTACCGGTCATCTTGCATTGTTCCCTCTCATCTTCACTCCAGCTGGTCAGTTTCTTTGGTCATTAATAATTTCTTTGGTGATATATACCAAACAATGGACTCTGCTTAACAGAATCAGCCGTTTAGTGGAATAAAATTTATTGGCTGGGACGGAATCAGTCCCTGCTCTTGTATTAAACTACATCGCTTAAGTCAATCAGAGCTTAAGAGAATCAAATTGCTGTGGCCCAAAGTGATTTTATTAAGCGGTCCATTTTTTTATGATATTTTAAAGAAATCAAGTGTACATATTTTTAGTTGACTTAACGAAATAGCTATACAGATGTGCTGTCATGCCATCATGTACATGTATATGACGGATGAACAGAATATTGTTGTATGCAATTTGTGCAATTTGTTTTTCTTCAGAGACACCGATCAAGTACGGCATGATGCTGTTTTTTACTATATTTTCCTTCAGCCAGTTGGGAGATCTCTTTAAGTAAGTGTACAAGTGTATCATGTGCAGTGCAGCTTCATCTGTCAAACTGTTGTTGAGGTTAATATTACGTGTTACGTTAATATTTATAATTTCACTGTGCAGTAAAAAACTTGAGTGAAAATTAAGACAAAACAAAAGTCACAGTTTTGAGGCAATATACCTAAAATTGTTTCTAAAAACTAATTGTTTGCAATTACAATAAAAAATATCATGCTAGTGGTGTTCTCATAATTTGTTCTGAAAGTGGGAGATTCTGGTCTCCATTCTGGTGTCCATTTTCTTTATTTCTTTCCATAAGTGCCTGGCAGTTCTTCAAAATCACGCCATGACGCACTAAGTGCTTTCGACTGAAATTGTAAGGCCACCAAAGCAACGCAAACTCTCAATCAAGCTAGCTGCTAAGTCAAAATGGAAGAAGTTTAGTAAACAGAAGCCAAAATAGGGTTGCATAAGTTCCATACATTTGCACAGATTTAAAACTTTAGTTAAGTAAATGGTATGATCGCTTTGTTTGTGCAGATGTCGGCGCTATGAAAGATGACAGTATTATTCATTTATCTGACTGTTGCAAATTAAGTTTTTCAATTGATTCAACCAATTGTCTGTTGCAGTGACCACGGATCTTGGTATCGTCTGCCTATACTCAACACCATCGAGAGTGTGTATATCGTAGGTCTGGCTGCGGTTGAAGTCTACTGTAGTCTGATACACTGGCTGCTGGGACTGCAAGACCGTCTGCCATTCCTGCCTCTCTTGCTCATGTCTACCTACTGTGCAGTTGGCATATCATACTCCTGGCTCAAGTTTTACCGGACCTGTTTGTTGGATAGAAAAGTGAGAATTGTAAAGAAAGATTAGGTGAACAACACATCCATTGAAATCAACGCATTACTGTACTGGTGAAAAGTCATTGGACCATTTTGTATTTCAGGCATATTCTCTAAAAGAGCGTCAGAAAAAAAAAGGTCAATGTGTGTTGTATATACAGGGGCGGATATAGGCTTGTTGGTAAGGGGGTCTCAGTGGGTCTCGGTCAGTCGTAATCATAAAAATTATGTCGTTCTACTTACGAATGAAGGAGGGGGGTGGGGGCGACACGTGTCGTTCGTTCTACTTACATAAGGGTTAATATTCGCTGGCAGCTAATACTTCAGTCTTTACATTGACACTAGTTCCAATGTAGGCCTGTATACGTGTTCCTTTATCGTAATATTTACATGGACACAGGGGAGTCTTGAGACCCCTAAGACCCTCCTGGATCTGCTGCTGTATATGTGCCTTAGATATGGGCTATTAAAAAAAAATATGTTTTGCATGATTAGTCAATAGTTAATTAATTAAAACAAAAATTAATAAAATATTAATTAAAAATTAAACTGGAGTGCTGAAGACAGGCTTTAATCGACATACTACTAAAACACGATACTAATTTAGTTTGTAGTAGTTTGTTAATTGAAACCAGTGTTGGGCTCTTAATTATGATTTTATAATTTTTTTGGCAGATGTTCAATTTTGGGAAATGTAAATGCCTACATACAGGACATGGGAACTTGAATGTAAACTATAAAATGGGAGATACTGTTCTGGGTACTACTGTAAAAGAAAAGGACTTAGGAGTTACAATAAGCGCTGATATGAAAGTTTCAGAGCAGTGTTGTATTGCAGCTTCAAAGGGTAATCAAATTCTTGGATTGATTAGAAGAAACCTAACATACAAGGAAAAAAAGTTAATTATACCTCTTTATAAAGCAATAGTTAGACCTCATTTAGAATACTGTATACAAGCATGGAGACCATATCGTAAGAAGGATATAGATACGCTTGAACGCATACAAAGGAGAGCAACTAAAATGATTCCAGAACTGAGAGACCTTAGTTATGAAGAACGCCTGAAAGAATGTGGTTTAACAACTCTAGAGACAAGGAGGTTAAGAGGAGATCAGATTGAAGTTTTTAAGATATTGAATGGGTATGAAAATATTGATAGAAATATGTTTTTCTCACTCAAGAAGGATAGCAGAACTAGAGGACATGAGGTAAAATTAGTAAAGGATCGATGTAGATTGGACATCAGGAAGCACTCGTTCTCACAGAGGACAATAAATGAATGGAACAAATTGTCTACAGATTGTGTAACTGCTAGCAGCGTGAATATGTTTAAAAACAAGGTTGACACATATCTCAGGAGGGCGGGTTATAAGTAGATGAACATTGTTGGACTCTCGATAAGCCAATGGCTTCCTTGTCCACTTGCCATCTGGGCCTTTGGCTTGGATGGCAAATCTTGTTAAATCACTTCTTCTTCATTGTCACCGTGTCACCGTGATTCCCGTCATCACACATTGGTGTACTCCATAAAGGATGTATTTTACAATGCCCCGGAAATGATGTTATCGCACTTCTAAGAGCCAAGTTCCTTGAATAATGTTTGTATTGTAGCCTGTTCCGCCGTTACTTACGACAACGGTGTTGGTGTTTATGACGTAATTCCTTCGCAGTCACGTGATCGGACCGGCAGAATCATAAATGTGCGTACATTATTGCAAGTTTTCGGTGAAAATAACTTGTCTTATTTACTACGGTATAATTTTATATTAATCTGATTTCCTCGTTACTATGTCCGGGAACCGGTAGATTCAGGAACCAGGCTAACTCGTCATGACTTACGATGTGACATCATCATTATTTTGCGTTTGTCTTCAGTGGAAATGTGCAGTCTTTCTTGGAGCAGTCACTCGCGGCTCGCCAGACCCAGTTCCTGCCAGTTTCTCCGTTTGGAGCGCGGTTTGAATAACGAAGTGTGTGTGTGTGTTCATTTTTATTACAACTTAAAATAATACATTAAGTAATCCGGCGACATCTTAATATCACCCATCAGTCGCCATCTCTGCAAGCCTCGCGAGGATGAACGCACGTTCGTTGCAATGAACAAATATACTTTTTTTGTGACGCCGTAACGAATGCTGCTTTAGGTTGCACAGTTCATATGGATTTTAGAAGTGTCAAGAACATAGTTTGGATGAACCGCAAACCATCCCGCGCCAAAACTGTCGCATGCTCTACGTCGCCACAGTTCTGGTTTTATCTTTCAAAATACCCTTGTGGTTGACAGGTCCGATACATTCAATTGCCCCATACGTGTAATCCAGCACATGACATTTAGTTATCCCCGTGTACGTACTTGTGTCGACTGATGCAAGACAGCCGCTGTAGCTGTGTACACTCAGTGCATACGACGACCGTCATAGTCATACATCGGCGGGTCGGACGGAAACTTCACAAAGTCATCGCGCCAGAACCGTAGCAACATGTCGTCCGCGTGCTGAACCCGATGGGTGGCGCCAAAGTGCATGCCCGCCTCCTTGCGATTAACGGACAAACTGACGTTGTGCAGTCCGGTGTGCTGCGGTAGGTTGGAATAGAGCCCGAACAGGCGATGTTCGTCGCAGTAATAGATAAACCACATTGTCCACATGGAATCTGGGCGGTGTTGTTTTTCGAATATTTTGTACCACCAGGTGTGCAATCGCGCCTCTCTGACGTACGGGTGGAAGGATGGATCTTTGGCGGCCATCTTTGTTTGGAACCACAACCGGAAGTGACGCCAGTGAGTCGGATGAGGTGAGCAACCCCATGACCCAGGAATGCGGTAAAGGAACACCGGTGAAGCTGGGTCTCGCTCGATCTCCACCTAATGATTGTAATAGTCCATAAGAGACGAGTATAGCCGTTCTGCTGCGAACGTAGCGTTACATGTTACTGTCTCGTTGTAAGTTAAATATTTTATTGAACTGGTGTGATATATTGCATGTTAACGAGGATGAGATGTGCATATAGTAATTACAGGTAATCTACTATGCAGGACAATTTACCAAATAATCTTACATAATTGTCGGCAGGTATCTATATCTACGTCGTGTCAAATGCCACGCCTATGTGTGACATCGGTCCAAGTGCTGTTGTTAAAACATGTGAACATATTATGCTAACACAACACCATGACCCAGCTAGCAAGATTTCGTTGTGCCGACGACGGCTACTGCAGAAATTCCATTGCTCCTTCATTGGCCCAATGAGTTTTGCTAGCTGGGAAACGATTCTTAATACCACTTTTCGAAATCTAGATAGGTAGTGCAAAACGTATCCGTTCTATACTAAACTCGTAGATGGATGTGTCAAGCTTCTAGGTAAATACGCTCACCTGCTGCCTCTTCTGGTCCAAACGAACGGCGTTGATGTCCTGAAGGCAGAACATGGCGATGTCGTTGCGATGCGCATAGAATGCGTGCACCTTTCTCAGCCAGCGGTACGCGTACGGCGACACGTCGACGTCATCCTCGACAAACAGCGCCATCTGGTTGTCGGATGGCGACGGCTGCCACGTGTCGAGCCACTGGCCATAGACGCCGGCGTGTTGGTCGTGCACGTGTACGCTGCTGGCGCCGACCGTCCACTGGAAGTCGGCGGCGACGCGATACGTGTCGCCGTCGAGTCGATTGTTCTTGCTCCGGTCGATCCAGACGTCGAGAGCGACGGACCCGTCGTCGTCAACGATCAACTTGTCGAGTCGTCTCAGACACGTGCGCAGTGAGTCCGCTCGATCCAGCGTCAGGACCAACACCAGGAAGTCTACGGATGTCGCAGAAGGGGTAGGCTTGGGCACGCAGCTATGCCGTTCTTCCACGCTGGTCATCAGCAGCGAGAAGCAAATTAGCACAAAGCAGAACGGTAGAAAGCCTGCTTTCAACAGTCGAACTGGAACCAACCTTGATACGGTTGTCATGCCGCTTGTACGAACCACAGCCGTCGTGACAACGAAGCACAGTTAACAGTCAACAATTTGTTATTTGTCGTCTATTTTCGTTGTCGTGATGCCCGTTACCTATAAAGACAATTATGACGAACTCATGAAACACGTGACATTATTTTAGTCCATCGCCTACTGGGGACACTTTACACCCCCTTCCCGATCTCGCGCCCGATCGGTACGGTGTGTAGGAGATCGGGGACCGAGTGGAGTTTTTGCAACACGCGCCAACGTAACCCGATCTACGCGAGTGGCGCCATCTACATCTACCTTTTATTGTGTTGTCCCACAAATTACATGTTTACTTAGAGCAGGTGCTATTCATGTTTTGACTTCCAAATAAGATCGTCACACCATGTAATTTTTAAGTGAAAGTACGTCTGAAGAATAAATAAATTGTAACATATTCTTTGTTTATATATGTAAGTTTATATCAAAACGTTTACATTGATATGAATTGAACAAATAATTAAATTAAATTAAATTTGCAGACTTTCTAATTCCAGTTAAATTCCAAATCAATCTGGTTTTACTTTTATTAAACCAATTCTTATAAGTCACAAAATTGTTGGATCAATTCAACACCAATACCGGAATTTAAATTACACCCAATATATGTACACACATCCATTATAATTACACATCCGCATAGGTCTAGATAACAGACATGACTTGAAAACATTGACAATGGGACATTCCGTCTCAAATCAATCAAAATAAGAAATATTTGTGGAACTCACATTTTTTTATTCTACCAACAATTTACCAATTAATATATTGGGCTATGTAACCTCATTAATTAATTAATGTATTGGTGTTATCACACATGTCAAACCATAGGGATGTAGCTCGATTCATTTCTGAGTTATGACAATTTTCACTTTTAAAGAATTTTTATTTCAGGATGGTGATCTGCTACATTTTAAAATTGTAGAGTTTTGCACGAACAATGTGTACCAATGTATCTACATTTTCAGCAAATTTCAGATACATATCTTGAAAACTTCTCAAGTTAGACGCACCTGAAAAATAAAAAATATAATCTAGGACTACGTATTCAGAAGGTTTTTCTGGCATTTGATAGTAATATTTACATAATTTTCTTACTACAGAAAGAATAGGTAGTAAAATCACCTAGTTGATAATTGTGTTGTAATCTGATGCGTCCATCAAAAATATTTTAATCAACATGAAGCCATTTGAATAGGGAATCCAAATATGGTGTATTACAAATGTATTGTACCTATTTTTCATATATAAATAATTTGGAATTTTATCTCTATGGCCATAACATTTTGGCTGCTATATATAGGCCACTTTTCACTATTTACCAACAACATAGAAACTTCAAATTTCTCATACATGTAGATGTGTTATTGATCCATATAAGATTTAATTATGTTCTGACATGTTTTATTGTTGAACTCATTCGTTGGCTAAATGTCGCACATAAAAAACTCCTGTGTTAGCTGTTTGGAGTATCTACTATCTATCTAGCGTCTACTAATGATGGATAGTTTTTGGGTTATTGGTATTTTAAGCAGAACAAGAAATCTTCATGATATCCGAAAATATGAAAAAATTAAAGCACTTGTTCATTTGCAACACGGCATGCAACACTTCGCCGAAGCCTACCGTAAGACGATATCATGGACCAGTCACCACCAAACATTACTTGTCGGCTTCTCCGGGTATGCAATAAAAATCACTACGAATAATCTGTCCCGCCAATATTATCCACATGTTTGCAGAAGCCTACGTTAACTGGAGTACAGGCGTCATCATAAAAGACTATATATAATTGGCGACATACACACAAGCACATGCGCGCACGCACGCACACACGCACAGACGCATACACAAGTACCATTGATTTTTATGTGTGTGGATTTTGTATTCCTTAAAAATACCTCCACATGGCTTAAAAAGGATAAACACGCGGTCAGGCATTCCACATAGGTTGACAATCAATTTTGGGAAATGTAAATGCCTACACACAAGCCACGGAAACTTGAAAATCAAATGAAACAAAATGAACAAATGTTGTTGGACTCTCCATAAGCCAATGGCTTCCTTGTCCACTTGTCATCTGGGTCTTTGCATTGGATGGCAATCTTGTTAAATCTGTTAAAAGCACCACTACAAAAATAGCCACCGGAGATTGAATCAGGTCACCTTCATTTTAATATCAAACAATCACACAGTCAGCAGTCTACACGAAATGTTGCGATCAATGTCATGTTAGAATCATGACGCGATACTAGGCAAACTGTACCTAGACAAATTACAACCGACTGCATTTTTAATTGCAACGGGAAATAAATTTCTAATTTTTCTCATAGCGGACCATGTAGGGGAGATCGGGGCATAATTAGTTAGCTAGTCGTTACAATTTTTAGATAAAATAACTTTTTGTGAAAATATATGTTAGATGTATTATTTCTGTCAACGAATACATGAACTTTATTATTCGTATTGATAAAATATACCACATTAACGACAGTCCATATTATAGTTAGGTAGATATGTGACATTTTCCAGGCGCGGTCGACTGTAACAACTAGCCCCGTAAGCGGGGCAAGTTGGTACATCATTCGGGGCATGTTGGTCTCGGTATGGTGAATATAGATGGTTGGTAGAGGCTCAAATAAATAACCCGTTGCACCTTTATTGTGGATAACATGAAACTACATTTGAAGACGCCCATTTTGTAGTTAAATTTTTGAGATTTGTTGACAAAATGTTTGCAAAACTATCGTGTAACCGCGGCAACGCGTGCCCAATCCTAGCCGGCAGCATATTTACGGAATTGTCGGGTCAGCAAAGAACACATAGATGGCTACTCGACTGTTTTGGCGCACGGCAAATCAGAACAGTTGCGGGATTTTTATGTGTCTAATTATTCATATTATGCATACTGTGCCAGCTACTCTTGAATATAGTCTCGATATAGGGACAAGTAATCTTCACGTTGGAAAGGTTTGCTGTACCATGATGAGAAATCGTATTGTCTTACCTTCAGAGACAAAACCAGAAACAAGATGCATTTCACGAATCTGTTGTCGGCATTTCGACGAAATCACCATCTGATATTAAAATAGGCTATTTTGGGTAGCCTCTATGCAACAGCGCTTTGCTGTAACATGCCACCCCACTACATTAGGCAAGTTCAAACATGGTACAACTATCTGAATTAAGAAATTACAGCTCAGTTGACCACATAATGGCATGATTTGTCCTCAGTGAAACCTCCACTCGTTAGTAATTAAGTTGTATTGTTCACGTACCGAGTGGCCGTTCGATATGTCGACACGACAGCTAATTGCGTTTGTCTGGCGAACAACAAACAATGCCGGCTATTTGCAACACAGCATGCAACACTTCGCCGAAGCCTACCGTAAGACAATATCATGGACCAGTCACCACCAAACATTACTTGTCGGCTTCTCCGGGTATGCAATAAAAATCACTACGAATAATCTCTCCCGCCAATAGTATCCACATGTTTGCAGAAGCCTACGTTAACTGGAGTACAGGCGTCATCATAAAAGACTATATATAATTAGCGACATACACACAAGCACAAACGCGCGCGCGCACGCACACACGCACGCACGCACGCACGCACGCACGCACGCACGCACGCACGCATACACAAGTACCATTGATTTTTATGTGTGTGGATTTTGTATTCCTTAAAAATACCTCCACATGATTTAAAAAGGATAAACACGCGGTAAGGCATTTCACATAGGTTGACAATCAATTTTGGGAAATGTAAATGCCTACACACAGGCCACGGAAACTTGAAAATCAAATGAAACAAAATGAAAAAAATTTGTTGGACTCTCCATAAGCCAATGGCTTCCTTGTCCTTGTAAATCTGTTAAAAGTACCCCTACAAAAATAGCCACCGGAGATTGAATCAGGTCACCTTCATTTTAATATCAAACAATCATATAGTCAGCAGTCTACACGAAATGTTGCAATCAATGTCATGTTAGAATCATGACGCATCCCTAGACAAACTGTACCTGTACATTCTTAATTGCAATGGGAAATAAATTTATAATTTTTGCTCATAGCGGTCCATGTAGGGGAGATCGGGGCATAATTAGTTAGCTAGTTGTTACAATTTTTAGTTAAAATAACTTTTTGTGAATATATATGTTAGACGTATTATTTCTGTCAACGAATACATGTACTTTATTATTCATATTAATAAAATATACCACATTAACGACAGTCCATATTATAGTTAGGTAGATATGTGAAGTTTCCCAGGCGCGGTCGACTGTAACAACTAGCCCCGTAAGCGTGACAAGTAGGTACATCACTCGGGGCACGTTGTTACATCATTCGGGGCACGTTGTTACAACAAAGTACATAGCAAAGGAAGTGTCACTCGTACATTTCCTGCTACTACATTAATTTGATTATACACAGTTATTCATCTTGCCCATAGTGTGCATAACAATGTAGGCGTTTGCAGCTTCGCAGATTAAGCTTTTCATGTTTAGTTGCCAAAGGGTACACATCTCCCGGATTCTGACATAACAAATAATTGTGAATGAAATATAAATTATTGAGTGGAGTTTGAAATAGTGAATGCACTATATATGTAATGCGAGTTCTACTTGATTGAATGATACACACACGTACGCACTCACGCACACATACACGAACATCCACATTTCAATTAATCATGCAACATTTACTAATTGCTCAAATAGGACTGTGCCATGAAGATTTAACAAGATTGCCATCCAAGGCAAAATATTCAGACAAGTGAACACGGAAGCCATCGGCTTATCGACAGTCCAATAATTGTTGATCTGTGTATCCTTCTGATATATTTATCAATGTTTTTTTAAACATATTCACGCTGACAGCATTTACAGTACTGGTTATAAACTAGTACTCTAGGCTTCACACGTGAAACAATGCGTTCACACGTTATGGTTAAACACATTCAGTTCATTCAGTAATTGTCAGCGCACAACTTGCTGGCTGAGCCATCGGGGCGAACGGCCGCAATACAATTGTAACACCTTGTCCCAAACGCAATTTTTTAAGTTGACCGCACGTAGACGATAGCAAATCCTGGATTTCATCTTAAACTCCACTTGGTATAACCCCAAATACTACATAGCATATGTTGTTTCGAGTTTCATTTACGAAACATACAAAATGTGGATGCGTGAAATGATATTATGTAGGCATAATGAAAAAAGTGAGTAGTAAAAAAGTCGTTGTAGTCTACATCTTGTATATTTCGTCTTCTTAATTCCCGATTTTTGAACAGTGTGTCTACTGGTGGACTCCCAACCAACTACTGTCGACGGTGACTCCATGTGTCTGCTGGTGGACTCCCAACCAAATACTGTCGACGGTGACTCCATGTGTCTGCTGGTGGACTCCCAACCAACTACTGTCGACGGTGACTCCATGTGTCTGCTGGTGGACTCCCAACCAACTACTGTCGACGGTGACTCCATGTGTGTGCTGGTGGACATCCAACCAACTACTGTCGACGGTGACTCCATGTGTGTGCTGGTGGACTCCCAACCAACTACTGTCGACGGTGACTCCATGTGTGTACTGCTATGTTTTCGTAAAACGATCCTGTAACAACTTGCCCCTGTATACAACTAGCCCAGGTCTCTCCTACTTCTGATGCATAAAGGCGCCTTCTTTCTGAATAGTAAGCCACCTTCTGCACTCTTGCTAGGCGCTGGGCTACTGATATAAATACACGGTATATCAAACAATGCGCCGATAAAAATAATATAATAAACGCGTAATCCATCAAATCGCCAAACGCGATCTCTTTCCCCATCATGAATGGTGATAACTATATCTAAACAGTGCACGAACCAACAGGTCCTAT
Source organism: Lamellibrachia columna (assembly GCA_963662155.1). Lineage (NCBI taxonomy): Eukaryota > Metazoa > Annelida > Polychaeta > Sabellida > Siboglinidae > Lamellibrachia > Lamellibrachia columna. Next base: position 25,418,394 of record OY759274.1, on the reverse strand, counting down.
GACTCGTGGCAGTCGCGGGCCCAGAAAATACTCGAAAACTGAGCCTGTAGTTAGTTCGTACGCCGGATGTACGTGTTTAAATTACAAACACTAAGTAGACTACGCACGACTACGATGTAACATATTCACGTAAAGCCCAGCGGTGTTGCAATAGCGGTTCACGCACGATCACTCCGACAACGAACCAACACTTAATCAAGATATCTTTTGTATTACGCGATGGTGTGGTTTGTAATGTTTTATATATGGTATGCCCAATCACCGTTTTGCATTTCAATACGTGCATTTCCTGGGTGTAAATAACAAAACCGGCCTACCTTCAGTAGAATCCATATGCGATAATGTAGCCAGAAGCGGTTATGCCACTACCTCGCATATACCACTCTTCCACTCGATGTTTTAACACGCGGTGCATACTTACACCTCGCACAAATGGTTGTGTAATAGTGCTCACGTGGTAACACGTTACGGATAAATTCCACAATGCGGGACCCCGATCTGTTACCAGATGGCGTGGTGGTGAACGTTGTCCCAGAGCCAGTGGTTTAACAAGATTGAACAAGTTTGTCACCCAAAGCCACAGGCTGCAGATGGCAAGCGGACAAGCAAGTAATTGGTTTAATAAGATTGAACAAGTTTGTCACCCAAAGCCACAGGCTGCAGATGGCAAGCGGACAAGCAAGTAATTGGTTTAATAAGATTGAACAAGTTTGTCACCCAAAGCCACAGGCTGCCGATGGCAAGCGGACAAGCAAGTAATTGGTTTAATAAGATTGAACAAGTTTGTCACTCAAAGCCACAGGCTGCAGATGTCAAGCGGACAAGCAAGTAATTGGTTTAATAAGATTGAACAAGTTTGTCACCCAAAGCCACAGGCTGCAGGTGGCAAGCGGACAAGCAAGTAATTGGTTTAATAAGATCGAAAAAGTTTGTCACCCAAAGCCACAGGCTGCAGATGGCAAGCGGACAAGCAAGTAATTGGTTTAATAAGATTGAAAAAGTTTGTCACTCAAAGCCACAGGCTGCAGATGGCAAGCGGACAAGCAAGTAATTGGTTTAATAAGATTGAACAAGTTTGTCACTCAAAGCCACAGGCTGCAGATGGCAAGCGGACAAGCAAGTAATTGGTTTAATAAGATTGAACAAGTTTGTCACCCAAAGCCACAGGCTGCAGATGGCAAGCGGACAAGCAAGTCATTGGCTTAATAAGATTGAAAAAAACCTACAGCATACAATGACATACTAGAAAATAATACACGAAAATACAGCGTAAAATAGACATCGTACAAGTTCCCATAAACAAAGATTAGCATCCTAACATTTTCCACCAAATTAGTTACCAACGGTTCTAGAGATGTGGTCATGTGAATAATCAGATCAGATTGTACATCAGTAGTAGAGAATAGGTTTTTAATCCTCAACGTCAGGAGCCCACGTCCACGAATCACTTCCGGTTGCGCGCGCATCCAATCAGAGCGCCCCCTGACGGTTGTAGGAACACCACAAACCGTGCGCAGCGCCTCCTAGCGACCGTAGCGTGACCTAATCTCGGCGTAGCGACTGACGGGCGGGTTGGCGGACTGACGGGCGGGGATACCTAACGAATTCAGGAGCCCACGTTCACGAATCACTTCCGGTTGCGCGCGCATTATCGCCCACGAGCGCAGCGCCTCCTAGTGACCGTAGCTTGACCTTGACATTGGCCAAGTTTGACCTTGACCAAACTTGACCTTGACTCCGTGATGTACGCGCTAGTAGCCGTGAAATTCTGTGATCGACACTTACGGAAACGACGGTTAGATACAGGAGAAAGCGAATTGATGGAAAGGGTAAAAAGTAAAGAGGGTTTTTGGGGTGCGTTGACCTACGATGGTCGAGCGGGACAGAATATGCTCGGGCAGCTACTTATGCGACTAAGAGAGTTCATTCGAACGCACCAGACAACAAGGGTGAATCACGCGGACGCGCTGCTGTTTACGAGATTGCAACCCGGCACTTTGCGCAATAACAGTGCACCGGCCGACACTCGACGGCAATAGCGAAAACATCACGTGCTGTTCAACGGAGACGACAATAGCGTAATTCTCCTATTGAATAAGAGTACAAGGACATTTTATTAAATATTTGAAAATAATGACACAATATCGTCCACAAACGTTAGACAGAGGACTCTAAAGTCTCTTGCCATACGCATATTTTCGTTATATGTCAATATTTTTAAATAGTGCGCTCTTACACTTTACCCATAACTCCTACAGTTTACCCATAATTCCTACAATTTACCCATAATTCCTACAATTTACCCAGCACACATATGTAGTGAAGTGTGTTTGTTTAGTCTTCTAGTGCGTCCTCCAATGTTAACTGTGTCATTGTGGTCTTCCAGTGCGTCCTCCAATGTTAACTGTGTCGGTGTGGTCTTCTAGTGCGTCCTCCAATGTTAACTGTGTCATTGTGGTCTTCTAGTGCGTCCACCAATGTTAACTGTGTCATTGTGGTCTTCTAGTGTGTCCTCCAATGTTAACTGTGTCGGTGTGGTCTTCCAGTGCGTCCTCCAATGTTAACTGTGTCATTGTGGTCTTCCAGTGCGTCCTCTAATGTTAACTGTGTCAATGTGGTCTTCTAGTACGTCCACCAATGCTAACTGTGTCATTGTGGTCTTCCAGTGCGTCCTCCAATGCTAACTGTGTCAATGTGGTCTTCTAGTACGTCCACCAATGCTAACTGTGTAATTGTGGTCTTCCAGTGTGTCCTCCAATGTTAACTGTGTCATTGTGGTCTTCTAGTGCGTCCTCCAATGTTAACTGTGTCATTGTGGTCTTCTAGTGCGTCCACCAATGTTAAATGTGTCATTGTGATCTTCCAGCGTGTCCTCCAATGTTAACTGTGTCATTGTGGTCTTCTAGTGCGTCCTCCAATGTTAACTGTGTCGGTGTGGTCTTCCAGTGCGTCCTCCAATGTTAGCTGTGTCAATGTGGTCTTCTAGTATGTCCTCCAATGTTAACTGTGTCATTGTTGTCTTCTAGTACGTCCTCCAATGTTAAATGTGCCATTGTGATCTTCCAGCGTGTCCTTCAATGTTAACTGTGCCGGTGTGGTCTTCCAGTGCGTCCTCCAATGTTAACTGTGTCGGTGTGGACTTCTAGTGGGTCCTCCAATGTTAACTGTGTCGGTGTGGTCTTCCAGTGCGTCCTCCAATGTTAACTGTGTCATTGTGGTCTTCTAGTGCGTCCTCCAATGTTAACTGTGTCATTGTGGTCTTCCAGTGCGTGCTCCAATGTTAACTGTGTCATTGTGGTCTTCCAGTGCGTCCTCCAATGTTAACTGTGTCGGTGTGGTCTTCCAGTGCGTCCTCCAATGTTAACTGTGTCATTGTGGTCTTCTAGTGCGTCCTCCAATGTTAACTGTGTCATTGTGGTCTTCTAGTACGTCCTCCAATGTTAACTGTGTCATTGTGGTCTTCTAGTGCGTCCTCCAATGTTAACTGTGTAATTGTGGTCTTCCAGTGCGTCCTGCAATGTTATCTGTGTCATTGTGGTCTTCTAGTGCGTCCTCCAATGTTAACTGTGTCGGTGTGGTCTTCTAGTGCGTCCTCCAAAGTTAACTGTGTCATTGTTGTCTTCTAGTACGTCCTCCAATGTTAAATGTGTCATTGTGGTCTTGTAGTGTGTCCTCCAATGTTAACTGTGTCATTGTTGTCTTCTAGTACGTCCTCCAATGTTAACTGTGTCATTGTGGTCTTCTAGTGCGTCCTCCAAAGTTAACTGTGTCATTGTTGTCTTCTAGTACGTCCTCCAATGTTAAATGTGTCATTGTGGTCTTGTAGTGTGTCTTCCAATGTTAACTGTGCCGGTGTGGTCTTCCAGTGCGTCCTCAAATGTTAACTGTGTTGGTGTGGTCTTCCAGTGCGTCCTCCAATGTTAACAGTGTCATTGTGCTCTTCTAGTACGCCCTCCAATGTTAACTGTGTCATTGTGGTCTTCTAGTACGTCCTCCAATGTTAACTGTGTCATTGTGGTCTTCTAGTGCGTCCTCCTATGTTAACTGTGCCGGTGTGGTCTTCTAATGCGTCCTCCAATGTTAACTGTGTCGGTGTGGACTTCCAGTGGGTCCTCCAATGTTAACTGTGTCGGTGTGGTCTTCCAGTGCGTCCTCCAATGTTAACTGTGTCATTGTGGACTTCTAGTGCGTCCTCCAATGTTAACTGTGTCATTGTGGTCTTACCCTGCTGATGTCAAATAATGGAGCAGCCCCACTGTGGACAGTACCAGACGCTGTTACCCTGCTAATGTCAAATAATGGTGCAGCCCCACTGTGGACAGTACCAGACACTGTTACCCTGCTGATGTCAAATAATGGGGCAGCCCCACTGTGGACAGTACCAGACACTGTTACCCTGCTAATGTCAAATAATGGTGCAGCCCCACTGTGGACAGTACCAGACACTGTTACCCTGCTGATGTCAAATAATGGGGCAGCCCCACTGTGGACAGTACCAGACACTGTTACGTGTCGGTGTGGCCTTCCAGTGCGTCCTCCAATGTTAACTGTGTCAATGTGGTCTTCTAGTACGTCCTCCAATGCTAACTGTGTCATTGTGGTCTTCCAGTGTGTCCTCCAATGTTAACTTTGTCATTGTGGTCTTCTAGTACGTCCTCCAATGTTAACTGTGTTATTGTGGTCTTCCAGGGCGTCCTCCAATGTTAACTGTGTCATTGTGCTCTTCCAGTATGTCCTCCAATGTTAACTGTGCCGGTGTGGTCTTCCAGTGCGTCCTCCAATGTTAATTGTGTCGGTGTGGTCTTCCAGTGCGTCCTCCAATGTTAACTGTGTCATTGTGCTCTTCTAGTACGTCCTCCAATGTTAACTGTGTCATTGTGATGTGCCAGGGCGTCCTCCAATGTTAACTGTGTCATTGTGGTCTTCCAGTGCGTCCTCCAATTTTAACTGTGTCGGTGTGGTCTTCCAGTGCGTCCTCCAATGTTAACTGTGTCATTGTTGTCTTCTAGTGCGTACTCCAATGTTAACTGTGCCGGTGTGGTCTTCTAGTGCGTCCTACAATGTTAACTGTGTCGGTGTGGTCTTCTAGTACGTCCTCCAATGTTAACTGTGTCATTGTGGTCTTCTAGTGCGTCCTCCAATGTTAACTGTGCCGGTGTGGTTTTCTAATGCGTCCTCCAATGTTAACTGTGTCGGTGTGGACTTCTAGTGGGTCCTCCAATGTTAACTGTGTCGGTGTGGTCTTCCAGTGCGTCCTCCAATGTTAATTATGTCATTGTGGTCTTCTAGTGCGTCCTCCAATGTTAACTGTGTCATTGTGGTCTTCTAGTGCGTCCTCCAATGTTAACTGTGCCGGTGTGGTTTTCTAATGCGTCCTCCAATGTTAACTGTGTCGGTGTGGACTTCTAGTGGGTCCTCCAATGTTAACTGTGTAAGTGTGGTCTTCCAGTGCGTCCTCCAATGTTAACTGTGTCGGTGTGGTCTTCTAGTGCGTCCTCCAATGTTAACTGTGTCATTGTGGTCTACCAGTGCGTGCTCCAATGTTAACTGTGTCATTGTGGTATTACCCTGCTGATGTCAAATAATGGAGCAGCCCCACTGTGGACAGTACCAGACTCTGTTACCCTGCTGATGTCAAATAATGGTGCAGCCCCACTGTGGACAGTACCAGACACTGTTACCCTGCTTATGTCAAATAATGGTGCAGCCCCACTGTGGACAGTACCAAGCACTGTTACGTGTCATTGTGGTCTTCCAGTGTGTCCTCCAATGTTAACTGTGTCATTGTGGTCTTCTAGTACGTCCTCCAATGTTAACTGTGTTATTGTGGTCTTCCAGGGCGTCCTCCAATGTTAACTGTGTCATTGTGCTCTTCCAGTACGTCCTCCTATGTTAACTGTGCCGGTGTAGTCTTTCAGTGCGTCCTCCAATGTTAACTGTGTCGGTGTGGTCTTCCAGTGCGTCCTCCAATGTTAACTGTGTCATTGTGCTCTTCTAGTACGTCCTCCAATGTTAACTGTGTCATTGTGATGTGCCGGGGCGTCCTCCAATGTTAACTGTGTCATTGTGGTCTTCCAGTGCGTCCTCCAATGTTAACTGTGTCGGTGTGGTTTTCCAGTGCGTCCTCCAATGTTAACTGTGTCAGTGTGGTCTTCCAGTGCGTCCTCCAATGTTAACTGTGTCATTGTGGTCTTCCAGTGCGTGCTCCAATGTTAACTGTGTCATTGTGGTCTTCCAGTGCGTGTTCCAATGTTAACTGTGTCAGTGTGGTCTTCCAGTGCGTCCTCCAATGTTAACTGTGTCATTGTGGTCTTCTAGTGCGTCCTCCAATGTTAACTGTGTCGGTGTGGACTTCTAGTGGGTCCTCCAATGTTAACTGTGTCAGTGTGGTCTTCCAGTGCGTCCTCCAATGTTACCTGTGTCGGTGTGGTCTTCCAGTGCGTGCTCCAATGTTAACTGTGTCATTGTGGTCTTCCAGAGCGTGCTCCAATGTTAAATGTGTCATTGTGGTCTTCCAGTGCGTGCTCCAATGTTAACTGTGTCAGTGTGGTCTTCCAGTGCGTCCTCCAATGTTAACTGTGTCATTGTGGTCTTCTAGTGCGTCCTCCAATGTTAACTGTGTCATTGTGGTCTACCAGTGCGTGCTCCAATGTTAACTGTGTCATTGTGGTCTTACCCTGCTGATGTCAAATAATGGAGCAGCCCCACTGTGGACAGTACCAGACACTGTTACCCTGCTGATGTCAAATAATGGTGCAGCCCCACTGTGGACAGTACCAGACACTTTTACCCTGCTGATGTCAAATAATGGTGCAGCCCCACTGTGGACAGTACCAAGCACTGTTACGTGTCATTGTGGTCTTCCAGTGTGTCCTCCAATGTTAACTGTGTCATTGTGGTCTTCTAGTACGTCCTCCAATGTTAACTGTGTTATTGTGGTCTTCCAGGGCGTCCTCCAATGTTAACTGTGTCATTGTGCTCTTCCAGTACGTCCTCCTATGTTAACTGTGTCATTGTGATGTGCCAGGGCGTCCTCCAATGTTAACTGTGTCATTGTGGTCTTCCAGTGCTTCCTCCAATTTTAACTGTGTCGGTGTGGTCTTCCAGTGCGTCCTCCAATGTTAACTGTGTCATTGTTGTCTTCTAGTGCGTACTCCAATGTTAACTGTGCCGGTGTGGTCTTCTAATGCGTCCTCCAATGTTAACTGTGTCGGTGTGGTCTTCTAGTACGTCCTCCAATGTTAACTGTGTCATTGTGGTCTTCTAGTGCGTCCTCCAATGTTAACTGTGCTGGTGTGGTCTTCTAATGCGTCCTCCAATGTTAACTGTGTCGGTGTGGACTTCTAGGGGGTCCTCCAATGTTAACTGTGTCGGTGTGGTCTTCCAGTGCGTCCTCCAATGTTAACTGTGTCATTGTGGTCTTCTAGTGCGTCCTCCAATGTTAACTGTGTCATTGTGGTCTTCCAGTGCGTGCTCCAATGTTAACTGTGTCATTGTGGTCTTCCAGTGCGTCCTCCAATGTTAACTGTGTCGGTGGGGTCTTCCAGTGCGTCCTCCAATGTTAACTGTGTCATTGTGGTCTTCTAGTGCGTCCTCCAATGTTAACTGAGTCATTGTGGTCTTCTAGTACGTCCTCCAATGTTAACTGTTTCGGTAGGGTCTTCCAGTGCGTCCTCCAATGTTAACTGTGTCATTGTGGTCTTCTAGAACGTCCTCCAATGTTAACTGTGTCATTGTGGTCTTCTAGTGCGTCCTCCAATGTTAACTGTGCCGGTGTGGTCTTCTAATGCGTCCTCCAATGTTAACTGTGTCGGTGTGGACTTCCAGTGGGTCCTCCTATGTTAACTGTGTCGGTGTGGTCTTCCAGTGCGTCCTCCAATGTTAACTGTGTCATTGTGGACTTCTAGTGCGTCCTCCAATGTTAACTGTGTCATTGTGGTCTTACCCTGCTGATGTCAAATAATGGAGCAGACCCACTGTGGACAGTACCAGACGCTGTTACCCTGCTAATGTCAAATAATGGTGCAGCCCCACTGTGGACAGTACCAGACACTGTTACCCTGCTGATGTCAAATAATGGGGCAGCCCAACTGTGGACAGTACCAGACACTGTTACCCTGCTAATGTCAAATAATGGTGCAGCCCCACTGTGGACAGTACCAGACACTGTTACCCTGCTGATGTCAAATAATGGGGCAGCCCCACTGTGGACAGTACCAGACACTGTTACGTGTCGGTGTGGTCTTCCAGTGCGTCCTCCAATGTTAACTGTGTCAATGTGGTCTTCTAGTACGTCCTCCAATGCTAACTGTGTCATTGTGGTCTTCCAGTGTGTCCTCCAATGTTAACTTTGTCATTGTGGTCTTCTAGTACGTCCTCCAATGTTAACTGTGTTATTGTGGTCTTCCAGGGCGTCCTCCAATGTTAACTGTGTCATTGTGCTCTTCCAGTATGTCCTCCAATGTTAACTGTGCCGGTGTGGTCTTCCAGTGCGTCCTCCAATGTTAACTGTGTCGGTGTGGTCTTCCAGTGCGTCCTCCAATGTTAACTGTGTCATTGTGCTCTTCTAGTACGTCCTCCAATGTTAACTGTGTCATTGTGATGTGCCAGGGCGTCCTCCAATGTTAACTGTGTCATTGTGGTCTTCCAGTGCGTCCTCCAATTTTAACTGTGTCGGTGTGGTCTTCCAGTGCGTCCTCCAATGTTAACTGTGTCATTGTTGTCTTCTAGTGCGTACTCCAATGTTAACTGTGCCGGTGTGGTCTTCTAGTGCGTCCTACAATGTTAACTGTGTCGGTGTGGTCTTCTAGTACGTCCTCCAATGTTAACTGTGTCATTGTGGTCTTCTAGTGCGTCCTCCAATGTTAACTGTGCCGGTGTGGTCTTCTAATGCGTCCTCCAATGTTAACTGTGTCGGTGTGGACTTCTAGTGGGTCCTCCAATGTTAACTGTGTCGGTGTGGTCTTCCAGTGCGTCCTCCAATGTTAATTATGTCATTGTGGTCTTCTAGTGCGTCCTCCAATGTTAACTGTGTCATTGTGGTCTTCCAGTGCGTGCTCCAATGTTAACTGTTGCATTGTGGTCTTCCAGTGCGTCCTCCAATGTTAACTGTGTCGGTGGGGTCTTCCAGTGCGTCCTCCAATGTTAACTGTGTCATTGTGGTCTTCTAGTGCGTCCTCCAATGTTAACTGGGTCATTGTGGTCTTCTAGTACGTCCTCCAATGTTAACTGTGTCATTGTGGTCTTCTAGTGCGTCCTCCAATGTTAACTGTGTAATTGTGGTCTTCCAGTGCGTCCTCCAATGTTAACTGTGTCATTGTGGTCTTCTAGTGCGTCCTCCAATGTTAACTGTGTCATTTTGGTCTTCCAGTGCGTGCTCCAATGTTAACTGTGTCATTGTGGTCTTCCAGTGCGTCCTCCAATGTTAACTGTGTCGGTGGGGTCTTCCAGTGCGTCCTCCAATGTTAACTGTGTCATTTTGGTCTTCTAGTGCGTCCTCCAATGTTAACTGTGTCATTGTGGTCTTCTAGTACGTCCTCCAATGTTAACTGTGTCATTGTGGTCTTCTAGTGCGTCCTCCAATGTTAACTGTGTCATTGTGCTCTTCTAGTACGTCCTCCAATGTTAACTGTGTCATTGTGGTCTTCTAGTGCGTCCTCCAATGTTAACTGTGTCGGTGTGGTCTTCCAGTGCGTCCTCCAATGTTAACTGTGTCAATGTGGTCTTCTCGTATGTCCTCCAATGTTAACTGTGTCATTGTTGTCTTCTAGTACGTCCTCCAATGTTAAATGTGCCATTGTGATCTTCCAGCGTGTCCTGCAATGTTAACTGTGCCGGTGTGGTCTTCCAGTGCGTCCTCCAATGTTAACTGTGTCGGTGTGGTCTTCCAATGCGTCCTCCAATGTTAACTGTGTCATTGTGCTCTTCTAGTACGTCCTCCAATGTTATCTGTGTCATCGTGATGTGCCAGTGCGTCCTCCAATGTTAACTGTGTCATTGTGGTCTTCTAGTGCGTCCTCCAATGTTAACTGTGTCGGTGTGGTCTTCCAGTGCGTCCTCCAATGTTAACTGTGTCATTGTTGTCTTCTAGTGCGTACTCCAATGTTAACTGTGTCGGTGTGGTCTTCCAGTGCGTCCTCCTATGTTAACTGTGTCATTGTTGTCTTCTAGTACGTCCTCCAATGTTAACTGTGCCGGTGTGGTCTTCTAGTGCGTCCTCCAATGTTAATTGTGTCGGTGTGGTCTTCTAGTACGTCCTCCAATGTTAACTGTGTCATTGTGGTCTTCTAGTGCGTCCTCCAATGTTAACTGTGCCGGTGTGGTCTTCTAATGCGTCCTCCAATGTTAACTGTGTCGGTGTGGACTTCTAGTGGGTCCTCCAATGTTAACTGTGTCAGTGTGGTCTTCCAGTGCGTCCTCCAATGTTAACTGTGTCATTGTGGTCTTCCAGTGCGTGCTCCAATGTTAACTGTGTCATTGTTGTCTTCCAGTGCGTGCTCCAATGTTAACTGTGTCAGTGTGGTCTTCCAGTGCGTCCTCCAATGTTAACTGTGTCATTGTGGTCTTCCAGAGCGTGCTCCAATGTTAAATGTGTCAGTGTGGCCTTACAGTGCGTCCTCCAATGTTAACTGTGTCATTGTGGTCTTCTAGTGCGTCCTCCAATGTTAACTGTGTCATTGTGGTCTACCAGTGCGTGCTCCAATGTTAACTGTGTCATTGTGGTATTACCCTGCTGATGTCAAATAATGGAGCAGCCCCACTGTGGACAGTACCAGACACTGTTACCCTGCTGATGTCAAATAATGGTGCAGCCCCACTGTGGACAGTACCAGACACTGTTACCCTGCTTATGTCAAATAATGGTGCAGCCCCACTGTGGACTGTACCAAGCACTGTTACGTGTCATTGTGGTCTTCCAGTGTGTCCTCCAATGTTAACTGTGTCATTGTGGTCTTCTAGTACGTCCTCCAATGTTAACTGTGTTATTGTGGTCTTCCAGGGCGTCCTCCAATGTTAACTGTGTCATTGTTCTCTTCCAGTACGTCCTCCTATGTTAACTGTGCCGGTGTAGTCTTTCAGTGCGTCCTCCAATGTTAACTGTGTCGGTGTGGTCTTCCAGTGCGTCCTCCAATGTTAACTGTGTCATTGTGCTCTTCTAGTACGTCCTCCAATGTTAATTGTGTCATTGTGATGTGCCGGGGCGTCCTCCAATGTTAACTGTGTCATTGTGGTCTTCCAGTGCGTCCTCCAATGTTAACTGTGTCGGTGTGGTTTTCCAGTGCGTCCTCCAATGTTAACTGTGTCAGTGTGGTCTTCCAGTGCGTCCTCCAATGTTAACTGTGTCATTGTGGTCTTCCAGTGCGTGCTCCAATGTTAACTGTGTCATTGTGGTCTTCCAGTGCGTGTTCCAATGTTAACTGTGTCAGTGTGGTCTTCCAGTGCGTCCTCCAATGTTAACTGTGTCATTGTGGTCTTCTATTGCGTCCTCCAATGTTAACTGTGTCGGTGTGGACTTCTAGTGGGTCCTCCAATGTTAACTGTGTCAGTGTGGTCTTCCAGTGCGTCCTCCAATGTTAACTGTGTCATTGTGCTCTTCTAGTACGTCCTCCAATGTTATCTGTGTCATCGTGATGTGCCAGTGCGTCCTCCAATGTTAACTGTGTCATTGTGGTCTTCTAGTGCGTCCTCCAATGTTAACTGTGTCGGTGTGGTCTTCCAGTGCGTCCTCCAATGTTAACTGTGTCATTGTTGTCTTCTAGTGCGTACTCCAATGTTAACTGTGTCGGTGTGGTCTTCCAGTGCGTCCTCCTATGTTAACTGTGTCATTGTTGTCTTCTAGTACGTCCTCCAATGTTAACTGTGCCGGTGTGGTCTTCTAGTGCGTCCTCCAATGTTAATTGTGTCGGTGTGGTCTTCTAGTACGTCCTCCAATGTTAACTGTGTCATTGTGGTCTTCTAGTGCGTCCTCCAATGTTAACTCTGCCGGTGTGGTCTTCTAATGCGTCCTCCAATGTTAACTGTGTCGGTGTGGACTTCTAGTGGGTCCTCCAATGTTAACTGTGTCAGTGTGGTCTTCCAGTGCGTCCTCCAATGTTAACTGTGTCATTGTGGTCTTCCAGTGCGTGCTCCAATGTTAACTGTGTCATTGTGGTCTTCCAGTGCGTGCTCCAATGTTAACTGTGTCAGTGTGGTCTTTCAGTGCGTCCTCCAATGTTAACTGTGTCATTGTGGTCTTCTAGTGCGTCATCCAATTTTAACTGTGTCGGTGTGGACTTCTAGTGGGTCCTCCAATGTTAACTGTGTAAGTGTGGTCTTCCAGTGCGTCCTCCAATGTTAACTGTGTCGGTGTGGTCTTCCAGTGCGTGCTCCAATGTTAACTGTGTCATTGTGGTCTTCCAGAGCGTGCTCCAATGTTAAATGTGTCAGTGTGGCCTTACAGTGCGTCCTCCAATGTTAACTGTGTCATTGTGGTCTTCTAGTGCGTCCTCCAATGTTAACTGTGTCATTGTGGTCTACCAGTGCGTGCTCCAATGTTAACTGTGTCATTGTGGTATTACCCTGCTGATGTCAAATAATGGAGCAGCCCCACTGTGGACAGTACCAGACACTGTTACCCTGCTGATGTCAAATAATGGTGCAGCCCCACTGTGGACAGTACCAGACACTGTTACCCTGCTTATGTCAAATAATGGTGCAGCCCCACTGTGGACTGTACCAAGCACTGTTACGTGTCATTGTGGTCTTCCAGTGTGTCCTCCAATGTTAACTGTGTCATTGTGGTCTTCTAGTACGTCCTCCAATGTTAACTGTGTTATTGTGGTCTTCCAGGGCGTCCTCCAATGTTAACTGTGTCATTGTGCTCTTCCAGTACGTCCTCCTATGTTAACTGTGTCATTGTGATGTGCCAGGGCGTCCTCCAATGTTAACTGTGTCATTGTGGTCTTCCAGTGCTTCCTCCAATTTTAACTGTGTCGGTGTGGTCTTTCAGTGCGTCCTCCAATGTTAACTGTGTCATTGTTGTCTTCTAGTGCGTAATCCAATGTTAACTGTGCCGGTGTGGTCTTCTAATGCGTCCTCCAATGTTAACTGTGTCGGTGTGGTCTTCTAGTACGTCCTCCAATGTTAACTGTGTCATTGTGGTCTTCTAGTGCGTCCTCCAATGTTAACTATGCTGGTGTGGTCTTCTAATGCGTCCTCCAATGTTAACTGTGTCGGTGTGGACTTCTAGTGGGTCCTCCAATGTTAACTGTGTCGGTGTGGTCTTCCAGTACGTCCTCCAATGTTAACTGTGTCATTGTGGTCTTCTAGTGCGTCCTCCAATGTTAACTGTGTCATTGTGGTCTTCCAGTGCGTGCTCCAATGTTAACTGTGTCATTGTGGTCTTCCAGTGCGTCCTCCAATGTCAACTGTGTCGGTGGGGTCTTCCAGTGCGTCCTCCAATGTTAACTGTGTCATTGTGGTCTTCTAATGCGTCCTCCAAAGTTAACTGAGTCATTGTGGTCTTCTAGTACGTCCTCCAATGCTAACTGTTTCGGTGGGGTCTTCCAGTGCGTCCTCAAATGTTAACTGTGTCATTGTGGTCTTCTAGTACGTCCTCCAATGTTAACTGTGTCATTGTGGTCTTCTAGTGCGTCCTCCAATGTTAACTGTGCCGGTGTGGTCTTCTAATGCGTCCTCCAATGTTAACTGTGTCGGTGTGGACTTCCAGTGGGTCCTCCAATGTTAACTGTGTCGGTGTGGTCTTCCAGTGCGTCCTCCAATGTTAACTGTGTCATTGTGGACTTCTAGTGCGTCCTCCAATGTTAACTGTGTCATTGTGGTCTTACCCTGCTGATGTCAAATAATGGAGCAGCCCCACTGTGGACAGTACCAGACGCTGTTACCCTGCTAATGTCAAATAATGGTGCAGCCCCACTGTGGACAGTACCAGACACTGTTACCCTGCTGATGTCAAATAATGGGGCAGCCCCACTGTGGACAGTACCAGACACTGTTACCCTGCTAATGTCAAATAATGGTGCAGCCCCTCTGTGGACAGTACCAGACACTGTTACCCTGCTGATGTCAAATAATGGGGCAGCCCCACTGTGGACAGTACCAGACACTGTTACGTGTCGGTGTGGTCTTCCAGTGCGTCCTCCAATGTTAACTGTGTCAATGTGGTCTTCTAGTACGTCCTCCAATGCTAACTGTGTCATTGTGTTCTTCCAGTGTGTCCTCCAATGTTAACTTTGTCATTGTGGTCTTCTAGTACGTCCTCCAATGTTAACTGTGTTATTGTGGTCTTCCAGGGCGTCCTCCAATGTTAACTGTGTCATTGTTCTCTTCCAGTATGTCCTCCAATGTTAACTGTGCCGGTGTGGTCTTCCAGTGCGTCCTCCAATGTTAACTGTGTCGGTGTGGTCTTCCAGTGCGTCCTCCAATGTTAACTGTGTCATTGTGCTCTTCTAGTTCGTCCTCCAATGTTAACTGTGTCATTGTGATGTGCCAGGGCGTCCTCCAATGTTAACTGTGTCATTGTGGTCTTCCAGTGCGTCCTCCAATTTTAACTGTGTCGGTGTGGTCTTCCAGTGCGTCCTCCAATGTTAACTGTGTCATTGTTGTCTTCTAGTGCGTACTCCAATGTTAACTGTGCCGGTGTGGTCTTCTAATGCGTCCTACAATGTTAACTGTGTCGGTGTGGTCTTCTAGTACGTCCTCCAATGTTAACTGTGTCATTGTGGTCTTCTAGTGCGTCCTCCAATGTTAACTGTGCCGGTGTGGTCTTCTAATGCGTCCTCCAATGTTAACTGTGTCGGTGTGGACTTCTAGTGGGTCCTCCAATGTTAACTGTGTCGGTGTGGTCTTCCAGTGCGTCCTCCAATGTTAATTATGTCATTGTGGTCTTTTAGTGCGTCCTCCAATGTTAACTGTGTCATTGTGGTCTTCCAGTGCGTGCTCCAATGTTAACTGTTGCATTGTGGTCTTCCAGTGCGTCCTCCAATGTTAACTGTGTCGGTGGGGTCTTCCAGTGCGTCCTCCAATGTTAACTGTGTCATTGTGGTCTTCTAGTGCGTCCTCCAATGTTAACTGGGTCATTGTGGTCTTCTAGTACGTCCTCCAATGTTAACTGTGTCATTGTGGTCTTCTAGTGCGTCCTCCAATGTTAACTGTGTAATTGTGGTCTTCCAGTGCGTCCTGCAATGTTATCTGTGTCATTGTGGTCTTCTAGTGCGTCCTCCAATGTTAACTGTGTCATTGTTGTCTTCTAGTACGTCCTCCAATGTTAAATCTGTCATTGTGGCCTTCCAGTGTGTCCTCCAATGTTAACTGTGCCGGTGTGGTCTTCCAGTGCGTCCTCAAATGTTAACTGTGTTGGTGTGGTCTTCCAGTGCGTCCTCCAATGTCAACAGTGTCATTGTGCTCTTCTAGTACGTCCTCCAATGTTAACTATGTCATTGTGGTCTTCTAGTGCGTACTCCAATGTTAACTGTGCCGGTGTTGTCTTCTAGTGCGTCATCCAATGTTAACTGTGTCGGTGTGGTCTTCTAGTACGTCCTCCAATGTTAACTGTGTCATTGTGGTCTTCTGGTGCGTCCTCCAATGTTAACTGTGCCGGTGTGGTCTTCTAATGCGTCCTCCAATGTTAACTGTGTCGGTGTGGACTTCTAGTAGGTCCTCCAATGTTAACTGTGTCGGTGTGGTCTTCCAGTGCGTCCTCCAATGTTAACTGTGTCATTGTGGTCTTCTAGTGCGTCCTCCAATGTTAACTGTGTCATTTTGGTCTTCCAGTGCGTGCTCCAATGTTAACTGTGTCATTGTGGTCTTCCAGTGCGTCCTCCAATGTTAACTGTGTCGGTGGGGTCTTCCAGTGCGTCCTCCAATGTTAACTGTGTCATTTTGGTCTTCTAGTGCGTCCTCCAATGTTAACTGTGTCATTGTGGTCTTCTAGTACGTCCTCCAATGTTAACTGTGTCATTGTGGTCTTCTAGTGCGTCCTCCAATGTTAATTGTGTCATTGTGCTCTTCTAGTACGTCCTCCAATGTTAACTGTGTCATTGTGGTCTTCTAGTGCGTCCTCCAATGTTAACTGTGTCGGTGTGGTCTTCCAGTGCGTCCTCCAATGTTAACTGTGTCAATGTGGTCTTCTCGTATGTCCTCCAATGTTAACTGTGTCATTGTTGTCTTCTAGTACGTCCTCCAATGTTAAATGTGCCATTGTGATCTTCCAGCGTGTCCTGCAATGTTAACTGTGCCGGTGTGGTCTTCCAGTGCGTCCTCCAATGTTAACTGTGTCGGTGTGGTCTTCCAATGAGTCCTCCAATGTTAACTGTGTCATTGTGCTCTTCTAGTACGTCCTCCAATGTTATCTGTGTCATCGTGATGTGCCAGTGCGTCCTCCAATGTTAACTGTGTCATTGTGGTCTTCTAGTGCGTCCTCCAATGTTAACTGTGTCGGTGTGGTCTTCCAGTGCGTCTTCCAATGTTAACTGTGTCATTGTTGTCTTCTAGTGCGTACTCCAATGTTAACTGTGTCGGTGTGGTCTTCCAGTGCGTCCTCCAATGTTAACTGTGTCATTGTTGTCTTCTAGTACGTCCTCCAATGTTAACTGTGCCGGTGTGGTCTTCTAGTGCGTCCTCCAATGTTAATTGTGTCGGTGTGGTCTTCTAGTACGTCCTCCAATGTTAACTGTGTCATTGTGGTCTTCTAGTGCGTCCTCCAATGTTAACTGTGCCGGTGTGGTCTTCTAATGCGTCCTCCAATGTTAACTGTGTCGGTGTGGACTTCTAGTGGGTCCTCCAATGTTAACTGTGTCAGTGTGGTCTTCCAGTGTGTCCTCCAATGTTAACTGTGTCATTGTGGTCTTCCAGTGCGTGCTCCAATGTTAACTGTGTCATTGTGGTCTTCCAGTGCGTGCTCCAATGTTAACTGTGTCAGTGTGGTCTTCCAGTGCGTCCTCCAATGTTAACTGTGTCATTGTGGTCTTCTAGTGCGTCATCCAATGTTAACTGTGTCGGTGTGGACTTCTAGTGGGTCCTCCAATGTTAACTGTGTAAGTGTGGTCTTCCAGGGCGTCCTCCAATGTTAACTGTGTCGGTGTGGTCTTCCAGTGCGTGCTCCAATGTTAACTGTGTCATTGTGGTCTTCCAGAGCGTGCTCCAATGTTAAATGTGTCAGTGTGGCCTTACAGTGCGTCCTCCAATGTTAACTGTGTCATTGTGGTCTTCTAGTGCGTCCTCCAATGTTAACTGTGTCATTGTGGTCTACCAGTGCGTGCTCCAATGTTAACTGTGTCATTGTGGTATTACCCTGCTGATGTCAAATAATGGAGCAGCCCCACTGTGGACAGTACCAGACACTGTTACCCTGCTGATGTCAAATAATGGTGCAGCCCCACTGTGGACAGTACCAGACACTGTTACCCTGCTTATGTCAAATAATGGTGCAGCCCCACTGTGGACAGTACCAAGCACTGTTACGTGTCATTGTGGTCTTCCAGTGTGTCCTCCAATGTTAACTGTGTCATTGTGGTCTTCTAGTACGTCCTCCAATGTTAACTGTGTTATTGTGGTCTTCCAGGGCGTCCTCCAATGTTAACTGTGTCATTGTGCTCTTCCAGTACGTCCTCCTATGTTAACTGTGCCGGTGTAGTCTTTCAGTGCGTCCTCCAATGTTAACTGTGTCGGTGTGGTCTTCCAGTGCGTCCTCCAATGTTATCTGTGTCATTGTGCTCTTCTAGTACGTCCTCCAATGTTAACTGTGTCATTGTGATGTGCCGGGGCGTCCTCCAATGTTAACTGTGTCATTGTGGTCTTCCAGTGCGTCCTCCAATGTTAACTGTGTCGGTGTGGTTTTCCAGTGCGTCCTCCAATGTTAACTGTGTCAGTGTGGTCTTCCAGTGCGTCCTCCAATGTTAACTGTGTCATTGTGGTCTTCCAGTGCGTGCTCCAATGTTAACTGTGTCATTGTGGTCTTCCAGTGCGTGTTCCAATGTTAACTGTGTCAGTGTGGTCTTCCAGTGCGTCCTCCAATGTTAACTGTGTCATTGTGGTCTTCTAGTGCGTCCTCCAATGTTAACTGTGTCGGTGTGGACTTCTAGTGGGTCCTCCAATGTTAACTGTGTCAGTGTGGTCTTCCAGTGCGTCCTCCAATGTTACCTGTGTCGGTGTGGTCTTCCAGTGCGTGCTCCAATGTTAACTGTGTCATTGTGGTCTTCCAGTGCGTGCTCCAATGTTAACTGTGTCGGTGTGGTCTTCCAGTGCGTCCTCCAATGTTAACTGTGTCATTGTGGTCTTCTAGTGCGTCTTCCAATGTTAACTGTGTCATTGTGGTCTACCAGTGCGTGCTCCAATGTTAACTGTGTCATTGTGGTCTTACCCTGCTGATGTCAAATAATGGAGCAGCCCCACTGTGGACAGTACCAGACACTGTTACCCTGCTGATGTCAAATAATGGTGCAGCCCCACTGTGGACAGTACCAGACACTGTTACCCTGCTGATGTCAAATAATGGTGCAGCCCCACTGTGGACAGTACCAAGCACTGTTACGTGTCATTGTGGTCTTCCAGTGTGTCCTCCAATGTTAACTGTGTCATTGTGGTCTTCTAGTACGTCCTCCAATGTTAACTGTGTTATTGTGGTCTTCCAGGGCGTCCTCCAATGTTAACTGTTTCATTGTGCTCTTCCAGTACGTCCTCCTATGTTAACTGTGTCATTGTGATGTGCCAGGGCGTCCTCCAATGTTAACTGTGTCATTGTGGTCTTCCAGTGCTTCCTCCAATTTTAACTGTGTCGGTGTGGTCTTCCAGTGCGTCCTCCAATGTTAACTGTGTCATTGTTGTCTTCTAGTGCGTACTCCAATGTTAACTGTGCCGGTGTGGTCTTCTAATGCGTCCTCCAATGTTAACTGTGTCGGTGTGGTCTTCTAGTACGTCCTCCAATGTTAACTGTGTCATTGTGGTCTTCTAGTGCGTCCTCCAACGTTAACTGTGCTGGTGTGGTCTTCTAATGCGTCCTCCAATGTTAACTGTGTCGGTGTGGACTTCTAGTGGGTCCTCCAATGTTAATGGTGTCGGTGTGGTCTTCCAGTGCGTCCTCCAATGTTAACTGTGTCATTGTTGTCTTCTAGTGCGTCCTCCAATGTTAACTGTGTCATTGTGGTCTTCCAGTGCGTGCTCCAATGTTAACTGTGTCATTGTGGTCTTCCAGTGCGTCCTCCAATGTTAACTGTGTCGGTGGGGTCTTCCAGTGCGTCCTCCAATGTTAACTGTGTCATTGTGGTCTTCTAGTGCGTCCTCCAATGTTAACTGAGTCATTGTGGTCTTCTAGTACGTCCTCCAATGTTAACTGTGTCATTGTGGTCTTCTAGTGCGTCCTCCAATGTTAACTGTGTAATTGTGGTCTTCCAGTGCGTCCTGCAATGTTAACTGTGTCGGTGAGGAATTCTAGTGGGTCCTCCAATGTTAACTGTGTCGGTGTGGTCTTCCAGTGCGTCCTCCAATGTTAACTGTGTCATTGTGGTCTTCTAGTGCGTCCTCCAATGTTAACTGTGTCATTGTGGTCTTCCAGTGCGTGCTCCAATGTTAACTGTGTCATTGTGGTCTTCCAGTGCGTCCTCCAATGTTAACTGTGTCGGTGGGGTCTTCCAGTGCGTCCTCCAATGTTAACTGTGTCATTGTGGTCTTCTAGTTCGTCCTCCAATGTTAACTGAGTCATTGTGGTCTTCTAGTACGTCCTCCAATGTTAACTGTGTCATTGTGGTCTTCTAGTGCGTCCTCCAATGTTAACTGTGTAATTGTGGTCTTCCAGTGCGTCCTGCAATGTTATCTGTGTTATTGTGGTTTTCTAGTGCGTCCTCCAATGTTAACTGTGTCGGTGTGGTCTTCTAGTGCGTCCTCCAATGTTAACTGAGTCATTGTTGTCTTCTAGTACGTCCTCCAATGTTAAATGTGTCATTGTGGTCTTCCAATGTGTCCTCCAATGTTAACTGTGCCGGTGTGGTCTTCCAGTGCGTCCTCAAATGTTAACTGTGTTGGTGTGGTCTTCCAGTGCTTCCTCCAATGTCAACAGTGTCTTTGTTCTCTTCTAGTGCGTACTCCAATGTTAACTGTGCCGGTGTGGTCTTCTAGTGCGTCATTCAATGTTAACTGTGTCGGTGTGGTCTTCTAGTACGTCCTCCAATGTTAACTGTGTCAATGTGGTCTTCTAGTACGTCCTCCAATGCTAACTGTGTCATTGTGGTCTTCCAGTGTGTCCTCCAATGTTAACTGTGCCGGTGTGGTCTTCTAGTGCGTCATCCAATGTTAACTGTGTCGGTGTGGTCTTCTAGTACGTCCTCCAATGTTAACTGTGTCAATGTGGTCTTCTAGTACGTCCTCAAATGCTAACAGTGTCATTGTGGTCTTCCAGTGTGTCCTCCAATGTTAACTGTGCCGGTGTGGTCTTCCAGTGCGTCCTCCAATGTTAACTGTGTCGGTGTGGTCTTCCAGTGCGTCCTCCAATGTTAACTGTGTCATTGTGCTCTTCTAGTACGTCCTCCAATGTTAACTGTGTCATTGTGATGTGCCAGGGCGTCCTCCAATGTTAACTGTGTCATTGTGGTCTTCCAGTGCGTCCTCCAATGTTAACTGTGTCGGTGTGGTCTTCCAGTGCGTCCTCCAATGTTAACTGTGTCATTGTTGTCTTCTAGTGCGTACTCCAATGTTAACTGTGCCGGTGTGGTCTTCTAGTGCGTCCTCCAATGTTAACTGTGTCGGTGTGGTCTTCTAGTACGTCCTCCAATGTTAACTGTGTCATTGTGGTCTTCTAGTGCGTCCTCCAATGTCAACTGTGCTGGTGTGGTCTTCTAATGCGTCCTCCAATGTTATCTGTGTCGGTGTGGACTTCTAGTGGGTCCTCCAATGTTAACTGTGTCGGTGTGGTCTTCCAGTGCGTCCTCCAATGTTAACTGTGTCATTGTGGTCTTCCAGTGCGTCCTCCAATGTTAACTGTGTCGGTGGGGTCTTCCAGTGCGTCCTCCAATGTTAACTGTGTCATTGTGGTCTTCTAGTGCGTCCTCCAATGTTAACTGCGTCATTGTGGTCTTCTAGCACGTCCTCCAATGTTAACTGTGTCATTGTGGTCTTCTAGTGCGTCCTCCAATGTTAACTGTGTAATTGTGGTCTTCCAGTGCGTCCTGCAATGTTATCTGTGTCATTGTGGTCTTCTAGTGCGTCCTCCAATGTTAACTGTGTCGGTGTGGTCTTCTAGTGCGTCCTCCAATGTTAACTGTGTCATTGTTGTCTTCTAGTACGTCCTCCAATGTTAAATGTGTCATTGTGGTCTTCCAGTGTGTCCTCCAATGTTAACTGTGCCGGTGTGGTCTTCCAGTGCGTCCTCAAATGTTAACTGTGTTGGTGTGGTCTTCCAGTGCGTCCTCCAAAGTCAACAGTGTCATTGTGCTCTTCTAGTACGTCCTCCAATATTAACTGTGTCATTGTGGTCTTCTAGTGCGTACTCCAATGTTAACTGTGCCGGTGTGGTCTTCTAGTGCGTCATCCAATGTTAACTGTGTCGGTGTGGTCTTCTAGTACGTCCTCCAATGTAAACTGTGTTATTGTGGTCTTCTAGTGCGTCCTCCAATGTTAACTGTGCCGGTGTGGTCTTCTAATGCGTCCTCCAATGTTAACTGTGTCGGTGTGGACTTCTAGTGGGTCTTCCAATGTTAACTGTGTCGGTGTGGTCTTCCAGTGCGTCCTCCAATGTTAACTGTGTCATTGTGGTCTTCTAGTGCGTCCTCCAATGTTAACTGTGTCATTTTGGTCTTCCAGTGCGAGCTCCAATGTTAACTGTGTCATTGTGGTCTTCCAGTGCGTCCTCCAATGTTAACTGTTTCGGTGGGGTCTTCCAGTGCGTCCTCCAATGTTAACTGTGTCATTGTGGTCTTCTAGTGCGTCCTCCAATGTTAACTGTGTCATTGTGGTCTTCTAGTACGTCCTCCAATGTTAACTGTGTCATTGTGGTCTTCTAGTGCGTCCTCCAATGTTAACTGTGTAATTGTGGTCTTCCAGTGCGTCTTCCAATGTTAACTGTGCAGGTGTGGTCTTCTAATGCGTCCTCCAATGTTAACTGTGTCGGTGTGGCCTTCTAGTGCGTCCTCCAATGTTAACTGTGTCATTGTGGTCTTCTAGTGCGTCCTCCAATGTTAACTGTGTCGGTGTGGTCTTCCAGTGCGTCCTCCAATGTTAACTGTGTCATTGTGGTCTTCTAGTGCGTCCTCCAATGTTAACTGTGTCATTGTGGTCTTACCCTGCTGATGTCAAATAATGGAGCAGCCCCACTGTGGACAGTACCTGACACTGTTACCCTGCTAATGTCAAATAATGGTGCAGCCCCACTGTGGACAGTACCAGACACTGTTACCCTGCTGATGTCAAATAATGGGGCAGCCCCATTGTGGACAGTACCAGACACTGTTACCCTGCTAATGTCAAATAATGGTGCAGCCCCACTGTGGACAGTACCAGACACTGTTACCCTGCTGATGTCAAATAATGGGGCAGCCCCACTGTGGACAGTACCAGACACTGTTACCCTGCTAATGTCAAATAATGGTGCAGCCCCACTGTGGACAGTACCAGACACTGTTACCCTGCTGATGTCAAATAATGGGGCAGCCCCACTGTGGACAGTACCATACACGTGTCGGTGTGGTCTTCCAGTGCGTCCTCCAATGTTAACTGTGTCAATATGGTCTTCTAGTACGTCCTCCAATGATAACTGTGTCATTGTGGTCTTCTAGTGCGTCCTCCAATGTTAACTGTGTCATTTTGGTCTTCCAGTGCGAGCTCCAATGTTAACTGTGTCATTGTGGTCTTCCAGTGCGTCCTCCAATGTTAACTGTGTCGGTGGGGTCTTCCAGTGCGTCCTCCAATGTTAACTGTGTCATTGTGGTCTTCTAGTGCGTCCTCCAATGTTAACTGTGTCATTGTGGTCTTCTAGTACGTCCTCCAATGTTAACTGTGTCATTGTGGTCTTCTAGTGCGTCCTCCAATGTTAACTGTGTAATGTGTGGTCTTCCAGTGCGTCCTCCAATGTTAACTGTGTCATTGTGGTCTTCTAATGCGTCCTCCAATGTTAACTGTGTCGGTGTGTACTTCTAGTGGGTCCTCCAATGTTAACTGTGTCGGTGTGGTCTTCCAGTGCGTCCTCCGATGTTAACTGTGTCATTGTGGTCTTCTAGTGCGTCCTCCAATGTTAACTGTGTCATTGTGGTCTTACACTGCTGATGTCAAATAATGGAGCAGCCCCACTGTGCACAGTACCAGACACTGTTACCCTGCTAATGTCAAATAATGGTGCAGCCCCACTGTGGACAGTACCAGACACTGTTACCCTGCTGATGTCAAATAATGGGGCAGCCCCACTGTGGACAGTACCAGACACTGTTACGTGTCGGTGTGGTCTTCCAGTGCGTCCTCCAATGTTAACTGTGTCAATGTGGTCTTCTAGTACGTCCTCCAATGCTAACTGTGTCATTGTGGTCTTCCAGTGTGTCCTCCAATGTTAACTTTGTCATTGTGGTCTTCTAGTACGTCCTCCAATGTTAACTGTGTTATTGTGGTCTTCCAGGGCGTCCTCCAATGTTAACTGTGTCATTGTGCTCTTCCAGTATGTCCTCCAATGTTAACTGTGCCGGTGTGGTCTTCCAGTGCGTCCTCCAATGTTAACTGTGTCGGTGTGGTCTTCCAGTGCGTCCTCCAATGTTAACTGTGTCATTGTGCTCTTCTAGTACGTCCTCCAATGTTAACTGTGTCATTGTGATGTGCCAGGGCGTCCTCCAATGTTAACTGTGTCATTGTGGTCTTCCAGTGCGTCCTCCAATTTTAACTGTGTCGGTGTGGTCTTCCAGTGCGTCCTCCAATGTTAACTGTGTCATTGTTGTCTTCTAGTGCGTACTCCAATGTTAACTGTGCCGGTGTGGTCTTCTAGTGCGTCCTCCAATGTTAACTGTGTCGGTGTGGTCTTCTAGTACGTCCTCCAATGTTAACTGTGTCATTGTGGTCTTCTATTGCGTCCTCAAATGTTAAATGTTCCGGTGTGGTCTTCTAATGCGTCCTCCAATGTTAACTGTGTCGGTGTGGACTTCTAGTGGGTCCTCCAATGTTAACTGTGTCGGTGTGGTCTTCCAGTGCGTCCTCCAATGTTAACTGTGTCATTGTGGTCTTCCAGTGCGTCCTCCAATGTTAACTGTGTCGGTGGGGTCTTCCAGTGCGTCCTCCAATGTTAACTGTGTTATTGTGGTCTTCTAATGCGTCCTCCAATGTTAACTGTGTCATTGTGGTCTTCCAGTGCGTGCTCCAATGTTAACTGTGTCATTGTGGTCTTACCCTGCTGATGTCAAATAATGGAGAAGCCCCACTGTGGACAGTACCAGACACGTTTACCCTGCTAATGTCAAATAATGGTGCAGCCCCACTGTGGACAGTACCAGACACTGTTACCCTGCTGATGTCAAATAATGGGGCAGCCCCACTGTGGACAGTACCAGACACTGTTACGTGTCGGTGTGGTCTTCCAGTGCGTCCTCCAACGTTAAAGGGGGGGTGAAGCACTCGAACAACCATAGCCCAAACATAATAACATACCATTTACAGTATATATCACCCTTATATGATGGGCGCAACGCCACGGTAATTTTGTAATATCCTTTTTAACTTTGCCATTATCTTCGCTGGGCGGCGCCATATTGCTCTGCGGGGGGTTCAGCGGCAGAGTGGTTTGAGTACGAGCTCATGGCACCGCGTTCACACAGTAAAAACCTCTCGGAAAAACGGCCGAAACGCATGGAAAATCGAATAAAAAGAAAACTGGTGTGCACTGGATGGATCCTGGATATATCAACTAGTACTACAAATGCAAGGAAAAAACTTTTGATCGACTTCCGAGGAAGAATTTGCAGCGGAAAAGGTGGTTGCAAATGCGGAAATTGCCGTGTCCGCCAGCCGCAGGCTCTGCGAGTGACCACTTTTCCGATGCAGATTACAAGACAAAAGACTATGTGATGAGCATGGACAGACGGTGAGCATCAAGATGTCATTCTTGGTCAAAGACACCGTTCCATCTTAGATCTTTTTTTTCGCATATGACCATGCATCTACAGACTATTCTGCGACAAGGAAACGTCAGATATCAGAGGGCAGAGCGGTGCGTAGGAAGCGACGAGCCGAAACGAAGCGACGAGCCGAAACCAGGTTAGTAAATTGGATTACCGTTACCATTGTGATTTATCACTACGATTACAATATAGTTCCACCCCAATAAGTACAGCTGTGCTTCAACGTCAGCATATATATGACCCACAGTAAATCGAAATGTATGAATACAATAAAGTGCGAGTAAGTGTTAATAGTTTGATATAATTACGAGTGTTTTCCAATCCGCCGATTTATTTTCGACGTGATCAGACGTACCGTACCGTCAATACGTGGCCGTAATCAAAACAATAACAATAACTCAGTAAGTGCTACAGGATATACTGCAGCCTTATAACATGGGCCATGGCGTATGTACTAGGCAAAATTATTCAAGAAAATAATTTGATATTATTTATTGACAGTCATAATAAGTCTCATACTCCTGTGTTCTAAATGCCTAGAGAGCAAGCAGCAAGCGTAAGGCTAAGCCTGGGGAGGGGGTTAGATGCATGGGAGAAACACGACCAAAAGACAGTATAGACTATAGTGCAACAGAAGCCTACTGTTGCTGTTTACATTTCAAATTCTTTATGGAAATATTTAAAATATACAAATACTTTCATTGTGATTAAGTGCAAATGCAGTTACAAAAACTTTTTTAAAGTATTTAAATATTTAAGTAAAATGCATTTCACCCATGCAATGTCTAGCTGGAAAGGAAACTAACTAAGGCATCGTCATCTACCCAGTTGAACACTGTCAGATTACATGTCTGCTTTCTATAATGACACTTTACAATTTCTGTCTGAATTCTTGTGACTTGACAATAAGGCAAAATTATATAAAATTAATTTGCTTTATTGATCAGATTAAACCCCACATGTAATAACCGGAAGTTCATACAGATGTATTAATTACATTTTATTCTAAGTCGACTGATAACACTGTAATGAATATCGTGGGGAGAGGGGGCAACTGTCGGCAACCCACAATAGTATTAGTACAAGCTATACATATGAAGGAAGTATATCAGGCATGGGGTCAATTCTGTTTTGTCAATTCCAAAAAATCAGTTCTAATTCCGCCTTGCAAAAAATCAATTCCAACTGTTAAAATTCTAGGCTAAAGAAAAATTCAAATCCAATTCGTTTTAACACAGTTTTATTTGTCACGTGTGCACAATCATATTTAATTAGATATGATTAAAAAATTATTGTTCGTTAAATACACACACACACACACACACACACACACACACACACACACACACACACACACACACACACACACACACACACACACACACACACACACACACACACACACACACACACACACACACACACACACACACACACACACACACACACACACACACACACACACACACACACACACACACACACACACACACACACACACACACACACACACACACACACACACACACACACACACACACACACACACACACACACACACACACACACACACACACACACACACACACACACACACACACACACACACACACACACACACACACACACACACACACACACACACACACACACACACACACACACACACACACACACACACACACACACACACACACACACACACACACACACACACACACACACACACACACACACACACACACACACACACACACACACACACACACACACACACACACACACACACACACACACACACACACACACACACACACACACACACACACACACACACACACACACACACACACACACACACACACACACATATATATCAGGTTTGCCATATAAAAACTTTAAAATGGCATTCAGCCATTTCATATGTACTTTCTGCTGCGACACCTCTTCTGGATTTTTGCCAACAAAACCAGACATTTTGGACAGCCCTGGACAGTTGGGTCATTAATCTGAGTTTTGAACAGTTTCCCCTGTTTATATCGGGTCCAGGTCATTTGCCCCCCTTCCAGACATTTGCTCCTTTGTCACTTGCCCCCCCAGACATTAGCCCCTTGCCTTTATTCAAAATCTGGACATTTGCCCCCTGTCCATAGCTTCTGGATTATTTGTAAGTTTTTTTAAGAAATGTTTTTTTTTTTAACTTATTTTTTTATTTCTGAACATGAATTCAAGATATATATTATCCTAATTGCAATTAATGTTCTTTGTGTCAGATCAGCCAAGTAAATTACTTTATGTAGTTGGAGATGATCCTGTAATCAAAGGATTATCTTTATTGCAATTGTGGAAGAAGCCAGTGACATTAGGACCTGGACATGTTAGGACAATTGAGGATATTTGAAACAAGCCATCTCAACAAGGTTTCTTTTGAATTGCATTTACCATGGAGAGTTGGAGTGACTCCATTTTCCTATAAAACTGGATGCACAAGCCAGAGTTGTCAGAATTCACTTACAACTTCACCATGGAAATTACTACTAGCATTTGAGGAGGTCAGAAGCTATGTTTTGAGTGTCATTCCTACACCAAGAAGGGGGACCAACAAGATTACTCTTCATTGGGAGTGAAGCCAGCGTCGATCCTGATCATGCAAGGGTGCTGTGGTCACTGATCTGATCTCCAGATCCAGAATGTGATCAACAAGACTGCCTGCAACCATGATGGTGACACGGCACAGATAGAAGCTGCCAAGGTCCGTGAGGACCTGAAAACTAAGGCAGCTAATACCAGGGGCACTCCAAACCAGCTGATCTCTGACTCGTTACTGTCCACCACTGTTTGTGGAAGCATCATCCCAAGAACCCATCTTCCACCACTGATCTGACTATCAATGATACCTGGAAGACAACTGGTGACAAGATCATCTCATACACACTCCAGGGGATAGGCCATTGCATTAGGCTAAAGTGACTTTGACTTGTCATTGAATGTTATGTTATTGTAGTAATAATGATAAAACTGCAAACTGATTTTCACTTGTCAACTATCATAGAAAAAAGGGGCAGATGTCCGGGGGGGGGGGAGCAAATATACTAGGAGGCGGATTTATATCGCTATCAGTTGTGGTATCATTGATATTTCATCAAATTTACTGGAAAGTTTGAGCCTTCAACATCCTAATCTCCAACATGTATTCTCCATGGGGACATTTTTAATTACTACAAAGGGCAAACCCTACAGCCACATGTAACAGCATTGTACAGGTGACCAGTGACATGTTTAGTATGGGAAACTTGTGGGCTGAACATTAAGCTTGGATAAACAAGGGGCTGCATTCAAGTGGGGCAGGCTTCCTCTCTCACACAAAGGGAATGAGCAGGCAGGTGCCCTTAATTGGCAATCTCTGTAAATAAACCTTGTACACTGAGAAAGAAAATGAGGCCTGAATGGTCTGATTTTGGTTTTACTGTCTGTTACAGTAACTTTGTATTTCTTTTTGATGCAAATGCTTGATTATATTGTTCTTGGTCACAATGTTTCAATAACAGAGTAGACAGTGTCTATGCTGTAATGTTGACAACTTCCTGGCTGTTACCAGATTCAGGGTGACATGCTAATAGCAGACAAATATGATTTTAAAAGTAATATAAGTAAATATAAGGGTAAATATTAACAGTATCAAGTCAATAATTCCAACAAAATCAATTCCAATTCCCAAAAAATAAATTTCGGAAAAATAAATTCAATAAAAAAAAAAAATTGAAGTCAATTCCAATTCCGGAACTGGAATTGAGGGTCAGTTCCAATTCCGGAATGGAATTGACCACATGCCTGAAGTATATTCATGACAATATCTTGTCTCTGTGTACTACAGCAACAGTCATGAACAGTATAATTGAATTGAAACAAGCTTATGTCTGTGGGGCTTTTGTCGAGAGGGGCTTTTGTCCATGCACCATACTATCTAGCAGATGCTTTCAGTATAATACCTAATAATTATATATATATTTACATATATATATATATACACATGTGTGTGTGCGTGCAGCATTTATAAGGTAAAGATGTCACAAGCATAGATCTGCATTTGGTCCAATAACAATATTCATGCATTATGTTATCTAAATCGAGTGTCAGATATAAAATAAGGAACCCCATAGAAAGTGTACTTATGGGTCCATATTTTGTTATGGAATTTGGACCCCTTATAGAATTTTGACCTCCCTGGCCCATTGAAAACAGTGCAATGTTGATTAGATAATATAATGCACTTTGGAGCTAGGATGCTACAATTTTGGTTACATGCGTTTGGTTATGTTATCAGTGGCATTCGTCAAACTGACCAAACAGATTCATTAAAAACATTAAGAGATCACTGAAAGACCCATTGGTTGAATTAACATGGCTCCATAGGGAAAATGCTTTTCCCTGTGGTTGATTACTTTATACATTCTATATGACACTGGCACTCTTATATTCTAAAAATAATATATACAAGAGAAAGTTTCTCACATTGTGATTCATTTTTATTATGCAAAAGATGAATTTTGTTAAATTTTCAAGTCACTGTATGTGTAATCTTTTCAGATGAAGGATTCACCATTGGTTCGTACAAGTACAGGTACTAGTTTTGAAGCATCCAGCGCTACGGGTGATGCCGTCAATCTTTACATTACGGATGTCACCTTTAGTGCCATCACTGCTACTACTGCTGTGGCACTTACATACAACTGATGCTGAAATGCAAATCGATCCGGTAACGATATTTCAAGTGCGACACTTCGCGAATGCTGCTGTAGTCACGGATGACATTATTGCACCAATGAACGTTGATCATGACTACTCCTATGTGAAGCTTCCATCAGATTCAGTGAGAATAAAGACATTGGTGCAGATGATGCACACTATGTGATAACAGCGACATAACCGAGGGTGACTCAAGCAGCTCCGACACCTATGAGAAAGAGAAGAAGTTTGTCATTCGTGAGAAAAACTTTTGTCACTTTTCTGCACCTGCCACACACCAAACAGCCATAAACTGTGACACAGGTTGTACTCATGTCTGATCTATCAGCCAAGGTCTTTCGGATACTGGGGTGTCTGTCAGGAAAGTGTGCTGATTTCTACCCCTGGATGAGTGAAAGGTGAATTGAATATGTTAGGAGTACATGTACTATCAGTCAGAATAAGTAGTGTATTGGTGTATAGTTAGTGCCAGTAGTGTATTGGAACAGATGGTTGGTGTGCAAGTACTATCAGTCAGAACAAGTAGTGTATTGATACATATGATTGGTGTACATTTACTGTCAGTACAAGTAGTGTATTTGGTAGAGAATGAGACGCTTGGTTTACATTTGCTGTCGGTAGGAACAAGTAGTAGATTCAGTCAGAACAAGTAGTATATTGGATACACATGATTGGTGTACATTTACTGTCAGAACAAGTAGTGAAATGGTGCAGATTCCAGAATGAGATCATTGGTGTACATTTACTGTTGGTAGGAACAAGTAGTGTATTGGTATGCATGATTGGTGTACGTTTACTGTCAGTCAGAACAAGTAATATTGTTACACATGATTGGTGTACATTTACTGTCCAATCAAAACAAGTAGTCTATTGCCATTGGTACAGATGATGATGGTGAAACAGTTAAAATGCCTTGGCTTTATAAAGATTAATTATTTTCTAAGCTAAACTACCAGTATATTTGATATGTTGTGGCATAATAATGATGTGTGTAACTGTGATATCCATGTTCCAGGTTGTATTTCCCGGTGGTAGAAGTCACTGTTTTTAATCAATGTTTAGTCTTGGTTTCAGTCGTTCTAGTTAGCCTTATTTCTTTGGTAATTGTTTTTCTATGTGAATAAACTGTTGATATATTTTATGTTGGTCTCAATATAAATGAAATTGTATGTAGTGACATGCAAGATGCTGCAGGTAACATTTTTGTTGACAGAAATGGGATATGGATAAGAAGGCATTCACATCATTCAGTTATTCATATTTTAGTGGGAATTTTTTTAGTTTTCCAGGTTGTTTTTAGACCTGCTGCATACTGTGGGTGCCTCACAATTTGTCTATATCAGACTATCAGTACACTCACCTGTGTCAGGTCAATCTCCATAGCTAAACTTTCCATCAATTCAATTCGGTTCAGAATAGACATCACAGATCCTTCCCACATCGCAGGATGGGATTACTTGTCTTGCCTTTCCTGAGCCTGAAATATAATTTGTCATGGTTAGTTGATAGCACTAATTCCATAATTACCATAATAGTTGCAAAACTGTGAACATTACATACTGTCAGTAGTTAATTATTGTTATTTAAATGATTACATTGCACCAAACAACAAGGTGTTGTGGTGTGCTACAGAGAGGGTTGATTACGAATATTAATGTAATCATGATTACAGTAATTATTGCAATCACAATTACTAATGTAGTCATGATTACAATCATTATTACAATCACGATTACGGTAACATTTAAGAATATATATATATTCACATAATGAATTAAATAAACCCTCATGTTATTATTGTCATCAATGTTATTCAACACAAAATCAAACACAATATTAAAATACAGTCACGGTACACTTCATTAGATTAGATAAAAAATAAAGAGAAAAGCCTGCTTGCATTGCCATTGTAGTTCGGATCTCGCCCTCAGGCTAGGTAAAAGAAATATGCAGAAAAAATATGATTATTAAAATGGCAATGATTCGATAACAATTGAATTACTGACCTGCTATCTATAGGGCGAATCAATGAGTCGGCACGCAAATCATGCAATGACAGCAGACCAACATCTAGCACCGCTCTGTTTGTGCATATCGACACTACAAAATCATCGTCTTCGCCTTCGTACGGTGATGCAAGCACCAACGCGGTCGGGCACACGGTGCTGCATAGCCTATAGCCTAGCCCTAGGCATGGTAGCTTCCTCGGCGCAGCATGATGACTCAACGTAAACGTGCGCAGACATCGGGACGCAATTTCCACAGGTTCACCACATCACATTACCTAGTCAGGAATCGTTGACAGTCAAAGCGCTGTTGTAATTTTTCCTGAATCCAACGTCAACAAAGTCAAAGGCGAAGCCGACCTGGAGTCTGGAGCGTGACTCGCACACTCGGTGACATTTTACGACTGTCAACGGTTGTTTCCGTGTGGCCTGTCGAACTAGACTCTTCGTCTGTGGTTTCCATTTCTCCAAAGATAGACAACTATTACGGAAGTTCAGTAAACCACTAATCGCTAGTAGCAGATCTGGTAAAACTGTCACAAGCGATGCATCCATCTTGTCAACAAGTAAAAAATAGTTCCAGTATTCCGTTATCGCATATTCTCGTTGGTTAGCGTCTCGTGTGTTCGAGAAGTGTGGCGTTTTCCACGATTTTTTGCGTGTTTTGTTGTAATTTCTTTAACTTTTTTTATTTGGAACGAACAAAAACGCTATTTTGTTGATGTGTGTAAACACTTGTATATATAACAGAGACCCATATCTTTTTTTTCGCTCCAGAATGCCTATTTACGAAATAAATCGCAAAAAATCGAAAATTTACATTGATTAGATATACGCGACTCAAACCACTCGTTTCGACAACAAGATGGCGATACGCAGTGATGTATTTTGTCGATTTTGGTCTCGAACAAAATCAGTTTTTCAGTTTATCTCATAAATTAGCAGGTATCTGTCACCATTAATGCATAGTTAGATAATATATATTTAAATATACGCCATAACACAAAATTGCTTCAGTTCCCCTTTAACTGTGTCAATGTGGTCTTCTAGTACGTCCTCCAATGCTAACTGTGTCATTGTGGTCTTCCAGTGTGGCCTCCGATGTTAACTGTGTCATTGTGGTCTTCTAGTACGTCCTCCAATGTTAACTGTGTTATTGTGGTCTTCCAGGGCGTCCTCCAATGTTAACTGTGTCATTGTGCTCTTCTAGTACGTCCTCCAATGTTAACTGTGTCATTGTGCTCTTCCAGTGCGTCCTCCAATGTTAACTGTGTCATTGTGCTCTTCTAGTACGTCCTCCAATGTTAACTGTGTCATTGTGATGTGCCAGGGCGTCCTCCAATGTTAACTGTGTCATTGTGGTCTTCCAGTGCGTCCTCCAATGTTAACTGTGTCGGTGTGGTCTTCCAGTGCGTCCTCCAATGTTAACTGTGTCATTGTTGTCTTCTAGTGCCTACTCCAATGTTAACTGTGCCGGTGTGGTCTTCTAGAGCGTCCTCCAATGTTAACTGTGTCGGTGTGGTCTTCTAGTACGTCCACCAATGTTAACTGTGTCATTGTGGTCTTCTAGTGCGTCCTCCAATGTTAACTTTGCCGGTGTGGTCTTCTAATGCGTCCTCCAATGTTAACTGTGTCGGTGTGGACTTCTAGTGGGTCCTCCAATGTTAACTGTGTCGGTGTGGTCTTCCAGTGCGTCCTCCAATGTTAACTGTGTCATTGTGGTCTTCTAGTGCGTCCTCCAATGTTAACTGTGTCATTGTGGTCTTCCAGTGCGTGCTCCAATGTTAACTGTGTCATTGTGGTCTTCCAGTGCGTCCTCCAATGTTAACTGTGTCGGTGGGGTCTTCCAGTGCGTCCTCCAATGTTAACTGTGTCATTGTGGTCTTCGAGTGCGTCCTCCAATGTCAACTGTATCATTGTGGTCTTCTAGTACGTCCTCCAATGTTAACTGTGTCATTGTGGTCTTCTAGTGCGTCCTCCAATGTTAACTGTGTAATTGTAGTCTTCCAGTGCGTCCTGCAATGTTATCTGTGTCATTGTGGTCTTCTAGTGCGTCCTCCAATGTTAACTGTGTCGGTGTGGTCTTCTAGTGCGTCCTCCAATGTTAACTGTGTCATTGTTGTCTTCTAGTACGTCCTCCAATGTTAAATGTGTCATTGTGGTCTTCCAGTGTGTCCTCCAATGTTAACTGTGCCGGTGTGGTCTTCCAGTGCGTCCTCAAATGTTAACTGTGTTGGTGTGATCTTCCAGTGCGTCCTCCAATGTTAACAGTGTCATTGTGCTCTTCTAGTACGTCCTCCAATGTTAACTGTGTCCTTGTGGTCTTCCAGTGCGTCCTCCAATGTTAACTGTGTCATTGTGGTCTTCTAGTGCGTCCTCCAATGTTAACTGTGTCATTGTGGTGTGCCAGTGCGTCCTCCAATGTTAACTGTGCCGGTGTGGTCTTCTAATGCGTCCTCCAATGTTAACTGTGTCGGTGTGGACTTCTAGTGGGTCCTCCAATGTTAACTGTGTCGGTGTGGTCTTCCAGTGCGTCCTCCAATACATTGAAATATAAAATTCCTATTACCACTAGGGATATAAAACATATTTTTAAAACTACAACACCGACGACGCTAAATTCGACATTTTCGCGAGCTATTCTCCTCGTTCGATTGTTTAAGACTTGGTATCAGTCTCAGTATTTCACAGGAAAACATTGTTTCTAGCAATTCGTTTGCAATCAATCGATTGAATAATTGTTGGTGATTTGGAATATAAATGTTTTGCACAAATTAATATGTTCTTCGAATTGTTTTAAAATGGCATATTATACTAAGTAAACCTAAAATTGTAATGACGATTGGTTTGTCTCGTAAATCCACTGACACTATCTCTTTTGAGTCTGGCAGTCATTACGTTTGATGTAAAAATTATTCTTTTGCCACCGAGCGCAGCCATCTCACAACTTTCGTACGACAGTATTGTGTGAATTATAATTATATCCACACAATTGTGTGTGCTATTGTGTCAAAATGTGTAAATGTAATGAACATACTTCTTTGTACGTGAATTACCGAATGTGCACGACTTTAATGTTTTCAGTAGAGCTGATCTTGTCGGGTTCATTTCGCCAAGTGAAAAAACCAAGCCATCTTGCCATATTCAGATATTTTGATAAACTAACATAGCCGCACTATTTAAGAGCAGGACGGTGTTTATATTACGCTTTTAGCATATTAGCTATATCTAATGATATACATGTATGTGTAGAATTGCGTGTTGTCTGGCTCTTTCTGCTGTGATTGCATTTTTGTGTGACCACGTTCTGAATTCAATGAAACAATTGATATATTAAGTTGTGGTTATTGTTGGCAGTTGCCCAGTTAACGTTTTAGCTTTACCCATCCTAAAACAGACAGCGTCGAGGGTGAGACTCGCCATGCTGTTTGTGTTGAGTCATTAAACTTGTGTTCGTGTATCTTTGTTATTTCTTCGTCTTTCACGTCCACAATTGAGAACGTGAACAGTTATCGTTATTATTCTGTGAAACAGTTGAACTATTAAGTTGTGGATATTGGTATTAGTCTTGGGCAATTATTCAAATTATGCATAGACAACAAACCAATATCAAATAATCTGTTTTACAGGTTGTAAATTTTAGTAGCCAAAATGAATCAAAATCATTTAAGTGTGACAAAAATGTAGCATTCAAAGGACTTTTTTTTAGTTAAATTCGAATTATTCTATAGATTTTTGGATACCCAAATGTATAAACAATAACACTTATTTGATGTTGGTTTGCATACTTCAAATAATTGACTAAAATCAACTGCCTTGTGTTAATGCAATATAAGACGTACCGAAATCGATTTGAATAGAACATGTTTGAAAGGGTTCTAAGACTTTTCCCCCTGGACATTACCGACCCGGACATTAAATTTTATCATGATAACATCTGTCATTTAATTTTGACCATATATCTACATTTACTAAAATGTCCACTCGTATGATAACATTGTATATAAATTAGTTAACAAATATATTGAATAATATATTTAGCACAACTAGTGAGTAATCTACTCACTAGGCAAGACCTAAATAAAAAAAATCCAGTCCCTGGGCAATTGCCTCCCTACGGATGCCTATGGCTGGTTGTCAGGAGAAGGTCCTGGCAATGTCTAGATCCTATTGGGGGTATTGTTCTAGCGAGGAGGGTATTGTCTAGGCCTAGGGGGCTAATGTCCTGTCCCCGTTTGAAGGGGATCATGGAAGATGATATATCAAACAAAGTACTGAAATTCGTGGACGACACAAAGATAAGAAAATTATAAGATATGCAGATAAACAAATTTGCAAGATGATCTAGACAAATTGTACACTTATCAAGACAGAAATATAATGATACTCTAGGGCCTAGGCGTAGGCCTACCACGAAGTCATAGGAACATATAGGACAAATTTTTAATCTAAATGATTGATTAAGATTTAACAATATTTGCCATCCAAGCCAAAGGCCCAGATGGCAAGTGGACAAGGACGCCATTGGCTTATCGAGAGTCCAACAATGTTCATCTACTTTTAACCCGCCCTCCTGAGATATGTGTCAACCTTGTTTTTAAACATATTCACGCTGCTAGCAGTTACACAATCTGTAGACAATTTGTTCCATTCATTTAGTGTCCTCTGTGAGAATGAGTGCTTCCTGATGTCAAATCTACATTGATCCTTTACTAATTTTACCTCATGTCCTCTAGTTCTGCTATCCTTCTTGAGTGAGAAAAACACATTTTTATCAATATTTTCATACCCATTCAATATCTTAAAAACTTCAGCAGCTAACTGTACCCCTGTACAAAGCAATAGTTAGACCACATTTGGAATATTGTATTCAAGCATGGAGGCCGTATTGTAAAAAGGACATAGACAAGCTAGAAAGAATAAAACGAAGAACAACTAAAATTATTCCAGAATTGAGAGACCTTAGTTACGAAAGCCGCTTATTACAATGTGGTATGACAAAATTAGATACCAGGAGACTAAGAGGAGACCAAATAGAAGTGTTTAAAATAGTGAATGGTTATGAGGATGTTGATAGGAATATGTTCTTCAAACTTAAAGAAGGCATTAGAACAAGAGGACACAAAGCAGCATTAGTTAAGTAGCAGTGTAGGTTGGACATGAGAAAGTACTCTTTCTCACAGAGTGTGATAAATGAATGGAACAAACTGCCAAATGATTGTGCTAATGCTAGTAGTGTGAATATGTTTAAAAATAGAATTGACAGATATCTGATAGGGGCGGGCTACACATAGATGAGAGAATTGTTGGACTCTCGATAAGCCAATGGCTTCCTTGTCCACTTGCCATCTGGACTTTGTTGTTTGGGATGGCAATCTTGTTAAATCACTTTAAATGATGGATGAATTTCCACAATCTTTCGTAAAATATATATTTTTTTAAATTTAAAATACAAAGCGGCATATATAATTATGTATTATATTATTATATAATTAATAATTAGCTGCACCAATGGCAACGTGTGCGCATGGGGAAAATAACTGTGTGGACTATATTTCGCGGGGTACGTACTTAACTATTTGTTAGAATCGTGGATCGTTTTAGTCTAATATACCTTCGTTTGTATATGAATGCATTCGAAAGTTGCCATATTAAACTGTGCTGTTGTTGATAGTGGACCATATTATATTAGTAGTGGGGCGGCATAGTTCTAAAAATCATAACAATTGTGCATTAAGTGATAACAGTATGAAACTTGGTAGGTATGTAGAATAATATATAAGGATCATTTTCAGATATTAGTTCATCTTAAGTTATACTAACGTATATCTGAAAAAAAAATACTGGCATAAAATTACATATTTTATTGTCTTAAAAGTACGTTCGTTTTTTTTTTTTATAAAAACCCCTCATGATTTATACATTTGCAATAATTATTATATTCGTTGCACATTAGTATTGATTCGTTCTTCAAACGTAAAATAAAAGTCTGTAAAATAAAAAAAACAATAGAACATTGCTGGTTTTTCATTGGAACATTGTTTAAATCTACACAAAAACTGGCTGAGAAAGGTTGTAGTGAGAAATCAGGATGACAATTTTATTAATTAAACATATATACAAACATCTATTCATACATCGAGAAATCATCTCATACAATTGACATTCTTTGTACCTACAAATAATTACTGCTACTAATAAGATTGAAATAGGCATATAGCAATCTTGTCTATACAATCTGTACTAACATATCACACACATGTGCAACACATCTAAATAGAAGAAATTATATAACATAGTGAATGACACCGTTACACTAATGCTGAATGCCTCGACTTAGGACATATTCAAACAACGGAGTGACTATACTGATACTAATGTTAAATACATCAACATAGAACACACTAATGCACAACTAGCTCTAAATGATTACATAACACGTAAAAAAAATTCACACCTGCGACATAAGAAACAATGGAAAGGCATGTAGAGTGAGTAACGGTCGTAAAAGAAGAATAACATTTTCGGTCGGTCGGTCGGTCGGTCGGTCGGTCGGTCGGTCGGTCGGTCGGTCGGTCGGTCGGTCGGTCGGTCGGTCGGTCGGTCGGTCGGTCGGTCGGTCGGTCGGTCGGTCGGTCGGTCGGTCGGTCGGTCGGTCGGTCGGTCGGTCGGTCGGTCGGTCGGTCGGTCGGTCGGTCGGTCGGTCGGTCGGTCGGTCGGTCGGTCGGTCGGTCGGTCGGTCGGTCGGTCGGTCGGTCGGTCGGCAGGTTGGTGCAATGTTATATACATATTACGAGAGAAAGAGAAATGTTTTTTCTATGTGATCTTATTTTACCCAATAACACCATCGAAAGTGCTGTTTGTGGAATGACTGTTTATGTGCAACTTTCTACTTTTACTTAGTGCGTTTGCACCAGATGCCTCAAACAAGAAAGGAAAATTCAAAATTTAGACAAATATAATAAATACTTATCAACTTAAAAGCTCCATAAACGTCGGAGATGAACGCACGTTCGTTGCAATGAACAAATAATTTTTTTGTGACGCAGTAACAAATGTTGCTTTAGGTTGGAAAGTTCATATGGATTTTAGAAGTGTGAAGAACATAGTTTTGATGAACCGCAAACTATCCCGCGCTCAACTTGTCGCATGCTCTACATCGCCACAGTTCTGATTTTATCTTTCAAAATACCCTTGTGGTTGACAGGTCCGAGATATTCAATTGTTCCATATGTGTAATCCAGCGCATGACATTTAGTTATCCCCGTGTACATACTTGTGTCGACTGATGCAAGACTGCCGCTGTAGATGTGTACACTCAGTGCATACGACGACCGTCATAGTCATACATCGGCGGGTCGGACGGAAACTTCACAAAGTCATCGCGCCAGAACCGTAGCAGCATGTCGTCTGTGTGCAGAGCCACCTTGCTGGCGTTGTAATGCATGCCCGCCTCCTTGCGATTAACGGACAAACTGACGTTGTGCAGTCCGGTGTGCTGCGGTAGGTTCGAATAGAGCCCGAACAGGCGATGTTCGTTGCAGTAATAGATAAACCACATCGTCCACATGGAATCTGGGCGGTTTTGTTTTTCGAATATTTTGTACCACCCGGTGTGCAATCGCGCCTCTCTGACGTACGGGTGAAAGGGTGGATTTTTGGCGGCCATCTTTGTTTGGAACCACAACCGGAAGTGACGCCAGTGAGTCGGATGGGGTGAGCAGCCCCATGACCCAGGAATGCGGTAAAGGAACACCGGTGAAGCTGGGTCTCGCTCGATCTCCACCTAATGATTGTAATAATCCATAATTAGACGAGTATAGCCGTTCTGCTGCGAACGTAGCGTTACATGTTACTGTCTCGAAGTAAGTTAAATATTGTATTGAACTGGTGTGATATATTGCATGTTAACGAGGATGAGATGTGCATATAGTAATTACAGGTATCTATATCTACGTCATGTCAAACGCCACATGAACATTTGGTAACACAACACCATGACCCAGCTAGCAAGACTTCGTTGGGCCGACGACGGTTACTGCAGAAGTTCCATTGCTACTACAATGAATTTTGCTAGCTGGGAAACGATTCTTAAATCCACTTTTCGAAATCTAGATAGGTAAACAAAGTCGTAGATGGATGTGTCAAGCTTCTAGGTAAATACGCTCACCTGCTGCCTCTTCTGGCCCAAACGAACGGCGTTGATGTCCTGAAGGCAGAACATGGCGATGTCGTTGCGATGCGCATAGAATGCTTGCACCTTCCTCAGCCAGCGGTACGCGTACGGCGACACGTCGACGTCATCCTCGACAAACAGCGCCATCTGGTTGTCGGATGGCGACGGCTGCCACGTGTCGAGCCACTGGCCATAGACGCCGGCGTGTTGGTCGTGCACGTGTACGCTGCTGGCGCCGACCGTCCACTGGAAGTCGGCGGCGACGCGATACGTGTCGCCGTCGAGTCGATTGTTCTTGCTCCGGTCGATCCAGACGTCGAGAGCGACGGACCCGTCGTCGTCAACGATCAACTTGTCGAGTCGTCTCAGACACGTGCGCAGTGAGTCCGCTCGATCCAGCGTCAGGACCAACACCAGGAAGTCTACGGATGTCGCAGAAGGGGTAGGTTTGGGCACGCAGCTATGCCGTTCTTTCATGCTGGTCATCAGCAGCGAGAAGCAAATTAGCACAAAGCAGAACGGTAGAAAGCCTGCTTTCAACAGTCGAACTGGAACCAACCTTGGTAAGGTTGTCATGCCGCTTGTACGAACCACAGCCGTCGTGACAACGAAGCACAGTTAACAGTCAGCAAAAATTATGTTATTTGTCGTCAATTTTCGTTGTCCTGTTGCCCGATACCTATAAAGACAATTAAGACGAACTCATGAAACACGTGACATTATTTTCTTCTCTATCGCCTACCGGGGACATTTTATCTGCAAACGACCTGAAGTGAAATTAGAGAGTTTTTGCAAGCGCACCGATCTCGGCTCTCTTCCCAATCTCGCGCGCGATCGGTACGGTGAGTAGGATATCGGGGACCGAGCAGAGTTTTTGCAACACGCGCCAACGTAACCCGGTTTACGCGGATGGCGTTATCTACATCTGCTTTGTATTGTGTTTTCCCACAAATTACAT
Source organism: Lamellibrachia columna (assembly GCA_963662155.1). Lineage (NCBI taxonomy): Eukaryota > Metazoa > Annelida > Polychaeta > Sabellida > Siboglinidae > Lamellibrachia > Lamellibrachia columna. The sequence goes on along the minus strand of OY759274.1, from coordinate 25,377,432 downwards.
GTTTACTTATTTACTTAGAGCAGGTGCTATTCCTGTTTTGATTTCCATACCTTGTAATTTTTAAGTGAAAGTAAGTCTGAAGAATAAATAAATTGTAACATATATTTATTTGTTTATACGTGTAAATTTATATCAAAACATTTACGTTGATACGAACTGAATAATTAATTAAATTCATGTAAATATGCAAACTTTCCAATTCCAGTTAAATTCCACATTAATTTAAATCAATTCTTATAAGTTACACAATTTTTTTATTAATTCAACACCAATTCAGATTTGACCAACTCCCGGAATTTAAATTACACCCCAAAATTTACATATCCATTATAACTACACATCCTCATATATCTAGATAAGAGACATGACACGGAAAAATGGACAATGGGGCATTCCGTCTCAATTAAATAAAAATAAGGAATTCTTGTGGCACTCACTTTTTTATATTTTATCAACAGTTTCTCAATTAATGTATTGGTCTTTGTAACCACACGTGTTAAACGATATGGATGTAGCTCGATTAATGTCTGAGCTATGACCATTTTACTTTTGCAGATTTTTATTTCAGAATGGTGTTCTGTCACATTCATTTTGGATATTTAAAAATTGTAGAATTTTGCATAGACAATGTGTACCAAAATACCTACATTTTCTGCACATTTCAGATACTTATCTTGAAAACTTCTCAAGTTAGACGCACCTGAAAAATATAATCTAGAACTATGTATGCAGAATGTTTTTTTACATTTCACGGTAATATTTACGTAATTTTCTTCCATCAAAAATATTTTTTTTAACATGAAGCCATTTGAACAGGGAATCCAAATATCGTGCATCACACGCCACTGTACCTATTTTTATATTAAAATAAATAAATTGGAATTTTATCTTTATGGCCATAGCATATTTGCAAACATTTCACACACATTTAATGACTTGGCTACCTTAATTTTGTATTTTTCGATCTTAACCAATGATTTTTGATGAAGCATTTCTCTTCTACTTGCTTGTGTTTAAATGCTAGGACTATAGTAAATAAGAAAAACGAATTAAACATTATGGTAGAAGATGTTGACCCTCACATAATTGGTATTACCAAATCATGGGCCAACACAGATGATGCTGAATTAAGATTGACAGGATAGTAATGTTTAGGAGAGATCGAATAGGAAGAAGGGGAGGGGGAGTTATTTTATATGTTAAAGAATCTATTCAGGCTTATGAAATAAAATTACAAAGGAACACAGATTACGATGAAACCGTTTGGTGCAAAATAGTTTCAGGAAATTCAAAATTAACTATTGGATTAGTTTACCGAAGTCCAAACATAAACGAAGAGGATAACACAAAAACACAACATGTTATAAAGGAAATTAGTAAAGGGGAATGTATCATAATGGGAGATTTTAACCATGGACACATACAATGGAAATCTCTAGAGAGTACAGGGGGTGAGGACCAATAATGTATATTTTTAATTCAGGATAGCTTCCTTACACAGCACGTTCTAGAACCAACCAGGGGAGAAAAGTATTATATATAGTTTTATCATCACAAAAAGAATCAGTGGACAATGTAAAAATACATGAACCATTGGGTAACAGTGACCACAATTAAATACGTTTTGACATCAATGTAAAATCAGAAAGTAAAAATAAAAAAACGTATAGGAGAAACTTCCACAAATGTAACTATAAAGATATGAGAAAATACTTAGCAAAGCTAGATTGGAATAACATGCTGATGAATAAGAGCTCAATTGAATGATGGAATATTCTAAAATATGAAATTGAGAGTATCATCGATAAATTTGTTCCCTTGAAAACAACAAGGAAAACGGTATAGAAAGAAACACTCGTCAAAATAAGCTATTAGAAAAATGCGTACCAGAAAGGATGAAGAATATGCAAATTACAAAGAGGCACTTAACCTAGCTACAACTGAAATTAGAAAATCTAAAAGAACCTTTGAAAAAAAAATTGGCAGGTAGTATAAAAAATTACACCAAGAGTGTTTATGCTTATGTAAGGAATAAATAGAAAGTTCGAGATAAGGTCGGACCACTGGATAACAACAAAGGAAACATAATTTCAGACGGGTTTCAAATGGCAGAGGTCCTGAATGAGTATTTCAGCTCAGTTTTACCACAGAAGATATCAGCTCACTTCCAGTTCCATTTACTAAATTTGAGGGCAATAGATCAGAACATTTAGGGCAATTACTTGTAACTCCTGAAATGATAGAAAATTAAGAAGATGAAACATAAAAAATCACCTGGAGTTGATGGGATACCACCAAAACTGCTTAAGGAAATTGTTGAGCAAATTAGAACACCACTTGCAAAATTGTTTAACTTGTCACTAGAAGAAGGAATAGTTCCTTCAGAATGGAAAGAAGCAAATATTACGCTGCTATTTAAGAAGGGATCGAGGAACAAGCCAGATAATTACACTAATTAGAGACCACATGGTGGAATTCCTTGTGAAACATAAATTAATCAATACATATCAACATGGGTTCCTAAAAGCAAGGTCATGTCGAACCAATCTCTTATGTATTTTTGGAGAAATTACAAAGTGGGTAGATTACGGGTCACCAGTGGATGTTATCTACTTAGATTTTCAGAAAGCTTTCGATAAAGTGCCACATCAAAGATTGTTACTTAAACTAAAAGCCCATGGTATAGGTAATGATGTAATCAACTGGATAGAAAAGTGGCTTACACACAGAAGACAGAGAGTAATAGTAGATGGTGAGATTTCAAATTGGAAATCAGTTTTGAGTGGGGTACCACAGGGATCAGTATTAGGCCCTATACTGTTTTTAACATATATATATATATATATATATATATATATATATATATATATATATATATATATATATATATATATATATATATATATATATGTGTGTGTGTAAATGATTTGGAAGATAACATATCTAGCAAAGTACTGAAATTTGCAGATAACACAAAAGTATTCAGAAAGGTTACTAATGATACAGATAAACAAAGTTTACAGGATGATCTAAATAAATTAGTTAAATGGTCAGAAACATGCCAAATGTTATTCAATTTTGGGAAATGTAAATGTTTACACATAGGACATGGAAACATGGATGAAGAATATAAAATGGGGAATGCTATACTAGGTAGAACCACACAAGAAAAGAACTTAGGAGTAACATTTAATGCTGACATGAAAGTTTCAGAGCAATGTGGGATTGCTGCTTCGAAAGGAAATCAAAGTCTAGGGTTAATTAGGAGAACTATCATGTATAAGGAGAAATAGCTAATTATACCCCTGTACAAAGCAATTGTTAGACCACATTTGGAATATTGTATTCAAGCATGGAGGCCGTATCGTAAAAAGGACGTAGACAAGCTAGAAAGAATACAACGAAGAGTAACTAAAATGATTCCAGAATTGAGAGACCTTAGTTACGAAAGTGGTTTATTACAATGTGGTTTGACAAAACTAGAGACCAGGATACTAAGAGGAGACCAAATAGAAGTGTTTAAAATAGTGAACGGTTATGAGGATGTTGATAGGAATATGTTCTTCAAACGAAGAAGGCAGTAGAACAAGAAGACACAAAGCAGCATTAGTTAAGGAGCAGTGTAGGTTGGACATGAGAAAGTACTCTTTCTCACAGAGGGTGATAAATGAATGGAACAAACTGCCAAATGATTGTGTTAATGCTAGTAGTGTGAATATGTTTAAAAATAGAATTGACAGATATTTGATAAGGGCGGGCTACACATATATGAGAAAATTGTTGGACTCTCGATAAGCCAATGGCTTCCTTGTCCACTTGCCATCTGGAACTTGTTGTTTGGGATGGCAATCTTGTTAAATTTTGTTAAATCTACTTAGGGGGTATCCAAAACAATTGTTTAAATAATCTTCTTGATACAAACAAAACTAATGAACCCCAATTGATACGCCTTTCCTCATATTATGATATTGATAAATTGCACTTGTTAGCAAACAGTAATACAGATAAATTTAGTATACTGGGTTCAAATATACAATCCATAAATGCTAAGTTCGATGAACTTGAAATATTGGTTGAGCTCCTCACTACCATAAACTTTAAATTAAGCATTATATGTTTACAAGAGACCTGGAAATCCGAAAATGAGAATTTATCTCAATTCAGTTTAAATTGATACGATTTAATAGCTCAAGGGAAAAACTGCAGTAACAAAGGTGGGTTAATAATACTATGTAAATAAACAATACAATTATGCAGTAAGAATGAATATCAATATGTACGAACATTGGGAGGGGTTGATAGTTCAAATAACTGAAAGCAACTTATCAAAGACTATTACTATTGACAACATATATAGACTACCAAGATCATGTAATGAGAATATTAACAATCATCGATGAATTTTCAACGACTTTATGTACACTGGAAAATAGCAGTAATCTCATTATCACAGGGGACTTCAACATTAATTGTCTCAAAGTTAACGAAAAACAACATTTCCAATCCGCTTCACTAGAACCAATGGAACATTGATAGACAACTTTTATTTAAGTTAAATAAATTTGTGTGAGACAGTACAGCAGGGATCTTCACTAAGGCTCTTTCTGATCATCAGCCATATTTCCTATGCATGGATATCAATCTGAAAGCTAAATTTCCTCCTAAATTCGTAAGAGTAAATTTACATAAAGTAGCAATGCATAATGTAAAAAATTAACTAAACTCGGAGGAAATCTACAACAAACTAATAAATGGCCTAAGGCTGATCCCAATTTAAATTACAACATAATACATGAAGGAATTATGCGAGCAAAGGATAAGCATATGCCTATCAAATTCACGAAATTCAATAAATATAAGCATAGACATTCTACTTGGATCACACAGGGTCTTCTAAAATCTATCAAATATCGAGATTCGCTTGATGAACAATTAAGAATATCTAACCCAAACTCAGCAAACTATGAGATCATTCTCACCAACTTTAAAATGTTTAACTCAATATTAAAGAAAAATATTCGTGCAGCCAAAAAACGCTAGAACGACATTAGAAATACTTGAAACTCATAAATGAAATTCTTTCTAAAAATAAAGGAAACAAAATATTTTATTTTAAAGAAAATGGCATTAATATAACAGATATAACGGATATTGCAAATAAATTCAATAACTAGTTTACAATGTAGGTCAAATTATTGCACAAGAAATTCAATATGATGGCAATAAGGATTATAGTTATTACTTAAAAAGCGAGTTGACTCTGTTTTCAGAATTAATGACGTAGACAAAGAAACCGTATAGGAACTATAGACAGCCTTCCAACCAAAAAACAATTGTGGTTGTGATGGTATTTCTTCAAAACTGTTCAAAGTAATTGAACCTACCATCATTAAATAATTAACTCTATTATTAAACCAGGTTATAAATACAGGTCTATTCCCTGACAAACTCAAAATTGCCAAAGTTATTCCTATTTTCAAGAAAGATGATTCATCACTATTTAAAAAATTATAGACCCATTTCTCTCCTTCCTACTATTTCAAAAGTGGTAGAGAAAACACTTTATAACCTATATTTCTATGCATATTTTAACGATAATAAACTTTGTTTTGAAAATCTATATGGATTTAGACAAAACCACTCGACTGAATATGCAACACTTGAACTAGCAGACAAGAATAATTACACAAATGGATAAAAATGACTTACCTTTCAGCATTTTTATTGACCTCTCAAAGACATTTGGTACTATTGATCGTTCAATACTATTAACCAAATTAACATATTGTGGTGGATCTTCCCTGAATTTACATAAAAGCTATTTAAATAATCGAGGTCAATACGTCGAATTTGATAATGCTAAATCTGATACCTTATCTATAAACATTGGTGTACCGCAAGGATCTATCCTTGGTCCCTTGTTATTTATAATATAGATAAACGATTTCCCAAAAGGTAGCAACATTTTTAACTTTATTATGTATGCCGACGACACCAACTTATTTAGCACCATCAAATCATGACAATATACCAAACAAAATCAGTAATACACATATGAATGTACGACTGCTATCTATTATAATTTATATTACATATTATCACGAATATCTTAATATATACATTCAAATATTCCTGCACACTCTTTCTCCCTCTGCACACACGCACTGTCACAACCTTTTGTATAAATGAGTTAGTTAATTATATTCCATTGGTGGCTCCTATGAGAGCGACTGTAAAGTCTTTATAGGAGTCACTGACCCCTTATTAATTTATATTGTATTTGTATTTTTCCATGTAAACGTATTAATGCCCATTTCTTTTCTATCATTCAATTTTTATTTGTATCACAATCAGAGTCAAAATAAACTTTCTTGTTGTTGTTCTTGTTCGTAGATTAAGCTTTGCTCAGTTACCAAAGAATACACACCCCTGGATTCTAATATAAAAAATAATTGTGAATGAAATATAAATTATTGAATTGATTATGAAAGAGTGAATGGCACTATATCTGTAATTCGAGTTCTACTTGATTGAATGAAACACACACGCACGCACTCGCGCACACAGACACGAACATCCACATTTAAATTAATCGTGCAATATTTATTAATTGCTCAAATAGGGCTGTGCCATGAAGACTTAACAAGATTGCAAGTCAAGGCAAGATACTCAGATAAGTGGACACCGAAGCCATCGGCTTATCGAGAGTCCAACATATTTTCATCTATCTATCGTTCTGAGATAGTTGTCAATGTTGTTCATAAACACGTTCACGCTGCTAACATTTACAGTACTGGTTATAAACTAGTACTATAGGCTTCACACGTGAAACAAAGCGTTCAATTGTTGTGGTTAAATACATTCAGTTTATTCAGTAACTGTCAGTATACGACTTGCTAGCTAAGTCATCGGGGCGACCTGCCCGGGCTTTGTTACAGTTGTAACAACTTGCCCCAATACAACTGTACATTTTTTTTGTAGTTTATCGCACGTCGACGATAACAAATCCTGAATTTCAGTTGAACCTCCACTTAGCATAAACCTAATATAGTATATATGTTTCAAGTTTCATTCACGAAACATACAAAGTGGATGCGTGAGATAATATTACGTGGGCATACCGACAAAAAGGTAGTGGCTAAAAAGTAGTTTTTGTCCACATTTCTTTAATAATTTCATCTTCTTAACCCCGATTTTGGACAGTGTAACTGCTGGTGAACTTCCAACCATGTACTGTCGATGGTGACTCCATATATGTGCTATGTTTTCGGAAAACGACCCTGTAATAAACTGCCCCTATATACAACTAACCCCGGTCTCTCCTATTTCTGATGCATAAAGGAGTCTTCTTTCTGAGTAGTAAACCGTCATATGCACTCTTGCTAGGCGCTGAGCTACTGATATAAATACACGGTAGATCGAATGGTGCGCCTATGAAACCAATGTAATAAACACGTAATTCATCAAATCGTCAAATTCGATCTCTTTCCGCATCGTGAATGGTGATAACTATATCCAAAACCTGCGCAAACCAACAGGTCCTCTGAATTGTGGCAGTCGCGGGCCCAGACGACCCCGAGCCTGCAGTTATTTCATACGCCGGATGTACGTATTTAAATCACAAACACTATTTATACAGCTATGCACGACGACGACTCTACATTTTCAAGAAAAGGTCATGCAGTAGCGAGTCATGCTCGAGCACTTCGATAATAATAACGACAGCAACACTGTTAATAAAAGAACGAACCAACACTTAATCAAGATATCGTTTGTATTTACGCGATGGGGTGGTTTATAATGTTTTACCTATGGTATGGTTAATCACCGTTTTGCATTTCTATACGTGCATTTCCTTTAACATTACGTGCATTTCCATTAACAGAACATGCCTACCTTCAGTAAAATCCGTATGCGATAATGTGATCAGAAGCGGTTATACCACTGCCTCGCAAATCAACTCCTCCACTCGAGGTTTTAACACGCGAATTGTTAATGCCAGTGCATACCTACACCGCGCACAAATGGTGAGGACCCGATCCAGTAACCTGGGTGTCGTAGGGCGAGTTCAAAATGGCGCTTGCCGGCAAGCGAGAGCGTGTTAAAATGCGATATGTCAACGTAAATATTCACAATTGAGCAGTGCGAGACAGCGGTGCCCTCCACCTCCAGCAAAGTACCACACTGTTTATGTGCCCTACTGACCGAGACGGTAGTTTATTGTCGGTTACTGCAGGCACTCTTTGGAGTGGCCTACGAGGCGCCGTAGCGGCCACAGGGGTGGTGAAACAGCAAAACCTGTGGAGTTCTGCAAGAATCGCTGTGTCCTGCAAGAACCCTCGAGTTCTGCAAGAACCGTCGAGTTCTGCAAGATCCGTCGAATTCTGCAAGATCCGTCGAGTTCTGCCGAGTTCCGCAAGAACCGCTAAGTCTGGTTACCACTGAAAATAGCGCTGTATGATGTGCAGTGACGTAATGCCGCAAAAACATAATATATTAGGGCGTATTCTTTTTGTCTCTCCGACCTGTCCGCGGAGCGAAATGTGCTATTCTTTTTTTACGCGGAGAGGTCACGTGATCTCTCCGCGGTAAATAGAACAGACCGGTGTAACGGGCCCAGAGTAGTCCCGTGCCGAAAGTATGCGGAAGTATGCATTTTGCGTATGGCGCATGCGCGCGCAAACGTAGTGGACGCCATGCAACCCGCGTGAGCAACGTGACCTCAGGTAACCCGATCAACTTTGACCCCGTGCCAGGCGTATGCAGACGTAGCGAGACTAATGCAGACTCAGCTGACCCACATGACCCCCGCGATGTTGACCTTATTTTGTCAGCGAGCTCGTCACGCGAAGCCTTTTTAAGAAAGTTGAAAGTCATTTGATTAGAACGTGGAAAGTGATGGAGAATCAGAAGAAATGTAGGCGAGACGAAAAGTACAAAAATATATGGAGTGCATCAAACATTATTTGGTGAAAAAGAAACATCTTGTGAGTGACAGGCGCATGAGAAATGCTGTGTTGAAGGCAACGAAAGATCACCAGTAGACGGTGAGTAGGCCTATATAACTTTGAGACCCTTATATATATATATATATATATATATTATTTGGTAATACCCATTATTTGGTAATACCCATTATTTTAAATCACCAGTGGTCAAGTGTAGGAGTGCAAGCACCCAAATGAAATGTTAGACAATTTGTATTTGAAAGAAGTACGATTATCAAACGACAAAAAGACGTGGCTATTCGCACAGCTGCTCTGCAGGTCCCTCTATTAATTACCAAAAGTGTGGTTGTTATTATTTTCAGAGCTGCACTAGCTTTTGGCATTGCAGAAATAGTTATTGCTATTTGCAAAATTACCTTATTGGTATGGTCATTAATGATAATATTAATGATATATTGTGTCACTTAAGTTATGGCTTCTTACTTGAGGCTTGTCTTGCTGTTTCCACAAAGTAGAAGATTAAATGGCTTCACTTCTTGTTTAACAGCCACCTAGTCCATTAAGCTACTTCTTGTTCACTGGTTCAGTAGTGCACATGTATTACTAAGTCAGAGCAGAGTTTCTGTGTTACAGCATTACAAAGTTTACGTCTATATGCTTCAAGGAGGTAGACCAAAAGATACAATATGGCAACACTTCACTCGTGTTGAAGTTGCTGGGAAAGCTTTGGCTAGGTGCAACTACTGTGCTCATCGACAAAGTATCAAGGCCTGCAGGATGTGGTCCCATCATAACAACTGTGCAACATTTGCAAATGAGGTAGGAATGAGTAAAAATATTTATGAATATGACTAAATGTTTTTTGTTTGTAAATTAAATAACATCATTGCAGTAAATGTTTTATCTCTTGAATTCTAAGCTGTAAGCATTTGTCGCACACAACTTGATAAAGAAGCTTCCAAATGTCAGTTATTTTGGTAAGAGAGTGAGAAATAGATCAGTAATAGCCATGTTGTCATTTAATCCTGGTCCATTTCATTGCATATAGCAGATATGCATACTTTACTTTAATAGTTTAACACTATTCACCGGATATTGAATGGATTAAATGTGTCATTGTGGCATGCACCACGTGGCTTATAGTGGGTGATAAAAGGGAATCGTGCTGGCTTTCACTTTTAGGTGACTAATAACACAAGTTATGTACAAGAGAACCAGCATGGAAATAAATGCATACACTTTTTGTGTTATCTTAATATTATAATCATTAAACAGTTTGGGCTACACAGGCAGACACCATAGCTAAAAAAAATTACAAGTACTTGTTTGTTTACATATCCTGACAGCAGCAGAACCTGTGAATGAGCCAACATCCATGCCTGCTACTCCTCTTACTGCCAAGCATCCCTTGGTCCAAGATCCTAATCAAGAACCCCCGGTCAAAGTCATCATTCAGTAGAACATCTCATCTCTTCTCACCAAGACAAATGCTGCTACCGAAGACAACCTGAAAGTTCTTGTTGCAAAGTTCTTCTACTCATGCAAAATCCCCTTCACTGTATCAGATCACCCAGGGTTATATATATATATATATATATATATATATATATATATATATATATATATATATATATATATATATATATATATATATATATATATACGTATATATATATATAACGTATATATATATATATATATATGTGTGTGTATATATATATATATATATATATATATATATATATATATATATATATATATATATAAATAAATATATATATATATATATATATATATATATATATATATATATATATATATACACACACACACATATATATATATATATATACATATATATATACGTTAATAATGGCAGCAATAAAGGTTTAGTTCTGTAAATCTTTACCGCATGACTCATTTCCCTAACTGTATTATTTGAAATGTTTATCATACGAATCGGGCGGAGATGTTTGTTTACAACGACACCGGCTATGCGCATACACAGCACACGCAATACACAAAATGCATACTTCCGCAGACTTTCGGCACGGGACTACTCTGGGCCCGTGTATACGCGGGCCGAAAGTAGGCGCTTACTGCGCGTATGCGCAAAACGCAAGAAGCATACTTCCGCAGACTTTCGGCACGGGACAACTCTGGGCCCGTTACACCGGACCACTCCGACCTCGCCGCCTGCGGGGCATGTCGCGAGCGGAGAATTTCCGGTCACGTGACTTTAAACATGGCTTAGCACAAACATTGATAAGTGGTATTTGTACAAAATATGAAATTAAATGTTTGCTTTGTACACGTGACAACGCAATGATATATATCGTCGCTGAAGAAACAAATCGTTAACTATTGACACGGCTACTCATTCTGCGTCCATATTGTTTATGGGCGATAACAAGGCGGTTGTTACCCTCTCCCAAGTCTATTACTTTAGTTCCTCTCCGCATTCTCCGCTTCCGGCGGCTCCGCGGACGTCAAAAAGAATACGCCCTTATACACATACTAAAAGTTACCATAACAAAGTAATTTATATTTAACTATATTTTTATGAATCACTCACAAAGTCATTCTCACGAAGGACAATAAATGGAAAAAAATCCTGTAAATGCTACCAACATAAACGTGCTTGAAAAATAAATTTGCATTTAAAACGACTATGCCACGAGACGGCCTGCAGAATACATAACGAATTCAGGGCAACGTTGCGTGTGAGCTGTCGCGCCTTAGTGGTAGAGCGTTCGCTTTATATTTGGAGGATCCCGGGTTCAATCCCAGGTAGGTCCGATTAAACTTTTTTCGCTTAATGTTATTATTATTATTTTTTCAATCATATTTAATGCAATATTCGTTTTTGTTTAATTTCGCTGATTGGCAATGTGTAGTACTAATTATTTCTAAGTGTGGCTTAGTAGCGACTTAATATTTAAACTGGTTATAACGTTAGCAAATAGGATGTGCAGCTAGAAACTATTTTATCAACAAATTTAAGTAGTTTTTGCAATGTATGCCTTTTTAAAATAAATAATATATGTGATCCCTTATGAAAGTATCACCAATGATCATATTTTGAGGTTAGGTGCAACTGGTGCATACATTAAAACATATAGAAATCTTTATTTCAGTCAGATTTGGTGACATTCTAATGTTCGCAACTGGGATGGAGACATTCCCACCCCTGGGGTTCACATTGTTTTTAAACATGGCCATCTTGCAGTATCTCATCATTGTATGCTACGAATACTTGCATACATTTTGACAATTATCAAACACTGCTGACATATATAGGGTGAATGATGAGTAATAGACCACATTTCATTATAATCTGATGTGCAATAAAACATGACAATGTTATAAGTAAACCCATTCCAAAATAATTTGTTTTATTAACACATTTTTAGTAAAAATAATTAGTAATATTAAAAAATATATATAAGACATAAATTACATTTTATTCCAACTTTGTGGATGAACTATAACAAGTATGTCAATTATAATGAACTCATAAGGACCATAATCAGTGAAAGTGTTTGGAAATGAATAGCAATTTTTTCAGTAATGAGCACTATTTTTACTGTGTTTGTATTTTTAACATATTCTAGTAGGTATATTGAAAATAGTATCACCTATTTAAATTGACAGGGATCTAACGATGACCTTATTTTTCATTATTTCACCACGTTTATTGTGTGTTAATTCAAACAATTGCCGGTGCTAGGAGCATTATTTATCAATTGTCATCTTATTTACAAGACTCAAAACTTTTCTTTGACCATCAACATGGTTTTCGACCCAAGCATTCAACAGAATATGCTGCAATGGAATTAATAGATAGGATTATAACCCAAATGGATAAATTTGAAATATCCATATACATATAGTTATACCTTTCTAAAGCCTTTGATACCATTGACCATTTAATTTTAATTGACAAAATAAAATATTATGGTATAAATGGTAAAAATCTGAACTTATTCAGTAGCTACCTAAATAATCGTAAACAATATACTGAAATTGATAATATAAACTCAAACATGTTACCAATAACAACTGGCATACCATAGGGCTCAATTTATAATCTTTAATAAATAACGAACTTTTAAAAATAAATTAATGTCTAAAATTAAACATTGCAAAATCTAAATATATGACATTCCAAAACGCAAATAAAAATGTACAAATGCTTACTATGAAGATAGATAATATAAATATTGAACAAGCCAAGGAATTTAATTTTCTAGGTTTAATTATTGATATAAATTTGAACTTAAAAAGACATATTGAAAAAATATTATCTCAACAAATTAAAACGTTAATATAGAATTCATTAATTGTACCACACATTAATTATTGCATCATGGCTTGGGGTTTTCAATGAAATAGAATAATAAAACTTAAAAGAAAGCATTGAGAATTATTACCTTAAGTAATTATAATTCCCACACAGAGCCACTCCATAAAAAAAACTCAGCATGTTAAAAGTAGATGACATTCTTAAATTACAATAATTACAATTTTATTATAAATATTTACATAACAATTTACCAGTTTATTTACAAAACTGGAGGATAATCTTCAACTATTACATATATAATTATGACACACGAATCAAGAATGAAATATATACTTATAAAACTAAACACGAATTTGCAAGGAAATGACTTCGACATAATTTACTATTTTTACTTAATAATATTCCAAATATTGTTAACGAAAAGCTTAATACACACAACTTACAGGGATTTGCTCAGTACACTAAAATTTATTTTTTCCAAAATTAGTTTAATTTTAATGTGTAAGGTGGCTCCTCCATAGCAACTATAAAAATATAAGAGGAGTCTCCTGACCCCATTTGTTTATTTACCTTAATATATACCATGTTTACTTACAACCGTATACACCTGTATTATGTAAAATTATAATTCAACATATATATATATATATATATATATATATATATATATATATATATATATATATATATATATATATATATATATATATATATATATACATATATATATATATATATATATACATATATATACATATATATATATACATATATATACATATATATACATATATATATATATACATATATATACATATATATATATATATATATATATATATATATATATATATATATATATATATATATATATATATATATATATATATATATATATATATATATATATATATGTATTATGTGAAGTGTATGACGGGTAAAAAAAATAGTATTTTTCTTCTTCTTCTGAAATAAAGGTTCGAAGGTTCTTGCAGAACTCGACGGGTCTTGCTGAACTCGACGGTTCTTGCAGGACCCGACTGTTCTTGCAGAACTCGACGGTTCTCGCAGACAGAACTCGACGGTTCTTGCAGAACTCGACGGTTCTTGCAGGACTCGACAGGTTTTGCCGTTTCATCACCCTTTTGGCCGCTACGGTGCCTTATGCATAGAGGCCCATGCGCGAAATCGACTTGTATTCGGGCTCTGATTTCGTAAACAATCGTCGTGTACGATCAGCAGCAGTTTTCCGGTTGCTGAAAGAAAACTTAAACGGCAGGCAAATCACGGACGATTAAACTGTGCTCAGTCTTGACTAGTAAATTAATGTATTATTGTGTTTTGCCCAATAGGCAACACTCTCACTGGATCTGGATGATTGCTGTTTTTATCATAGAAGTAATTATTTTGTGTTATGTTTCAATGAATTACTTCTAGTTTCAAAACCAATTGTATTACTGAGTGATATGTCTTCTATTTTTATATGTTGTATTATTGTTTTACTTTTAGATTACTTAAGATGTTTGACCTACTTAAGATGTCCGTACATTTCACGCACATTGGCCGTTTAAACAAATAATTAGTAAAACATGAATATTTTCATGCACGTGTTGATACATGATATTTCCAAGCACACATTGATGTTTGACCAGGTCTCCAAAGAGTGATTATATGGGTATTGTTGGCGCGTATAACTAGTACACACTAGTACAATGGACTGCGGTTAACAGAATCACTTCGGGCCAGAACAATTTGATTCTGATACTCTTAAGCAACGCATTTTAATACACCAGGAACACGGGATGATGTTGTCCCAGCCAAACATTTGATTCTAAGAAGAGGCACAGTATATTATCCGTGAATGTGTAAAACAGAATCCACTGTAGTAGCAAACATTGAGCGTGCTGAACGTCTGCTTCTTCTGAGCATCTAAGCCAGACGTGTGCGGGGAGGGTTACAATGCTAGACGTCTACCATATAATTTTTCATTTCGAAATTAGTAAAGCAAGTGCGACAATTCAGCATCCGTCCTAAGTGTTGACCAGCTGATTCTGATGTGAGATTTATCTCGGTTCCGAATGTGCGTTCATAGATCATTTCAATCAATCTTGTTGCGCTCTTTTGAATTATTCTAATCACGCTATAATGTGTGTACTTTTGTTATGGGATCCCAGGCCACCGATGCGTATTCCACATTGAGTCTTACGATATATCAATATGCTGTTACCTTAACTCTTTCAGATGTTTCGTCCCATAATAAACCGCTACAGCATACATAATGAAATATTTGTAAATTTATGAATGCTTTCCAGTGTATAAAGTGGTGTCCGCGGAGGACATTTGAATGACTCTAAGTGCTGCCATCTGGTGTCCTGGTGGAAAACTGGACATCCGTTTTCAGAGTTTGGGTCCGCCCAAGATCTCACGCAGGTTTCTCGACACAACTTGGTAACAGTTAACAGTACTACTCAATCCGTGAAATTAAGATGCTGTGTGTTCAGCAAGGTTTTCCCAGTAAACCACTGGCGTGATATTTTTGTATTTTCAAACGGTTGTGTCTAAGTAACTTTTATAGGCCTAACACCATGACATTTGCTTCTCTTTAATATGTTGGAGCTTTAAATTTGCCACTGGCAAAACAGTAACAACGGTATTGCACTTTGCCCCAATGCATATTCACCAAATCTTTGAGACCCCCGCCCTCTTGTCAGGTTTCGTTACGCTGGACTGCACATCCCCCTAAAACAACATTCGTTTTGAGAAAGACCCCCCTCCACTTATTATCTATGCATCCATTTGTCACCAAGTTTGCAGACTTTTCGCGCGCCTTTACATACTTCACTGATATATGATAGAGTCAGCATTCCTTTTCCAGTAGAATTCAGTTGAAGTATATCCCAAAACCGGAATCGGAATCAATGCTATCAGTCTGATATCGCCAGTTAGATGAGCAAA
The DNA here is from genome assembly GCA_963662155.1 of Lamellibrachia columna. Lineage (NCBI taxonomy): Eukaryota > Metazoa > Annelida > Polychaeta > Sabellida > Siboglinidae > Lamellibrachia > Lamellibrachia columna. Next base: position 25,361,223 of record OY759274.1, on the reverse strand, counting down.
ACAACGTTTTAAATTACGAACGTAACGATCGCCAAGAAACCCCACCCCCCATGTCACGCTCCGTTGCACTTATCAGGACGCCCGGGCCACCCCCTGAGCGTGACGTACTTTGTAGATGGCTCCTCTCCTGAGGAAGAAGCGTTCCGAGCCTATGTAAAAAGTAATATTGAATTGTGTTTGTTCAGATCTAATAATCAGTGCCGGATTAACAATGTGGGGGCCTGGTACAAACATTTTATGGGGGCTTACCAAGTGCATGAAAGACGAAGATCAAGACGCGCGGAGGTCTGACCTCATACGTTAACGTTTATTCATACCTATAGCGTGTTATCATGTTTGAGCATAATCATTACATATTGTTGTCGACGACGATATACAAACACACATACAATAAAATACAGTGTATAATAAAAAGAAGATTATTATTATTTACTAAAATTTATATAGAGCCATATATCCGGGACCAGTCCGTTCACAGGCGGTTACACACATTATAAGATGTACATGGAATTATAAGAAGAGTTTAAGAAAAAAATATATATACATATATAAATGTAATCTTAGACTAAGCTTAAATAGACTAGCTATATTAAGTAACTAATATACATGGCGAAGTGATTGAAATATTAAAATTATTAAATACATTGCAATAATACGCTAAAATTAATTAAAATATATCACATAATAAATACATAAATTAATATATTAAAACATAAAAACATGTTTGTCAAACACATTTCCTAAAGCACAGTTCCTCAGTAAAAGTAAACCAGCTTAAATAAATGAGTTTTAAGGAGAGTCTTGAACTTAGTCAGATTAGTCATAATAACCCGTGGCGCCTCTGGTGGATAATATAACAGTACATTTGTTGGAGCCCTTTTTTAATAAACATTAAGGGAGTTGGATGTGTTGGCAAACTGCGGAGCAAACGTGTGTCCACGACAACGTATGCCCGGCCCTAATCTGTAAATATCTTATTATAATCCAGCTAGTGTATGTATGTATGTATGTATGTATGTATGTATGTATGTATGTATGTATGTATGTATGTATGTATGTATGTATGCATGCATGCATGCATGTATGTATGTCTGCAAGCTACTCCTCCTAGGCGTTTTGCATCACGGAGCCACACTTTCAGGGGTTCATCTACGAAACGCGGTCGGGTCGTCTCATTTTATTTTTTTTCGAAATTCACCCCGCTACTACCATTTCTTCGAACAATCAAATTACCCCTTGTGGTTATTACGTATAATTATCCGTAACGTTACGCAGACAATTATGCACACACAACATCGTGCGTCTTTTCTTCGACTGTCCCTAATTGCGTAACACAAGGGCGTCGCTAGACGTTACTATAACTGATATGGCTATTTCTGAGAAATGTATAAATATTGCTGTCGGGTCGCCTTAGTTTAATTTTTTTTCGAAATTCACCCCGCTACTACCATTTCTTCGAACAATCAAATTACCTTTTGTGGTTATCACGTATAGTTGTCCGTAACGTTATGCGAGCAATTATGTACACAACATCGTGCGTCTTTTCTTCGGTTGTCCCTAATTACGTAACAAAAGGGCAAGGCGTCGCTAGACGTTAGTGTAACTGACAGTATTACGTTGCAATTTTTAGAGTTGGATTCCCAGAAGCCATAAAGAAATAGACCGGCAGCACCAAGTACCAGGGTATACATGGCTATTTCTGTGAAATTTACATTATTGATGTTAACTACCGGCTCGCGCATGCGCAGATACACCAAGCAGATAAGTTTTGACGGCGGGCACATTTTAGCACGACCCCGTGACAAAAATCAAGTGGTGTTCGCAAGTGGCGCCACACGGTGGATATGGAATCAACCAAGTTTTGCCAGTTTAACAAGATTGAACAAGTTTGCCATTAAATACCCAGGTGGTAAGTGGACAAGGAAGCCATTGGCTTATCGAGGGTCCAACAATGTTTTATCTATGTTCATTTATTGTCCTCAGTGAGAATGAATACTTTCTGATATCCAATCTACACTGATCCAGTTGGTCGCAATAGACAATGTATTCTATCCAACGGTTTGTTTGTGGCGCCGCAATGTTGCTTTTGTGAGAAGTTTATCGGTGTCATGGTCACAGCCTGGGTGAAACTTTATCTGTCCCTGGCAGCAGCAGTTCATGTTTCAGATGGGTATTTAATGATTTCTCATCTCGTTACAGAACAATAAGTATTAAGCAAGTTTCCAGCTCAACGCATTCCGCTATAGCGTAGAATACTGATTGGCAGTCATATAACTGCTCTATCGAGAATTTCTTCAATTGTGATTTTGTCATGTTAGAGAATGTGTAGCATCGTTCTAAGGCATCGCATATGGAGAGTGTTCAATCTTCTCTCATGCAGGGTTACGTTGGACAGTTTTAATGGCTGTTGAGTAGTACTTTGAATAAGCAAGCTTCGTATATTAGTCCTACATTTGTTGCGAACAGTGAGATATATGTCTGACAAGACAGGTTCAGATAGACGCCTTAGCGCGCGTCTATGCGCGCGTGTGTGTCTGATAGTGTGCGCGCATATGCTGCGTGCGTTAGTGCATGCGCGCATATATGTGTGTGTCCGCGTGAGGGCGTATGTGTGTGCGTGTGCGTGCTTGCGTGCGTATATGTGGGGTGAATGTATGTGTGCTTGATGCACATACACCATACGTACTATGAGATAATATATCCAACAGACACGTTCATGCAATATAATATATTTTAATGAGAACATTTGTAATCATTATCAACATATTTCGTTCGACAGTTTCGCATCTACGAGCCGAAGAGACATCGGCTGGAGACAGCCGGCCTGATTTACTTCCAGCAGAACGGACTTCTGTAAGCTCTGCACACAGCGTCGCCGTTCGAGGCGCAGCTACAAGAGCAGCACTTCCTCATGAAGCATTTCGGTTTGAACATGAACCTTCTGTAGCAGGCTGCGACGCACGTGCAGACGCCGTTCGGGCACGACCTCATGCAGGATTTCTCTGAAAACAACAACAATAATAATAATATATTTATTTCCAACATTACATATATGCAGTGTATATACATGCATTGCCAATGCAGAACATTTCTAGACACAGCTCATTTAAATCGTGTATATTTAAAAGATGACAACACAACAACTGGTACTAGTTTCTCTGCCGTTCGCTCACGTTCTCGTTTTGATGCCGGACAAAATTAACGTTGACAAAACGTTTTTACAAGGAAGCAACTGAAGAGACTAAAGAAGCATAACCAGACATTACCAGATACATGGATGACTCTCATTTTCGTATTACTACTACTACTGCTTCTGCTGCTGCTGCTGCTGCTGCTGCTGCTGCTACTACTACTACTACTACTACCACTACCACTACCACTACTACTACTACTAGTACTACTACTACTACTACTAATACAGCTGCAACTATAGCCACCACCACAACGACAACTACAACCACCACCACAACCAGCAGCACCAGCACAACCACCACCACCACCACCACCACCACCACAACCACCACCACCATCACAACCACCACCACCACCACCATCATCACAACCACCACCACCATCACAACCACCACCACCACCACCAACGCCACCACCACCATTTCCACCACCACCACCACCACCACCACCACCACCGCCATTACCACGTGTTGCAACTCTAAGTAGTTTACAAAAACACGTACACAAATTATTAGTATTGATACTTACGACAAAATTTCACCGGCTTAATATCTGAAATAAACGACGCATATGCAATTACATGTTCTTCATTTGTGCCGTTGTAATGTCGCTTATTCGAATAAGAATGTTGACTAAGTACTTTAAAGTAATAACTGTACGACAAACACACATTACAAGCCACATGGTTAACGGTTCATTCTAAAGCACAAAACATGATATGTTGATGTCAAGCAAGTAAAGCGATATAATATTAAAACAAAATACTACGAGAATTTCACCTGAAAAACATTGGCATCCTTACACAACATATTAAATGTGTCCGTAATGTATTAATTATATAACGCTAGCCTCGTTACCATTATGCAGAGACAATATATTGCAGTTTCAATGGAACAGACTAATGTAAAACAACAAAATCAATACAGTTTGAGGCGTGAAGCGATGTTTTATTCACAGCTAATATGAATATAAGAAAACTACTTACCGGACGGAAGACTGTCAAGCTACAAAGTAAAGATGGTGTTCGTTATTAAATGTTATATTGCATATGTACAACTTCCACATTATTACAGACGGGTGTGTGCGTGTGTGTGTTCGTGTTCGTGCATGCATGAGTGTGTGCGTGCGTTAGTGTGTGTGTCTGTGTGCGTGTGTGCGTGCGTGTGTGTGTGTGTGTGTGTGTGTGTGTGTGTGTGTGTGTGTGTGTGTGTGTATGTGTGTGTGAGCATACGTGCGCGCGTGCATATGCATCTATGTTTTTTATGTATACACACACACACACATGCTCATGTATGCACATATATTACAATCAATACAGTTTATATATATATATATATATATATATATATATATATATATATATATATATATATATATATATATATATATATATAGTTACAAACATAGGTCTACATACATACTTGAACACACGCAAACATACACGGAACTAGTAGAACTAGAGGGCATGAGGTAACATTAGTAAAGGATCAGTGTAGATTGGATATCAGGAAGTACTCGTTCTCATAGAGAATGAATGGAACAAATTATCTACAGATTGTGTAACTGCTAGAAGCGTGAATATGATTAGAAATAAGATTTTACAAATCTCTCAGGAGGGCGGGTTACATGTAGAACGTAGATGAAAAATGTTGGACTCTCGATAAGCCAATGGATTCCTTGTCACTTGCCATCTGGGCCTTTTCCTCGGATGGAAATTTAAAAAAACCATGTTGAATTCAAGCAGCTCATTTGTTCGTTTATATACTCTAGTAGAAAGCCATAATAGTCACATACCTGTGCGTCGACTTCGTGTTGCTGAAGAACCACCAAGACGACCAGCATCGCCAACGCAGCTACCAACTTCATTGCCATCTTCGTAACGGTCAAGGCTTGTGTGAGTTGATAACTCTAGTAGAACAGATGTGGAATGCAGACGTCGCTGTGTCAGGAGAATATGACTTCTCTGTGTTGAGATCCCGTCTTTTATAGAACAGTTGACAGGTGTCTGACATGTAGGCGTACATGAAGGCATGTGCGTCATCACGATATTGACTTGTCACGGCTACTTGTTCGGGCGAAGGGAGGTAGAACCTGGCACGATTTGTCTCTATTCACTTTGACATAGGTGTGGCTGAATGACGTCCATCCAACAATAGCTACATATGTCAGTGCATGGTTGTAATTTCTTTGTAGCTACATCCAAAACCTCTAACTACCTTCCGCAAAAAAACTGAAAACATATTTATAATGATTCGACATTACATTTCCACTCTAAATCCTGAGCCGATGGCTTTTACGCACCACTGTTCATGATATACTGCTTACCGATTCTGGTTGATTGTATTACGCCTCTGAGCTCAGGTTTCTGAAGATCATAGTCATTATGAATTGATGATGGGATAGGTTCCGAACATAACACTCAAACCAAGAATAGTGTAGGACGTGTGCAGTTTTCTTACCAAAAAACTTAACACTTTTCTAAAACAAACCGAACCGATTCATGATTCGTGGATATCTGACACCTGATCTATATGTATGACAGTATGTTCATAATAGAGGATGGCGTAGGTGCCGTAGAAAAATATTGCAGCACCATAATATCTTACAGAAAGATGAATAAGTATACCATGCGAAAAGAGAAATGCATAACGTGCGTTAATGGTGTTTACAAAAGTCAAGACTTTGAACATAGGAAAACAGTTTGTGTCATAAGATTGAGATAGTTTTTTCTACATAGCATTATGACCTATTATTAAAAAGGTGACATTTGAAAAATGGAATGAGACAAACTAACTCATAAGAAGAACTTTGACACGAGTAGTATGTCGAAGGCGGTGACGAAATCGAGGGATCACACTATACAGATAAATTAATCTAACGCCGCTATTAAACGCGGGAAATTTGGGGATGCTGTTTATAAGTTGCTGTAATATACGGCTGCGCATTCATTATTGTAACTGAATGTCCTTGTCGCCGCCATTACGACCATTAATCACCGCGTGCACAATAATCACCGCGCCAAAGCCAGGCCATTGTGATTAATAGTTATCCAGGGTCAACATGACTTTATGTTTGTGCCATATAGCTACACAGTTCACGCCATTAGTACTGTGGGAATGCAGTTTTACGGCGGACTCCGCTTAACAGAATCACGGATAACAGAATCAGTCGTTTAGTAAAATCAATGCTTTTACTGAGACGAAATCATTCCATATTCCCTATTCCCTATAATAGAAACAACTTGTTCTGACCTTAAGCTTTTCTATTAAACGGTGTCCAATGTGTTGTCATGTGTACATTATAAATATTAATAGGGACTGTAGCTGCATATAATTAAATAATGAATACACACGCACGGGTATTCAGCCAATATTATTAAACAATTATACTCACTAGTCATCGCAAACCCCAATACATCTACATGTCCGCCCGATACTGATATGAATATCTTCATTAATAATCACCACATAACCAGGGTACATTTAATCACATTTCAGGGTGTATATATTGATAAGGCTCTTAACTGGAAATATCAAATAAATACGGTGATATTAAAACTGTCGAAAGTTGCAACAGTAATTTGCAAGGCAAGTAGTCTCATTGATAGAATGCATGTACAGGGGTGTATGCAGACATATGTTGAAAAGTTCTTTGTTTTGCCACATTTAAGCCATTGCTGGGAAATATGGGGAGACATTTACACTACAAACATTCATAGCATTACTATAATACAGTAACTAGCAATTCGGTTAGTACGTGGAGTCAAACGTCAGGATCACACGAACATTATCTTTCAACAATTATGCGTTCCAAAGTTTGTAGATACAGTTAAGTTCAAGACGACTATTGTTATATTTAGGGTATTTCATAATGAAATACGAAGTAAAAAAAAAAACTGTACGTATCTGTATAGGGTACTCGACATAATGATTCATTTTGTATAACTCGATTTCCTACCAATGTAAAATCCATGAGCATCTCCATGTATGGGGCGAGATTATGGAACTCCCTTAGTCCCACTTATAGAATCATACACACATTTATACAGTGCTACAAACTAGATATTATCGCTACGTATTAATCGTCATTTAGTTAGCAGCGGTTGCAAATTGTTATATGCTGTAGGTAATGTAAATGTAGAGTTATGTATCATATTAGTTAAGAGTTGCCTGAGTTGTTTTCGTTTAAGTGTTACAATAACACGACGTGTTATGACTAAAATTACAATAATGGTTGGTGGTGAACCATAAATAAGTATCGCACTTCAGTTCACCTCCTTTTCAACTCACATTTCATATACTTGACTGATTTACACTTGTTGCAAATTTGGTAATCATCTGTTGCTCTTTCCAATATTAAACTGTGTGTTGGAAATAAATGATTGATTGATTGATTGATTGATTGACATGCAGGGATTATCCTAGGAAAAATAGCAATGGTCCAATTGGCGAAAAACAATTGTAAGATTCATTTCCACAATGTTTGGGTCAATATATTTTCAACCGTAGATTTGTTGCCTTTGTAGATGCGTATGTAAGTTGCCTTTAACAATTGCTCACATTTGCCTATTCGCATAAAGCGTACTAATTCTTAGTGCCCGCTCCCCGAAAATGTTAAATGTTACAAATTTTCCACATTGAAAAATATTGATGTTATGACCCAGTACATGCATGCAGGACATACGATAATAACAATCAGAATATGTTCACAGACTGTTATTACAGTGTCGTTCATCATCACTAAAACAACAGTAGTTCTTCAACGGGTCACCGCGTGACAATGCATGATGAAACGGTGGTCATAATTCGCATGCGAACGATATTTAAAAATTGTATACGTGGGTCTTTACCCCTTCGCCCGATATTAAAAAAATTGCATACGTGGGGCTTTACCCCCCCCTTAGTACGCTTTGTACGAATAGGTAAATGTCGACAATTGTGAACGACCCTTAGTCAGTAAAATAACAATTGTAGTACATTTCAATTATGTTATATTGGACATGACAACGCGACAATTACACATTTCATTGGCAATGCAGATTTTCCGGAAGCATTGCCTTCACCACCGCTTCAACACTAGTTTGTATTCGAATTCCCCCTTCAATGTTGGCCTATCATCACCGCCTTAAGTCGCAAGTAACTATTGTCTACTTGTATAGGCAGCTCACCGCCACTGTACGCGATTAGCAGTTCCAATTGGTGAATGTTAGGGTACCCTTCCATTACATGTCTATCAAACCAGAGTTAATTGACTGACGAGATAGCTGTCAATCATACTGAGAGGGGTGAGTTAGAGTCTTGTACACATATATAATATATATGTTGATAATTTATCAGCAAGATGTTGCTATTTGCAGAACAAATTGCAAATACAAATTCACGAGGAATGTTAACTTGAGAAATAAGAATGTCTGAGGAACTACGAAAGCTGACATTAACATAACATTCATATTTGAGCAATTTGTAAAGATAATAGTAAAATGTTTTTATTACACAGTATGCCTGAAGTGGTCACACACTATATATATATATATATATATATATATATATATATATATATATATATACATATATTACATTTTTCGCGTTATATATACAGGTGTATACAATTTGCCGGTAATAGCGGTAATTGCCGGTAATTTATATATATATATTTCAGGTAATTTATATATATATATATATATATATATAATATATATATATATATATATATATATATATATATAATATATATATATATATATATATATATATATATATATATATATATATATATATATATATATAAATTACCGGAAATTGCCGCTATATGGCGAGACGGTAGTCATTCTACATAGACGTATCACTCTGGAATAAAATCGGAAGAGTTGAAACTACTAATTTTTCGAAAGAACACCCGTACAGACCAATACCTGAACTTTTCCTCACACCATCCATTACACCTGAAGATGGGGGTGATCCGTATGTTACTAGTCAGATGCGAATCACTTGTGACAGAGGAGGAAGATAAACAGAAAGAAAGAGAACACATCAAGGAAGCTCTAACGAGATGCGGGTATCCACAATGGACCATATCAAAAGTACAGAGAAAGATGAAAACAAAGAATGAAGATCAGGAAAAAGACAGTGGAAACAGACAAGAGCAAAGTCATGGTGGTATTTCCATATGTCCACGAATTATCCGAAACCACATCACGGATCATGAAGAAATACAAGGTGAATACAGCAATGAAGCCTCATAACACCAACAAGAGGTCACTAGTAAGACCAAAAGACAAAGTCGAACCACAAAAGATGTGTGAAGGGGTGTATTCCATAACGTGGAAGAACTGTAATGCCACATACATCGGAGAAACGAAACGTACCCTAGGAACCCGCATCAAAGAACACAAAGAAGACGTTGAAAAAGCATCGGCTAGCAGACCCTACACCAGAAGCAACAGAAAAACATCGGAAAAAGAGATGTATAAATCAGCTATCACAGATCACATGATTCAACAGAATCACATCGTAGACTGGATGGGGGGGGGGCAAATTTGTAGACCGAGAGACGGACTGGAGAACAAGAGGCATCAAAGAAGCGATATGGATAAGAAAAACCAAAGACAGCATTAATCGAGATGAGGGCCGATACAGACTCTCACATATCTACAATGATCTCCTGAAGGGCCACACAGGGCGCGGCCGCGAGGGGGGGGGGCACACCAAAGTGATACGTCTGCGTAGACTACCGTGTCTCTCCATCTAGCGGTAGTCGTCTGAAGAAGATTGCTGATAGCAGTCGAAACGTCACGGGAAGAAAAAGGTAAACTGACTGTGAAATAAATAAAAATATTACTAATCTTTGTAAACATGTTTTCACCTTAATGTTATTGTATTAATTAATTCGCCGCGGAAACGTAAATCAACGAAACATTAAACGATACTTTAAACGTAACTTTGTCCTACATGGAAGCTGTTGCTTAGACCTGTCTGTACACAGAATCAGCACAGCGCCTACTAGATGATGAGTGGAACCGATTTGGTCAAGCAACTTGATTTATTACGTTAGGGTGCAGTTGCTCGAGGTCACTTTGACACAAGTTAACCGGTGAGCACCTAGAGGTCACATTGGGCGGCACAGGCTGCCACGTATTATCTGTTAGTGACACATGAGTAGAAGCTATCCGAATTAAACCACGATACCTCTGGTCAACACCCTACGTTAAATGTACACCCCACAAATGTGTAATTGATTGTCGTGTCAGCATGGAATGCATCGTACCCAGTGCCATATTTTAAACCGTGCTACAAGTGGTAGAGTTGTACCAGGCCCCCACAAAAAGAGGCCCCCACCAAATCATTTATAATCTATCTTATTAGCCAATTAGTCTCTCTTTGCTTCGGTCTCTGTTCAACTCCTCGAGCCGGTTTCATGAATCGGCGGCGTAAGTCTACGCACAACTAGGATTGATATTGGACGTAACTAAGACTCACTCACTGCCGTAGTTTCCGAGCGGTTTCTTGAGATCACTTACGTCTCTCGTAACTACGTCGGCGCAAAATTGATGGGAAATCCCTATATAAAACAGTAAAATGTAGGCATATGAGACATAAAAGTGCAATTTTTAAAATATTGGCTCTATGTACTATTTCTTTTTAAGTAAGCCTGTGCATATTAAATGCATACAATCACTAAGTGTGATTTTAGCAGACATTGCGACATTTGAATAAACTTTGAATCTCAACAGAACGGGGTCCCCGTTGCCTATCATTTATCAACATGGCCGCTTCCTCGTATAACACTGTGAACAGTGGAAAGAGGGAACGCAAAGCGAATTTCACGGACGCTGAAGTAACGCTGCTACTTGAGTTGCATCGGCGACACTCCTATGCATTAATAGATAAATGTCGAGTCCTAGCGAAATAAGCCACACGTCCAAAATTTTAAATATAGAGTTATCTATATCATTGGAAAGAGCGGTTATTATGCTGTCATATGATGCATAACATAAAGACATAGCTCACTCATAGCCGAAGTTAGGCTGCAATGAACATACATGGGGTAGAAACGTTGAAACTGAGAAAAACGCATTTGAAATTCAAGTACATGTTTATTTAAAATACGTTAGTTACGTAGATCATACGTTTTGTTTTATTTTGCACAGTCTATGCATAACGTATTATCCAGTGTCCTCGGAAAATACTAGCTCAATGACATAACAAAACCAATGGATTAGGCATTCCCGTGACCATGTACAATGCGAAAACCCGTCAACAGATGGATGGACGTGCCAAGAAGCTAAGGAGGATAGGCAATATTAAAAAGATAGATTTTGAGATGACGGTGAAATGACACTGCATTTCCTGCTGATTTAACCCTGACCGGGAGTGTATTCCACATAGTTAGTGCGGTAACCAAAAAGCTCGAGTTCCAGCGTTTGTCTTAACTCTGGGAACAGAAAATAAATTAGAACCAGACGATAGAAGCTCTCTGGGCTGTCTTGCTGGAGTGAGCATTGAATGTAAATATGCAGGTTGTTTGGATGAAAGGGCTTGATAGGTAATTGTACAGATCGTGAAAATAATGCGATATCGCACAGGGAGCCAATGCAATGACAACGTGGCACTGGTCGAGAGAGAAGAGGAGATCGTGTAACTACTCTAGCTAATAAATTTTGGACACGTTGAAGTTTTGCAATATCCTTGATAACAATATTGTGAAGGAGGGAATTGCAGTAGTCAAGTCTGCTGCTAACAAGAGTTGTTGCAATCGTTTTAGCGACAGAAAGTGACATATACCGGCGAATATGGCGAAGGTCACGGGTATGATAAAAACAGCAACGACACGTTTGGGAAATATGTTGTCTAAATTTGAAGTTGTTACCAAAGGTGACTCCCAAATTCTGTGCCGAGGCTACAGGTGTGATATTATCACTCAGGATACGTGTCGGGAAAAACCATCACGCTGCTGTGGAGTACCAATGATGAGAATTTCAGTTTTGTCTGCATCTAACTTTAAATTTCCTGTCAGTCATCCAGTGGAAGTTTTCATGGAGACAATCGCTGAGCTGGTTTAGGGAGTGATTTGTATCCGGGGTAGCCAAAGAAATGTAGATATCTGTGTCATCTGCGTAAAGGTGGTGATCCAGGTTAAGACCTTTTATAACAGAGATGAGTGGCGTAGTTTAGAGAGTGGAGAGCAAAGGCCCGAGAACAGAACCCTGGGGGACACCACACGAAGTGGGGAGTGCGGCCGAGAAACAGTTCGTTATCTTTATGGTTTGGTGTCTACCAGTTAGGTACGATGAACACCAGCTCAGAGCTGTGCCAGATATGCCATACCACAATGATTAGCGTTTAATAAGAATGTTGTGATCTATGGTATCAAAGGCGGCAGACAGATCAAGCAAGGTAAGTGCTGCTAGTTTGCCTCTGTCAATGTTTAGGGTAACGTCATTGTGTACTTTTAAGAGAGCAGATTTTGTAGAATGAAAATGTTTGTTAGCTGATCGTGACACATTAGATAAGCAATTTGAGCTGGTGTAAGACTTTAGACGACTTGTTACGACTTTTTTCAGTATCTTGGAAATACAAGCTGAAATTGGAAACAGGTCTACAACTGTTTGAATCTTCCTTAGGCAGAGATGTCTTCTTAAGAAGTGGGTTGACATGGGCGTGTTTGAAATCATCCGGAAACAAATCGGAACATAGTGATGCATTTATAATATCCGTTATCAGTTTGAGCAATATATCAAGACATGCTTTCAACAGTATGGTTGTTAATGGATCAAGATCACAGGACTTATTTGGGGAGGACATTATTATGTTCCTCACTTCATCAACTGTGGCAGGTTCAAACGATGCAAAGAAATTACTCGTTGAGAGTCCACGTTTACAGTACTTAAAGTATGACCTGTGATAGCCAAACGGATAAGACTGATTTTATCCTTGAAATGACTAGAGGACGAGTCACATAGAAACTTGATTGAAACATGATAAGGTAGAGATGGAGCAGGCCACCTGTGTAGAATTTGATTTATGCAGTTCCATAGCTGACGTGGACTTTCAGAGTTATTTGATACCATAACTGTGTAATAATCCGATTTACCTTTGGCCATTTGTATGTTGCAGTAGTGACACTGTTTTGAATAACGCGATCTGTCCAAAGAGTGTGATTTGCGTCATACACGCTCAAGATAACGACGGCGCCTTTTATATCGTAGAATATGGGGAGTCATCCATGGAGCGGGTGGCTTTTGTGACACCGATTTGGATCTCACATGTGCATGTTTGTTAAGTAAAGCCTTGAGTACTTGATAGTACTGTCCACACATATCGGATAGGAGTCCTTTTCGATCTTTGATTAGGTCGGATTTAAGGATGTCAACTTTTAAAGCAACGATGTGTTTAACATACCTATTCATAAGATTAATAATTGTATGAATAGGTCTGAAAAACCCATTGTGTTTTGACTCTACTGGGGTTCTAGAAACGTTCACATCGACAATGACAGTGTGGTGGCCTGATAAACCATCCGAGACTGTAGGTGTCTGGATATTTTTGTTGAACGCGTTATCAAGAGGTCGAGCCATGCGTGTCGAAAAGGTAACACGTTGTTTCAAATAAAAGGATACCAAGATATCATTAAAGATAGTTGATATTGCTGAAGGAATGTCCAAATGAAGATTAAAATCACCGAAAAAAATTATGAATGCATAGTTGCAAAATTTTCCAACAGATCCTGGAATTCTTCAAAGAAATTGGCCGGGTGTCGTGGAGGGCGATGCATCCAGAGGAAATAAGCGGAGAAAGAAGAATCTGAAATTTCAACACAGACGGATTCAAAACTAGAGTGTTTAGGTTTCGAATGTAAATTAACTTTTAGCTGTTGTGATACAAAAAAGCCAACACCAACACCTCGTCTAACTGAACGTGGTCGATGATGGAAGGTATAACCAGAAGGAGAAATGTCGGCAATGCATGCGACTGTATCATATGTGATGCTGTCTTAACCCGAACTGATTGAACGTTTGTGGTAGCCAACTGAATGTTACGCATGATAGCAGACCCATGATTGAGACATACGTCTCCTGCTAGCAGTAGAACTATTGCTAATTTAAATGTTGGCGTAGAGAGGTGGATTGGCAGTAAATTGCGATTAAAACAAAGGTTAAGACATGGCAAGCTGTGCAAAAAGGACAACGAATTTTTTATCCTCGTGGTTGGGGAAATGTTGATATGACAGTCGACAGTTGGAGGGTAAATGGCTTGTATTCTCGTGGGTTGGGGAAATGTTGAGACGACCGTCGACCGTTGGAGGGTAAGTGGCTTGTATTCTCGTGGGTTGGGGGAATGTTGAGATGACATTTGACAGTTGAAGGGTAAGTGGCTTGTATTCTCGTGGGTTGGAGAAATGTTGAGATGACAGTCGATCGTTGAAGGGTAAGCTTGCACATGGCAAAGCCATCACCTCTCGAAGCCACTGAAGAGGATAAAAATAAACACACCATAGTAATAGCTGTGACATTGTCTTGATGACAGCCTAGTGTCCTCAAATTATGAATTTTATAAAATGATATCAATATATGGATTCTAAAAGTGACGGTTTAACAACGACAATAAAAATAAACTATGTAAAAATCGTTCGCGCTCAGCATAGGTCAACAGCATTAAAACCGTATAGGCACCGTAGGCGTAGTGTTGCGTGCAGAGTGCCAAGACGTACAATGGATAATCTGTAATCATTTATTTAAAAATTAACTGATGTCAGTTTTCATTTGTCGAAATATATGGGACACATTTTGCAGTGCTGTGAGTAAATTGAATTATTATTAACCCTGACATTTCTTGATTCGGTGGTGACACGTACACGGATAGTGGTGTTATACATTCTAGATAAATTGTTTGTGATATATGATTAGTGCATATTTTCAAGAAGTATACGTTTTAATGTTAATGGTGTCATAGTTTGGTGGATTTGTTAACTGTAATTGTGTATAAGGTAAATCTCAATTTCTAAACCATGGAAGTATGTGCAATACTGAGTTGCTTGGACTGCTATTGAATAAAATGTCTTCCAGTTGTCTGTGTCTGTCTAGCTTTGCCTATTTGCTTAAAATTGCGATACCCTAAACAAACGACCACGCCGAGTAAGCTTACGCTTGTCAATATCAAACGTAACGTTACGACCAAAAGGCAATGTCTAACTGGTCGTAAGTTGACTTCGCTGTTTATAAGTTACTGTAATATATGGCTGCGCATACATTATTGTAACTAATGGTCCTTGTCGCCGCCATTACGAGCCATTAACGACCGCTTGCACATTAATCACCGCATCAACGCCAGGTCACTGTGACTTATAGCTGAACAGAATGGCGGATAACAGAATCAGCCAACTTGTTCTGACCCGAAGTGTTTCTATTAAACGGAGTCAACTGTATTGTCATGTGTGCGTTCTAAAAATTAATAGGGACTGTAGCTGCATATATAATTAAATAATGCATACACACGCACGTACGCACACACGCACACGTACGCACGCACGCACGCACACACACACACACACACACACACACACACACACACACACACACACACACACACACATATTCAGCCAATATTACCAAACACGTACTACTTACTAGTCACCGCGAAAGACACGTGAAACGCACTAATGCATCTACGTGGAACCGACCGTCCGCCTGATACTGAATTGAATCTCTTCACCAATAATCAGCAAATAACCAGGGTACATATAATCACATTTCAGGCTGTATATTATATTGATGACGCTCTGAACTGGAAATATCAAATAAATACGGTGAGATTAAAACTGTCGAAAGTTGCAGCAATAATTTACGAGTCTCATTGATATAATGCATAGGTTAGTATGTGGAGTCAAACGTCAGGAACATACGTGCATTCTCTTTCAACAATTATGCGTTCCAAAGTGTGTAGATACAGTTAAGTTCAAGATGACTGTTGTTATACCTAGGGGATTTCATAATGAATTACCATGTAATTTGCAATTTTTTTAACCGTATGTATCTGTATAGGGTACTCGAGAGAACGATTCATTTTGTATAACTCGATTCGATTTCGTACCAATGTAAAATCCATGAGCATCTCCATAAATGGAGCGAGATTATGGAACTCCCTTAGTCCCACTTGAAAAATCATACAAGCATTTAAAAAGTGCTATAAACTAGATATTATCGCTACGTAATAGTCATCATTTAGTTAGCAGCGGTTGCAAATTGTTATATGTTGTAAGTAATGTAACTGTAGAGTTATGTATCATACTAGTTATGAATTGCCTGAGTTGTGCTGCAATGACACGACGTTATATGACTAAAACTACAATAATGGTTGGTGGTGAACCATAAATAAGTATCGCACTTCAGTTCACCCCCTTTCCAACTTACCATTTTTTTTTCATATTCTTGACTGATTTACACATGCTGCAAATTTGGTAATAATATGTTGTTCTTTCTAATATTTAACTATGTGTTGGAAATAAATGATTTATTGATTGATTGACATGCAGGGATTATCCTAGGAAAAATAGCAATGGGCCAACTGGCCCATGCAAAAAAAATTGTAAGGTTCATTTCCACAATGATTGGGTCAATATATTTTCAACCGTAGATTCGTTACCTTTGTAGATGCGTAGGTAAGTTGCCTTTAACAATTGTTCACATTTACCATAAAGCGTACTAATTCTCAGTGCCCGCTCCCCGAAAATTTTAAATGTTGATAATTTCCCACATTGAAAAATATTGATGTTATGACCCAGTACACGCATGTTATGACCCAGTACACGCATGTTATGACCCAGTACACGCATGTTATGACCCAGTACACGCAGTATGCAGGACATACGATAATAGCAATAAGAATATGTTCGAAAACTGTTGTCTCCAATAATTATGTTTTTGTTTTTCTAATTATTCCATGATATCATAAATTATTATTGATAATTGAATTCCCAAGATGTCAGACTATATTACAGTGTGGTTCATCATCATTAAAACAACAGTAGCTGTATATATATATATATATATATATATATATATATATATATATATACACGACAATCAATTATACGTTTGTGGGCTAGGATCTTTTAATTTAAAGTAGGGCGTTGACAAAAGGCGTCATGGGTTATTTCTGGTAGACTCTGCTAATTTGTCACTAACAAACAATACGTGGCAGACTGTGCCGCTCGTGCTTAACAATGTAACCGCTAGGTGCTGACCGGTCAACTGGTGTCAATGTGACCTCTAGTAACTGCACCCTAATGTAATAAATCAAGTTGCTGGAAAATCGGTGCCACCGACCATCTGGTAAGCTCTATGCTGATTTTGTGTACCATATAGGACACAGAGGAAGTTACGTTTAAGCATCGTTGTTTTACGTTTCCTTGGCGACTTAATTAATACAATAATGTTAATGTGAACACACGCATATATATATATATATATATATATATATATATATATATATATATATATATATATATATATATATATATATATATATATATATATATATATATATATATATATATATATATATATATATATATATATATATATATATATATATATATATATATATATATATATATATATATATATATATATATATATATATAATTATATATATATATATATATATATATATATATATATATATATATATATATATATATATATATATATATATATATATATGCGTGTGACGCAATCGTTGTTGGTGTTTCAACAAGAAAACGTAACTTCCTCGGTGTCCGATATGGTACACAGAATCAGCATAGCGCCTACCAGATGGTCGGTGGCACCGATTTGGTCAAGCAACTTGATTTATTACGTTAGGGTGCAGTTACTCGAGGTCACATTGACACCAGTTGACCGGTGAGCACCTAGCGGTTACATTGTTCAGCATGAGCGGCACAGATTGCCACGTATTGTTTGTTAGTGACAAATGAGTAGAGGCTACCCGAAATAATCCATCACGCCTCTTGTCAACGCCCTATTTTAAATGAACAGATCCTAGCCGACAAATGCATAATGTATTGTCGTGTCAGCATGGAATGCATCGTACCCAGTGCCAGAGTTTAAACTTTCGTACAAGTGGTAGAGTCGTACCAGGCCCCCACAAAAAGAGGCCCCCACCAAATCAATTATAATCCATCTGATTAGCCGCTTACAGTCTCTGTTTGTTCAGCTCCTGTGCTATTGTTGTTTGTACGACACCGCCTCAAATTGACGAAGAGTGGGTGAAGAGAACGTCAGAAAATACGGACGAGAAGTTTGTGACAGAATTATACTAGTAACGCCATCTAGCTGCAATTCTTGCTTGTCATTGTATTCTACACTGTATTATTTTGTTTGTCATCGTACGCTGCATTTTCTTGTATGCATGTTTATATGCCGTCGTCGGCAACAATCTATGAATTCCTATGCTCAAACATAGTTGAATTACGACATGAGGTTACCTACATTATCTGACACAGGAACTGTACATTGCCAAGTTATCTGGTCTGCAGGGCACTGGTATGAGGGGGCATTCTAGCAGATATTCCATCGTTTGGGGGTCTTCTCCACAGTCACGTTCAATGTTGGCAACCTGGCTATACCCGCATGCTTGCACCAGGTGTCTGCTGCGCCCGACACCAGCCCTGAGGCGGCTGAGATACTGTCAGGTTGGCCACGGCTCTCTGGCTCCGTTCTATTATGCAGCTGGGTGGTTTACAACCCAGGGGCTTAACAGCACAAAGGAAGCTATTCCTGGACTTCAACCTCTTGGGTGCTAATTCACATTGGAGGTGGTGGCGAGGGTCAATCCTGCTTTGTTCTCTCTATTTGTGAGAAGGGTGTATTTCTGATCGATGGTGGAAAACATACCACGTAGCAGATAGAGGTCGTCTACTCGCATTGGTTTGAGACAACCAGTAATATCTCTAAACGCTATGTTGAAAATTGGGTCCAGCTGTCAGTTTACGTCCCTATCACCACACAATTGACACCTCGTAATTTTTTCGCTGTGCAGTGGGCATGGTCGCATACGAGGCCGTCATACTCACAATTTGCATTTCTATTCAATTTAATAGTCACATCCAGCCGCCGTTAATTTCTCCTCCCGGCATTTTTATATCCCGAGTGTACACAATTTAGACGCTACCGTTGGTGGCGCTGTAATCTGCTTAGAAAATTTAAGAGCCCCTAGCTATTGGGTTTTGATCACTTAAACCATTACCACCGCAGTCGCCGGACATGGTGTCATCATCAAGTGTCGTGTGCAAATATTACTTCAAACCTTTTGGACTCTGGCCAACCCAAATTAGATTCAATGCTCGGGAAAAATTGTAAAGTAGAAGCAATGAGCGATAATCAAGGTTAACTGGATTTGAAGAACGTGGCATCGGATTTCAAGCGCGCCGATTTGCTAACATTGAAAGCATTGACATTGTTAATTATAGGCCCTACATACGCGAATACATTATGCGTGGCTAATCAGTCGGTGTTTACCAACCGGTGAAACTCTATAGCAAAATCCAAAATACCAGACGGAAACAATAATTGGGATAATGTTATCCAGGAGCAAAAAAGTGATGTCAGATTGACCTACTTCAAGTAGACACATCATTGGAACGTCGTCTCTGTTGTAGGCGTAGGCGATCATCGCCCTCTATTTCCCACGATCACAGGTGTATTTCAACAGTTCTGTTGTGCTATTTCCTAGCCAGGCTGTTAAACCATCGATGATTTTAATTAACTGCCAACGTCTGCTTCTTTTCCCCTATATATTTTTGGTAGTCACTTGATGTTCTCTTTCTCTGTTTCTCATCATATGGCCTACGCATTCTGCTGGTATGTTTCAGATTCTGCAGATGATCCTCCTTTTACTGTTTGCTGGTCTAAGAATTTCTTAATTTCTTTTCTTTTCCGTTCACGGCACTCTGAGCTTTTTCTCCACACTTATGTTGGTGTTTTTCTTATTGTTTATTCATTAAACACGAATCACAACCGTACAGTAGTGTGGGCTGAGCCGCTCTGTCGAATTGAGAGTATTTAAATCAGGTAATGTTAAAAAAACCTGGCCACAACAAACCTGGATGGTATTGATGACGCTAGCATGGAAGACTCGTTAATTAATAATGATTTATGTTAGGTCAAGTAGTCTTATTCAATATGAATTATGTGTGGTTCTTGCACAACAGACGGGATAACATCTGCTTTATAATATGTTATATCAGGGGATTATTTGAATTGCATGTTGCAATTGTCATTGCAATAGTAAATTAAATGTTAGATGGGCCTGGGTGTCGCAGCTAATATATCAATCAGGTAACAATGTATACAGTGTTGAGTATAATGTATATTCGTGAGTAATTTCGCATGTGCCAACAAGCAAAGAGGATGCATAGATCCATGTTCGGCCATGTGTTGCGCATGCTCGATGATACCCCTGCGCAACTGGCCCTGCAGTTTGCGGTTGCATGGTCAAACTGATACAGGAGCCGAAATAGCAGGCACACCACCAACCTAATTGATGTGTTGCGATCAGAACTTAAAGAGACGGGCGTCAAACTGCAGTTGGGCATACTCAGAGAGATGGCGACTGACAGGACAAGATGGCGCGGACTATTGGGGGGGGGGGGGAACAGGGGAGGGGCTGATTGCGACATTAAGATGTCTCCAGACTATTTATGTTGCAGGAACAATATTCTATATACATAAATCAAGTTCACATGTGCATAAACCTGAATCTAATAATTTAGAATTCTACCCTTGAAATCAACTTTCTCTGTGAGACCTGCTGTATGTGTAAGAGCTTTGAATCATTGCCTTTAAAATGTCGACACGAAATAGCTGTAGCATTGGTATTTAATTTTACATACTACTAAAACGTATTGTGTTAAAACACGCATTAGGTCTAAGGCAGTAGAGAATAACCAAGAAATAGCAAAAGTTAGAGTGGTTTGATCAAAACATTCACGATTTAGTGGAAATTCGATGTTTTACTGTATGTAGAGAAAAGTTTAACAAATTGGATCATTTGATGTCCAGAGACACCCAGAAAGCAAGTGAATCGACAGTTACCCCATCTAGCGGATCATGCAGAGACCAATCTCTCCTCTCACACATGAGTGATTCCGAGTTACGACCACAGTGTGTTCAGACTCCTCAGCAGTGGCGCCACCCAACATATCACCACTGCCACAACTTGATTATAGATTCAAGACGAACAGTTGCGGAGTGGTATAAATAATTAGCTGTCATGGTCATTGTTGTTTACAATTTGTTACGTCATTGTCTCTGTGCGCTTGAGTAAATTAACATAGTTTAAAAAACGAACGTTATTGTGTTTCTAAACACATTTTCAGTACAAAAACTATTAAAAATTGTATGGAATTAAAACTGATAATTTTGCTTACCAAAATTAGGAGTATACCAAATGAAATAATCTGCACATCAAAAGTTGTGGCAGTAGTAAAATAGTGAGTGGTGCCACTGGTGGGAAGTTTACATTTTGTTCGACCATTGTTGTTTGTCGTTTACTCGATACATCGCTGTCATGACGTGATTGTTTTGTAACTAAGCAATCATGTCACATGAGTTGCGGTCGCCTAATTACGTAACGATGATGTCATCGCTGTGAATCGGCACTACAAAAACGCGGTGGCTTTGTGGGAGAGAGTCGAACTGTCGGTCGAGGGGACCGTCTTTCCAAGGAGACGATAACAGCCGTTGGTCCCTCCTACAAGGTATCTATGCCTGGGGAAGTAAAACAAATCCCACAAATGTGCAACAATGTGCAGCCTACTGTGGACTCCATCTCGGATGAGCCACTGTAAAGCATCCCTTGTGTGAATAGAACGTCGGGTGGTACTTGGTGATGAATTGTTGTCCTGTGATCTCAGGTTCTTTAAAGTCGATCAACGTCATTCTATCATTCTGTTTTAATCCCTGCTGATGCTAATTTGTCGTCGCCGTGTCGTCACTTATGTAAGCATTGCCTTGAGTGTGGTTTTGTTGTTCTAATGGGTAGCACGTGTCAGAGTAGATTTATGGAATCCATGTCTCCTCGTTGTTGAAGTATTGGGTCAGATCGTTGTTTTTTTAGGAGGCTTAGTGTGGAGAGACTTGGGTAAATAAGGATACTTTTGTTTTCCATTACTTTAGTTTATGCTTTGGTTATATTTCTGCATAATATAGCATAACATTTAACACTGCATTGGTTTCGTATATTTAGTTACAATGATGAAGATATTGATAGAACTCTCTTCTTCAGACTAAAAGAATACAGAACAAAAGGCAAGAAGAAGCTGTAATTAAACGATGATGTAGATTGTACACAATGATCAGAACATAATAAATTATTGGAACAAATTGTCTACTACCGTGTAAATGCTAGCAATGTTAAACACACTATTCAAAAACATAATTGGCGTATAGGCCTATCTAATAGGCATGAATCAGGCTTAGATTAAAATAATAAAAATGCTTATGTGAACTTTTAATGTTTAACGTGCGATCTCCCGAGATACCCCATTTTGTTTCAGTGATGGGGCGAAATGTGGATGCGAGTAATACGGGGTATCAGATAATTGCCCCCGGCTCACACGTAAATCAAGTCGCTAAAGCATATAATCGCAGTTCAAACACATTTCACACATAAAACCATGGACACGTGTGCTCAGAATTGGCATATGCTATGGGCTACCAACTATCAGTAGAATCTGAATAAATATTGTTTCAGTGTGCAGTAGGCATACCGCATCGTCACCCCATTTGTCCTCTTCTTTTTTCCTTATTCCCGACACCGGCTCTCATCTTGGCGCTCTTCTTCCCATTCGATATCCCGTCTCTTCCTGCTTCGATTGTATACTTTTTGAAGACTAATGTAGCTGTTTCTTTTCTCAAGCTGCTTGTTTTGTATCTTGCTACATCAGTAACAATGCATTTCGCCATGCCATGTGGATGGGCATTGACAACTGGTGAAGGAAAAGGGCGTGTAGCCGCATCGATGCTTCGCTGCCACCGCTTCGAAGGTGGGACAAAAAACGCACAGAAACAGCACACAGCTTGTACATCCAAAGTCAGGAGTGCGCGATGGCTGTGCATTATGCCAACTTATCGACGCCATATGCATAAACGATCTACTAAAGTTGCATAGATATACGATACGCTCATTGCTAATGCACAACATCAGTAGCAATGCAGTAGAGATAAACGTAGCTTAGTGTTGTGCTACTGTCAAGGCAGTAGGATATAATATGTGTTCATGCGCAATGTCTACATTAAACACGGCATTGTACTTAATGTCTACGGCATGATAATTCCAATGTATAATGTGTTGTAAAATGTCAGTTGCAGTAATGCACTATGTACATGTTGTATACATCTACAAAGGTCAAACCAGTAAGAATCGCCATCACTGTACTGTGGTGACTCTCCTCCTGTGTTATTCTAGTCATTTCGCTGACAGGGGAACTCACACATGTCATGTGTCTGTCATTGTGTCACTACATTCGTTTGAATGACAGGACATGCGAATGCACATGTCACACTTTCCCTGTCAGTTTCACCAGTCCTTTGACCAGCATGATAAGCGAATCCACATGCCGCGTCATTTGATTGCATTCCAGTAAGCGTCATCATAGTTATTTTACAGAACAGCGATTGCACGTACAATATATCCTGTCTCGGAAGATTCTGCATAGCCATTTTTTACTCTTAAGGCAGGTGGTCTCCCTCAACAAGTTTTCTTAGAAAGTCAGTACCGCAACATATTGCGCCTGCTGTCAAATGCGGTGTCTCGCGATGATATGTTGATCCTATAAAGAGCAACTGCGCACTCGTCGATTATCGGTCAATTTCTTCTGTCGGTGTGTTCCAGTCGCTCCAACAGGTGAAAATAACGGTCACGTCGCAGTTTTCCTGGCCGTGTCATTGCAGAATTTTGGTGGACATGAGACAAGTCAGCATGCACGTCGTGTGGCGGTATTGCTACTAGCGTTGGTTGACTGGCAGGGCAGGCGGCTGGGAAACTACAACAGACACGGCTCCAATTGTAGTTTGATAACAGCAACACAATTACAAACCTTAACATGTTTCTATGTATACAGTGTGCAAAGCTTGGGTGTTTCAAGTGCATTTACTTTGGAAAATACTTCTTAAAACATATCCTTCTCCAATTACCTTCTACACGAGAAGAGGATGGGCGGAATAACGCGATGACACAGTTTGCGCTGACGGAATTATGCGAGGATGAGCTCAAGAGAACACACTGGAAATATCATCAAGAGGGTTACCAGATGTCGGCCACGACGAAAATAAACAATTGTAATAAACAAACGAATACTAGGTCACGTATGCAAACTACGCTAAGATTACGTAACTTTTTTTTATTAGAACAACATAACACCGAAATCGTCGAACAATATAGAACCGATATCGTAACGCTGATACGGCACTATCTCTCTCTCCCTCTCTCTCCCTCTCTCTCTCTCTCTCTCTCTCTCTCTCTCTCTCTCTCTCTCTCTCTCCCCCCCCCCCTCTCTCTCTCTCTCTCTCTCTCTCTCTTTCTCACTATCTCTCTGTCTCTCTCTCTCTCTCTCTCTCTATCTCTCTCTCTCTCTCTCTCTCTCTCTCTCTCTCTCTCTATATATATATATATATATATATATATATATATATATATATATATATATATATATATATATATATATATATATATATATATATATATATATATATATATATATATATATATATATATATATATCTCTCTCTCTCACTATCTCTCTGTCTCTGTCTCTGTCTCTGTCTCTGTCTCTCTCTCTCTCTCTCTCTCTCTCTCTCTCTCTCTCTCTCTTTCTCTCGACGTCGAGGCAGAAATGAATGTATTGACAGCGGAAGACTTGACATTTTATTATCTTCCGCGCAAGAACAGTCGCGGCGGTGGGGCCGGTGTGTTTTTTAAGTTGTCCATGCATATGGTATCAGAGAAACTTCCATGCAACTGACATATTTGAAGGCCCCAGGTATTACATTTCAGTGTCTGAAGACAAGACGTAACGTTCCTTTGTATGTAATATACTGCCCGTCACCGTCGTCATCATCGGTGTCCCGCGCGTTCATGCACGGATCTCGGTTCTACGCCCAGTGCAACGGAGAATTCTCGTTGGTATGCATCTCTGAAGCGTCAACGTGGATAACGCGGGCAACGATTCGTCTCTTTCGGCATCGGCGCTGCGAAGGTTGCACTTCGCGTCTGACAGCACTTCGGTATACAACGGCGTCTTCGGAAGAATCGTGTTGACGCGTGTGCAGGTATTTGTCGACGATGATCGCGATGGCGGTGTTGTAAGTGTTAATGAGGTTAATGGCGGTCTTATGATCCATAACGAGCGCATCGAGGATATGATCAGCGAACGCTCGCTTCTCAATCAACGAGTACTTCCGATATTGCATGCGTAATTTCGGACGCGCCGGTTTGAATGTAAGACAATCACACGCGACCGAATAATTATCCGCTAACTGATTTTTTGGCTTTACAAGTAAAGTTATCAAGTTGAACGCACATATCTCTGCGTGTTACTATTGACTATTTTGCATGACAAGGCAACGTTATCATTAAATTAACTCCCGCCAAGATACAATGGACGATTATACATAACATTTATTTTGAATGTGACCTAGAAACTAAGAAAACATGGAATATGTTTTGGCGTGGCGATCCAAGATTTAGACTACCACAAGGTTATTTCGCAGTGGCGACATTTTGAAGAAAAAAATTTGTAATAAGCAGAAGTATCATTCTGCCAAGTGTCGTGCTTTTATCATCCACTGAACCAAACGTAGCCAGTGACTGAATAAATTAATGTGGAACAGGAAGACAATATTAAAATAAAATAACATAATATTACTTTAAATATAATATTAAATTAAACTAACATAAATGGAAAATCTTACACTGTCTGGAGCACATCCATTACGCGACTTTACGTTTCTTCAGTTCCTGTCGGAACAGGACTACGTCAGCGTTTGTCACCTCCTGTCCGGGCGGTCGCTGTAAGTCCAAGCTGCAACAAGAACACAATGATTTATACACATACATATTTGTCTGTCTTTGTGTATGTCTGTCTCTGTCTGTTTCTCTGTCTCTATGTTTCTGTCTCTCGCCCTCGCTCTCGTGTTCGCTCTCGCTCTCGCTCTCGCCCTCGCCCTCGCCCTCGCCCTCGCCCTCGCCCTCGCCCTCGCCCTCGCCCTCGCCCTCGCCCTCGCCCTCGCCCTCGCCCTCGCCCTCGCCCTCGCCCTCGCCCTCGCTCCCTTGTTCGTTGTGACGGTGTCAACAAACAACACTTCTACTCACCCCATTAACTGCACCCAAGGTGTGGCTCGCGCCGCCCGCCTCACCCTCTCCACTCCAGTCTTGGTCAACCAGTTGCTCTGAAGCCTGAAACCAGCAGTTGTGACGGCGTTACATGATAACAACATCGCGGTCACGACCGTAGCATTTCTACACACCACAATACAGTTCATCAACGAAGAGCATCGTTTGGTGCTTATATCAGATCGGATCATATTTGATAATCTCAGTCGACGGTTACTGTGATCAGTTGAACATTTGTATTCTTAAAACTCTTATTCTTAAAACTTAAACTTTACCAGGTCACAAGCAAAGCTAACTGATATAAATTTAAAGTTTAAACAAATCAAATAATGTCCTAATAAATCTAACTATAATCGGGCGGGCGTGTGTTTGTATGTGGTTATGTTAACGTTTTCTTCATAGACGGCTTGCACCTCGGGCGGCAAACTTTCAGGAATTAATTTACGACCCCACGAATGAAACATAACGCCATTATTTTTTCGAAATACCCCGTATTTCAAGGGTTCTTAGTGGTTGTTATGGTAAATCAAATGTTCGCTATGTAAAAGGTTAATTTCCAATATTCACAGCAACCACGCACGTGCGCGGCGAATACTTCGGTATGTAAACCGTTTGAGAATACGTAGCGCCATCTGGGTTTTTTGTATTACGTAAAACGTTAATTTCCAACAATCACAGAACCCACGCGCACTCGCGGCGAATACTTATTTGGTAAACATTGCTACCATGACTGTCACGTAAGCCGGGCGGGCTTGCGGGCGGGCTTGCGGGCGGGCTTGCGGGCGGGCTTGCGGGCGGGCTTGCGGGCGGGTTTGCGGGCTTGCGGGCTTGCGGGCTTGCGGGCTGGCTGGCTGGCTGGCTGGCTGGCTGGCTGGCTGGCGGGCGGGCGGGCGGGCGGGCGGGCGGGCGGGCGGGCGGGCGGGCGGGCGGGCGGGCGGGCGGGCGGGCGGGCGGGCGGGCGGGCGGGCGGGCGGGCGGGCGGGCGGGCGGGCGGGCGGGCGGGCGGGCGGGCGACACGTTACGAAGGTGGACTATCACTAAGTTAACAGTTGCGGGTACTTACTGAGACATGATCTAATGGAATTACTTAGTGTCAATAGAACGATTATTTTATAAAGACAAGTTGACATCCTACCAAAGTGCCTTAATTCGCGGCAATGCGACAACGACCTTTGTCACCTTGAGGGCGCCGACATCACTGATGGCGTTCAGGTGTAGCCTGTCACCAGAATAGTACGTTATTTGACATAGGCATAATGTATAAACGTGTGACAACAACGCAACGCCAGTCAAATAAAGCAGTCAACCCTCCTTTGTATGTGCGCGTATTTTAGTGCATGTGTATGTTAGTCTATAAGTGCGAGTTTGCGAGTGTGCGTGTGTGCGAGTGTGCGAGTGTGCGAGTGTGCGAGTGTGCGAGTGTGCGAGTGTGCGAGTGTGCGAGTGTGCGAGTGTGCGAGTGTGCGAGTGCGAGAGTGAGAGAGTGTGCAAGTTTGCGAGTGTGCGTGCGTGTGAGTGTGCGAGTTTGCGAGTGTACGTGTGTTTGAGTGTGCGAGTGAGCGAGCGAGCGAGCGTGCGTGCGTGCGTGCGTGCGTGCGTGCGTGTTTGTGTGTGTGTGTGTGTGTGTGTGTGTGTGTGTGTGTGTGTGTGTGTGTGTGTGTGTGTAAGTGCGTGTGTGTGTGTGTGCGCGCGCGCGTATGTGTGTGTGCATGCTTTGCGTGCGTGTGTGTAAATAATTATGTCAATGTATGCGTGTGTTAGTGTATGTGTATGTACGTAAATGTGGTTGTGCATGTTAGTGCGTGTGTACATATTGTAAACTACTCACATTAGCCATCTCAGTCGCTTCAAGGCGGATAGCGCTATCGCCAATTTAGTGACGTCCTCATCATTTAGTGTACATCGAGCCAGGCTGTTGAGACACCAACACAATTGTTTATTTAATATCAAACACTCGCATATAAACACATGTCGATATTCACATTTTGTCAAAGTCAACAAGTAACACAAGAGCATCTCCCACTTTCGCCACAAAAGTCGTAATCATAATAATCACCCATAAATCATACATTAATAGTAATAACTTGATTGCTTAAAATTTGGCTTGATACATTATCACTTCAACATACTTCAGATGCTCCAACTGGGTTAACTTGGCCAAGCTGTTGCAAAGGGCAGTCATCACTCCCGGGCCGTGGAGTTCGGGGTTGTAGCCGAGCCTAAGCAAACGTAAATTACTATAATACAAGTTAACCATTTCACATAATACAACACGTTAAATGTGAAATAACTTACTCGGTACTGATATGTTCACGCAGACGTGGATATTTCTTATTAGAAAATCAGAATAAAATGAGTGAATTAATGCGCCTTGTTATTATATAACGCTGATGTTGGCAACATCGTTTTAGAAACGCCGACTTGTTGTAGCAGTGGAATGTTTATCACGTAAAACAATTACAATATTGCTCTGCTAACTGTTGATCGTTTGTACTGATTGCTATGATGTAATTGTATGTTTTTGTTAGTGAATTTAACTTTTTAACTGATCGTAAATCAACTCATTGAAATATCTGTTGAATTAATGTTTATCATTTATCCAATACATGCAATATTTGTGTTAACACCGGAAGTATATTTATTTGTTAAAATATATTATACAGTATATTATCATGTGCTATGCCAGTACATGTGGATATATACTTAAAAATACATGCCAATTGGCATAACTAATACCTTATGCGCGTGAGCTTGGTCAAATATCCTAAACCAGCAACCAAATCAGTTCCACGGACATTGCAGTCGCTCAAGCTGAAATACAGTAAGAACTGTCAAATCAATTGTTTACAGTAGTGACCGACGGTTGAATTATATGAATTGCTAAATAAGTATTGAACCTTTAGCACTGTATAGGCACCTTAGTAACTGATCACTATGATGAATTATGTGCTCTGAAATATGACTTGAAATCTGTAATTCTACTATTAGACGTGTTGTAATACTATCGTGAACAAGGTTGGTCAGTATCCATAATATTTAGAAAACCTTATCGTTAATAAACTAATGTAATAAGTGCCGCCTAACAAATATTTAGGAAACAATGCGTTTTACATTTTGCTTCTTGAATGCAAAAATAACATGGTTGAACAAACTGCGTTTCAAATAAATATTTACGATCAACGGATGATAATATATACGCTTCACAATGCCATCTTAGCGCGCAAATCCGAAATATCTGAATTTGTGGTTTCATTTATTTATTATGCAAAATTACCGGTACGTACCATAATTGATACAGTGACTGACCAACAAATTATGTATCTACAAAATTAACATAATTATTGTAAAGTGAAAATAATAGTAGATAAACGAGCTTGCTTACTTATTATAAATATATTTTAATAAAACAACTATTTGACTAGATCATTAACTTGCATATTACTTGGTAATTCATTCAATGCCTGCGTTGTTGTATGATAACAAGAAGGGTTTCCAACATATCTTATAAATGGCACATCCATAATATTTGTATAGTTTGTGTATATAATATAGCGTAGTTTATGACTTATTATGAATGAATCTATGTGGCTGTTTGACGTAGATTACGTAACTCGTGACACTACTGCGTACAACTGTTAGCAACGCTGTGGTGTTTTCTTCGATTGAGTTACTTGATCTACGTAAAGTCCGAAAACTTGACTGTGTGGTGCAAAGAGCCATCAGCTCCTGCAGTGGCTGCATTTTCTCCCGTGCAACGCCTGACAACTCGGCAGTGCATACATAAAGTACTATGCCGTACATTAACTGACCAAACATTGACGCATGAAACATGGTGAAAAACATAGATCTACGTGTTAAATGACAATAAGTATTAAATGACAATTAAGCTGCATTTAAATGCATTTTCTCCTATATTTCTGCCGTTAGACGATATTCAAGAACTAAGATGATGCACACCTGGTGATTTGTATTGATGCGCTTGGCGGGTGTAAAATTGCAAAATAGAAAAATGCAGGGAAATAGCTGCCAATTTTATTTATGACAGTGGCCGGCTTTCAGAAATGTGGCTATCTTGTTCTACACACTTAATACAGCAGATAGATTTTTTGCACGTCACATTTGTGGTTTTCAAACCAGTACTACTAGCTCGACATTATATAT
Source organism: Lamellibrachia columna (assembly GCA_963662155.1). NCBI lineage: Eukaryota > Metazoa > Annelida > Polychaeta > Sabellida > Siboglinidae > Lamellibrachia > Lamellibrachia columna. The sequence continues at coordinate 25,330,483 of OY759274.1, read as the reverse complement.
ATATATATATATATATATATATATATATATATATATATATATATATATATATATATATATATATATATATATATATATATATATATATATATATATATATATATATATATATATATATATTATATATATATATATATATATATATATATATATATATATATTATGACTTGTACATAATCATAGATTGTACTGGAAGAAGAAGGAACATTGTGTTAACGCGAGATTTCAACAAGTTCAAGCGAAATTTCAACAAGTTAATGATGTACGGAAAGCCTGTCAACTAGACACACGACAGGCATCAGCGATTTAAATTAATTTAGAACATATCTCTTTTTTGTACCGTTCGTATTAGCATTTTATCTATACAATAGTTGGATGTTATCTTTTCTATGAAGAAGTTTTATATTGCTAAACATTATGCGTTTGTATCGTTATTAGCCAAACACGGTTCCTGCCCGTGGGTAGAGATCATTGACTTACTCAAGACGGTACACTTAGCTGCACCATATTGCGTTGATGAAAGACAAGCTCGTTGTGTAATCAAACGCCTACGTTAAATATTATCGTTTTTGTTGTTGCTTAGTATATCGATGGATCCATGGATAAAACGTTGGTACTTACTCCAAGATGGTCATGTCGTCATGCCTTGGCATGACAAAGACCAATGATTGTAGCTCTACTGGGCTGATATGGGTTGATTCGAGATTCAGTTCCTTGCCATCTTTCAGCACAAAGTCCTTGATTTCTTCCCACAAATCAGGTTGACGTGATTCAAATACGAGCATCAAGAGTAGGAGGATGCTAGTCTTATGATTGCGTCTTCGTTGTTCACCCTCTTGCTTAACAACAATTCTGAGAAAATCTCCTACTGTTATGGAGGTCTGGTATCCCAATGATTGTAGAAATTCTTTGTTTTCTGGATCACCTACCAATCCCGATACAAAAAGCAAGACCATATCTAACTGCCCATCATTTGGGGTGTGCTTCATCAGCGTCTTGGTTTCTTCAAGGTTTGAAACTAATGCAACACCAGCAAGGAATTCTTGCATAATTAAATGCACAAAATAGTATGTTCGTGCTAGCTGTCTAGAGGAGATTGCTCCGCGTGCCTTCTCTCTAGATACTGTCAAGAGACCGCATTGTGTCGCAAACTGCGACAATTCTGATCGTTCAATGTCGGTTTGGGTAAAAACGACTTTTATTGGTTGACTACACATACCATCTTTTGCCAGTTTTGAATGGTGCCGAAGTGGTTCTCTGATCTGAGCAATGACATCAACATCAAATAGTTCTTTCCCTTTGAACATTGGGTGATGTTCTATTGCAAAATTAACAACGCACTTTGTTAACAACTGCGTTATTGTTGCTGGCAAAGGTGCTTCACTATTTCGCTCCAGTCCCATCTTAGCAATACGGCATATCAAATTGCACAACATGGGCACGTAACTGAAGCTACGTATGTTGATGTTATCTGTGATATAGTTTTCTATGTTTTTCTTCAATTTGTCATTGCCTTTGGAAAACTTAGTCACATATTCTAAGATCCTCGTTTCCACAAAACCATAGATCTCAGTTTTCCGGTCGAATACCGTGTGGTCCTTGACCCCACCTGGGCGAGATGTCACCAACACCCTTGCTGACGTCATAGTTTTTCCACAAATGATAGACCCTATTAACTGTGAAATGTCTACTTCCGTCGTGGGACTGAAAGCCTTACATTGAATAGGATAGTCACAGAATTCGTCCAGTCCATCGAGGACTACAAGAGTGTTTACGTGCTTGCCATATAGAATCTGATGTAGGGCGTCATTACTTGGTATCTTGATACCTTGTTGCGTGAACAACAGCTGGGAGAGTGAGCACTTTCCGATATGCGAAAGTTCCCGCAATGAAAAGAAGAACAGGAGGTCAACGGCAGATGAAAACTGACCCTTCACCCACAAATCAAGTAGGTGCATGGCCAACACAGTTTTCCCTATGCCCGCTTTCCCAGTTACAAGCACCTTCCGAGGGGAGAAAGAAGTTTCAGAGCCTGGGGAAAACAAATCCTTTGTTTTAATTGAACGACATAGTCCAATGCTCTTCTCAAGTTCAAGATAATCGATGTTCACGCGTTTCTCTAGCCTTTTATATTGTTCACTTGCATCGTGAACACGTAACTCAATGAATATGTCATCCAAGTCCTTGAAAATGGCATTTTCGTCATCTCCCTTATTCCTCAAATAAGTGTCAATCGTGCGTTTGTGAAAAGCTTTCATCTGGTTTTCCAAATCACGCAGCTCGTCTGAAAAGAGAAATCAGCCAGAGTCAGACACGTAACTGATCTGTCCTCCTCTTGCAAGTAGGTTCGGGTGTAACGCAAAAAACACTACACGCATCAAAGTACGTCATTTGTGCAGCAAGTAGCAACACCAACAAGTTAATAAATACGTTGGGACATTATGATTGCTTTGATGTAATTTTATATATGCACCTAATTTGTGAAAAATAATTACAATCCAAAGACTCATTACATGTTTTGCATAATGGTCTTTAATCACATAAGTCATGACAGTTATAAGCGTCCATGAACTTCCAAGTGGATTTTCAAAAGAAATGGCTATTCGGATTCTACAACAATGTTATAACTAAGACCTGTTGGCAAATTAAGCATAACTAAAACTATCATTGCTCTTGAACTAGCGGCTAACCTAGAAGCATGTGCTGCATGTATCAGAAGGCGAGTATTTGTATCCTCCGGTGTTGACCTTATATCTGCTACCTCTTCAGTGCTTCCTCTCGTTATACAGTAACATGACACACAATCTCCTTAACCTAGTCTCCCCTAGTAGTCAGGCTTCTTCAATTCTTTGGCGAGGAAGCTGAATAGGCTGATTTTGTTGTTGGAGTTGGAGAGGAACACTTTCCAATTGCTGCGCAATATATCCTGATGTGATATGTGTGAACACCATTTCAGGCATCTTTGCTCTGTTTTGTCGCTCTGCCTTCTTTATGGACTCCTCTATGTAAACGTCAAGCACTACATTTATGCGTCGACTCTTTTTGACGTTCATTTACTGCAGCGGCGAAGATTGAGTATGACATATTAGAACTGTCAAGTGGTCTTCTCCTTCTGGACTATATTCGTACCATGTAATGTACTTGCTGATGGTTGTGGAATAGATTCAACGAAAGGTATATTCTTCTGCTCAGATGACTGGATGCCTTCAATTTGTGTGTCAAATATATCCACCTGAAACCATTTGTTGTTCAACGTCTGTTGTTCAATACCATGGGCATTCAGCAAGTCCCTTTCATCACCTTCCCCATTGATAGGCTAACTTGACAGTTCTAATCTTCCTTGAATAAATTGATCCAATAGCTGTCAATTAGGTCATACACGGATTACACAGGTGCTTCTCATTTGGCTATTATTGGTTGTTGGAGATATGTATTGTTACGAACAGAAATACTCAAGTGCATCATATATCTGAGTCGTCCTATAGAGATTATCCTGAAATATGCTGCCAATATTAAGTATATTCATTTTACAACGTGACCCATTTTATCACGTTCGTATTGATGTGTATTGCAAAGGTATTTGTGAGAAAAGAGTCTCTGGCAGTATAATAATCAGTTGTTGTGAAAGGTCGTACAGCTTGGTAAAACCAAAAACTATAACGAAGCTACCATTTTGGCATGTTTATCATTCCACATTCGTTTACCTGTGGGTAGCATTACAAAGTGGTACTAGTGGCGATTCCTCCAAGTGGTACCGATCAAACTATCTGGCTCATGGATTAATTATGATGACACATCATGTGTATAGACTACTGAATGTTGAATCACTGTGCAATTTAGCGTGACAGCTAAACAACATGCATTTCTTCTAAGTGAACATAACAATCAATCATTGTGCTTACCTTGTACATCATCTTTCTGTATGTTATGCAACAGCATTGGCACTACCAGAGCAATACACAAGAGCATGATGATAACGACGATAACGTTCTGTCGAACGTTGTTGTTCCCTACAATTATATGTACATTATGCAATAAAAAGCGACTTTATTAACAAGTGAATGTCAACATAATAAACAAACTATTTAACTTGGTTAAAAGGAATGTACAACGATGTTCAATGGTTGATTGAACGATTGTTAGAATTGTATATCATTATGCATTTTTATACAGTAGACACACGCGACAGTACTGGGTAAGGGAAAAAAGAACTAATACAGAACAGCTCCGAAACCGGTGCACATACTTTTTTAGACAACACCTATAACATTCCTAAAGCATAGTGCGAGTTGGTATACAATATTGCCGCTCACACTTGTTACATTAGTTATGCTTCTGATGCTTATTAGGGCTTTCTTTGAGACGACATGGTTCGGTTCTGAAATAGCGTTTGACATTAATCAGTCGACAAGCGATTTTTGGATGGCACAATATATGAAGAATATACAGGACGTGCATCATTTTGTTAATGTTAATATTTTAATTCAAGCTCAATACATCATGGGGCTCCAGAAGAAGAAATGTGCTGTGTGAGGTGAACGGTAGGCCTAAGTATGCCTAAGAAGGCCACGACCTTCGCATTATTGTGAAAAGTTGAATGTATGCACTTCTATGAGAACATTGCAAGTATTGTATTAATGCATTTTATTTTAAGTAAACTAATTATCATGTCTACCTTGAACACATGCTTTCTTGACTTGGAGCAACAACCCTGGCACTACCAGAGCCATGCAGGAGGCGACGGCGACGACGATGTTCTGTCGAACATCTTTGTTTCCTGTGGTAACACATAAATCATGCAATCAACTGTACTGATAAACATTGCTGTACTAATGCACGTTTTGTACAAACATGAAGAAGCCAAATGCTAAGCTTGTATATGCCTACATAGGTGTATCTCTCTCTCATACAAGTTTGTACGCACGTACGCACGCACGAACGCGCGCACACACACACACACACACACACACACACACACACACACACACACACACACACACACACACACACACACACACACACACACACACACACACACACACACACACACACACACACACACACACACACACACACACACACACACACACACACACACACACACACACACACACACACACACACACACACACACTAGCTGGATTACACTAAAATGTTTGACATGTGTAATACTATGATACAGTACATCTTCAGATATAACTGTTTTTTAATGGTTTTAATGGTTTTCATGTATACATGACATTGACACCTATTAGGCGAGGCATGGTTACAGGCAACGTATTATATTTTGCAAATCGTTTTTCTTTCAAGTCAAACATCCATGTTTCCAAAATAAAACAAAACACCTTATTATTAATATATAGTGATGGATGGTATTTTTTTATAATTAGCATACCAGCTAAAACCCCTTATCCAAAAACCGGAACATATGTCAAACTGAAGTCGCAATTTTTACCACCACGTATCTCAACGTCTTATAATACAATGTGTAAGTATAAAGCGCTTTGAACAGTAACATTGACTGGATTATGCGCTATACAAAACGTACCTTTATATGTTCATATACCTATTAGGACTGAAAACAGACATTCGAACACGGAAGATTCTAAACACACCCAGTTTCAACTACGCTTTTCCTTTTAAAATAGCGACTAATTGTCGTACCTTTTATGTATTCTGTATGTAGAAGCAGCAAAAGAACAGCCGATAAGATGATGCAGGTGGTGACAGCAGCAACGTTTCTGATGACATTGTTTCCTATTGCAATCAATGAAATAGCAACACATTTAGTGTCTACCACAATATATTGTTACTTGTTACCACATTCTGACAACTTTTACATTACTTTTACATTGTGATTGGGGATGCAAGATGATAGTTGTTAATGCTGTGCGGTACCCGGTCCATCCGATCGTCTCGATTATTTTACTTCTAGCAGATATGTTCACTGCAAACTCAGCCTCTCTGACATTCGTGTACACTGCAATTACTGCAAGACATAATTCATTGATATATTTCCACTTTAATTATATCTAGTTAAGTAGTGACAATTAAGTCAGTTATTACTGTGCCGGATTATCATGCCTGGTGTTTGTGTGTCGAAAGTGACGTACGTTGTACATTGCCGAGTCGCTTTTGCAAGTCTTCGTTGGAGTCAATGATCTTCTCGATTTCCTAAGACAATAATAGTGCTACTAACTATAGTTAAGTATTAGAGAACTTGTGTGTAATAATGGGATATTTAAAACCGAAACTACTTCACAAAATATCTACCTTTGACACATTCTATGTAAATAATCAGCATACTTCAATCAAAGCGCACCGTATTGAATATTTGGTTCCTCTCGAGCTACTAGCATATTTACGTTGGTATTTATTTTGTATTACATGACGAATGCAAATTTACTTATAAATGTATAACGAACATTTAAACAAACAAAACTTGACAACACAGATTGAAGCATATGTGGAGATCAGTCAAAGTCAACATAATTCACGGTCAATCGAAATTGGGTAATTTCAGTATTTACGAATATTCAAGTATATGAGCCAGTGAAAATATTCGATACAATGAACGATAAATATAAACTTTTATAATTTGAAGTATACTGATGAAGCTAGGTCGGCAGAACTGCATAAGTGATATAGTTATATAACATAATTTGAAAATGTTAAAAACAACATAGACAATAAACTTTGCGAGTACTGCAATACATACCTTACGATTAGTAGTTTAGTTAGCAACCAAGTCTGCCCAAATGCTCCGTTCGGTCTGAAGGACTGCAGCATCATTGATGTCGATGGCAGTTGTCTCAATCTAAACACACATTTGAATTGTGAGTGAATTTTTTGAAAAATAAACACGTTTTATACACAAACATATAGCTTAATAATAACTTATCAATTCTCCATAATTTCAATCTGTCCGTTTTTATTAATGAACCATATTGTGTCCATATCGAATTTTATTAACTACTTCCAGAGTTTGCTTCTGAGCAGTTATGGAAAAAGAACCAAGAAGAAAACAACACTACCTTAATTTACCAAACAACCCTATCAGAGTGCCGCCACAAATCATTTGATGTGCCAGGGACTAGTCTGGCACTTTACAACTATGCACAAATGACATGACCAGAATGTCAAACTGAGGCGTAGCATCATATAAGATGTCATTTATTGATATATAAATATTGGACTTCCACTTTTACCGTTAATATCCAAAAACTAATGAAACATGCATGTTTTTCATTATTGATAAACTATCATGGTTTCGATTTATTACTTAAAGGTAACATTATATTCTAATAAGTCAACACAGTCTGGCAACAAAAAGTCATGTGGATGACTGCACATGACAGATTGTACCTCCAAAACAATACCTTGTTGATTTCATTGATTGCAGTGTTTGCTTCGTTGTAATTTTGCAATGCAGGCTCCAGGAGTAAGTCGACCATACATCTTAGATGCTTCTTCATGTCAGCATCAGCAAACTCAAAGTTGCCGGAGTGCATTACATCATTCCTGACGTCTCTCACCTGAGAAACAAGTGTCACGTGATCGATCCTTTGATAATGTGTCACTGCGTAGGAATGTGCACTTATCAACACAAAAAAGTATGTTTCTATAACAACAATTTATATGGCTGGGACCGCGTACGTGTCAGTAAGTTTTGGGGTGGGGGGGGGCTCTCTCGGTCCGTGGGAGCTGGAGGTTAATGTACCCCCGCCTTTCTTTTACATTAATGTACATATGGTTAGTAAACTTTATCGTGTGTTGTAGCATTTGGATTCTCCGTATGATTTGATTTAGAATGCAACTCGCTGTTACCATCGGAAGCTCATTTTAGGTAGGGGCGCTTCGGCATCCCATAGTTATTATTAATCTGTGTTAAATAAATGAGATGCCATTTTACTCACACGTGCATGTGTTCTAGTTATTACTGATATTTACAGAAACGAGCTCAGGCTACACGTCAGTTTACAATAGCAGTTTCGGTCTGATTTATTGGGGGTTTCAATGAAATAACACAAGACGCAGGCATGTGAAATATTGTATGTAGCGCTGAAACGATACACTAGCCTACTTCACGATTCTTGTCAACCTGTGATTATCAAAATGACTAAGATTAGCCAATCGACACCGCCCCGCACAGATTCGGCTGTCTCGCACCTAGTACCCTTGCACATCGCTCCAACCCTCACAAAATTATAGCCCACCGAAGCACACACAGCATAGGACTGCAAAACAAATAATGCATTTAATTGCGAAGACACGTGAATATTTACGCTGTACCCACTTGCGTACGGTTGCAGCTGATGGTGACAGTCTTTGCGTTGCCGTTGATGAAATAATGGAAGCAATGGTCTTCATGACCAACTCTGTATTTGTTCAAAGTCGGCTTTGCTGTTTGGCATGTTGAGATACACTTTCTTTTCGCTTTGACAACGCGACGAACATATTCGGCCTACTTGCCAGCAGGCAGCGTTCGGTTTACCATAGCAAGATTTGGCAGTCTAGAAACCTTCGAGGCCCTGCCTGGTTTCTCGGTGGCAGGCGTGCGTCGGTGGCCTTGACAAACAACTTGACCTCCTCCCGCAATGTGTCAAACATGTAGCTGATGGCGAACGAAATATATTTATGTGTCAGCGTTCAATATATGAGTGGCCTCGCTTTTTCCAACAACCATATTCTGGCCAACACAACCTCGTGTCTGCTCGCTAGCATACTCGGGAGACTGTAACTGCCTGCGTAAGGCACCACCAGTGAATGAGAAATGCATGGCCCACAACTATTACGTTACATACTATATATAAGAAACAATTATTTTTATACTTCACATTAACAACATGTACATTTGTAAATCAATAGGTGGCTGGTTCCGTGCACTGTGATAATACCCAAATGGCCACTGTAACTGTAAGCCTAGTATAAATCGTACTTGAGCTCATTCCGAAATCGCTACGGCACGAATCGCTCTTGTAAGTTGTCACTTCTGGCAATCTTTCCTAGCCAGTTGTTTGACCAATTACTCTTGAAATGCGACAGTAGCCAATATTGGGAATCATTGGGTCATGGCCATGCCATGCAAACTCCTTTGGTTTTTGGATAAGAATTTTGTGTGTGTTTAATTTGAAAATTACCCCCACAAAAGACCACCCACACGTGCTTCCCGTCGTACCCCTGGCAGACGCTCTACGACTGTTGTTCCTTTGCTGAGTTACCTGGATCACACGATCGGTGACGCTTGCAATTTCATGGACATTTAAATACAATTACCGCCTGCGCTCGAAACGCACAATTCATGAATAATAAACGAAAATTCTTCTCGAACGTTCTCTTCGTTGAACACCAACTGATGGAGATTTAAACATACAGATTTATAAGCTCAGACTCCGTAACAATGACAGAGAGTTGATATGTATGCGACACGTGTCACAATACAGAGGTCATGATACGACACATATTGCGACGCATACCAAATGAAGTAGAATGAACCAACATGACGCAAGTGTATTTATTAAGAATGGATTAGGGGAAATATAGGTCTAGATAATCCCTTCTAAATACTGAATTTGAAACAACCATAATCCATACGTTGGTGCCATAAGTTCGCTTTGCTAAAAATTCCTATGGCCTGATTGGCCATAGGAATCTAGCTTCACGTTTGCTTTGGTGAACAGTATGTCCACATTGCCAGCAGTATATAGAGTGGAGTGCTGGGCTGTGACAACAATCACCTCGTGATCAGATGAACACACGCTAAATGTGCACGATCGTGCCACATGTCAAAAACCCATACGTTGCCCACTGAAAACTGGCGGTAAGTAGGGGCAAGGCTTAATTGTGGTTATTACAGGTCCGTCCTCAGCCGAGATTTCTGGGATGATGTTTACAAAATATTACAGATCAAAGAAATTATATCATTAGTGACTCCAGAAAACATCGACTAATTCCCTAGTCGCCGTTACTGCTCGCTATGCCGAAACCATGAATACATCTGGGTCAGTGAAACAACCCAGGGAAAGCTAAAACAAGTTAATTTGCGGTAATGTTTAAACAATGTTAGTAATCATTCGAATTTATATGTATATATGTATTTATTTAATTTGTATTTTATTATGGGCAACTAAAGTAAATATTACAACTATTGGTTGTATCAAAACCCTTACAATATAGAATATTATAAGTATACATACAATGTTAAATTAAACCATAACCATTGTTCATTTACAGCTTAAACAATTGTATATACCAACGAGAATGCAACAATATGACATTACCTTTTTTACTTTGTCTGTGTTGATGCGATGGTGAAATTCCTTGCAGTTAATCGCTAACTGAAGTATTCCAGCAGGGTCAGTTTTGAGCGGATCAGTATTGGTTGGGTCTTGTCCTGGTCCCATAAAGATTTGGCCAATTTGCCATGGGGCAACAGGCCACTGGGCTACAGTGGTATTAAACCATGAATG